>VZTR01027372.1:391222-435984 GCA_013400775.1 Chaetops frenatus | reverse complement strand
AAAAAAAAAAAAAAAAATGAGTGTACAACCTGATAGTTTCAGGAATATGGTGCTGTCACTGCAGGAGTACTCGCTTCCTGTTATCACTAAAAAGACTGCAAGTAAAAGGCATCATTTTTTAAGTAGGTTAGTGTCTTTTCATTCTCCCTTTTTAATTTTATGAATAGTTTAGTATGCCAGTGCACACAACCTAAGAAGTACTTATTATTATTTTTCTCCCAATAGTCCATCATTATCATTCTGTTGTATCAGAGAAAATTAGCACCTATCGCTTACATAATTTCGAGCACTATTGTTAAGAGTGGAATTTGCATGCATGATATGGTGTATAGGCTAACACAAGTCCATTTGCTAAGTCCACGTGGTAAAATGGATGAATAAATAATTGAATGCTTAGCTCCAAATATATAATTATTCTTAGAAAAAAATTAGAGCATGAGTCTGTGAAATACATATAATAATACTCATCTACAGCTAAATACCCAAGACAAAAAAATGTCCTTTCAGAAATGGAATGATATAGTTAGATGCCTAAAATGCCTATAGGAAACTTGCATAAATGTCCAAGTTTTGAAAGCACAGAACTATTGCACTTCTTCCCCACAGGCATTAGCTTTAAATTAAAAAAGCTGTTCCAGCCTAATCAAGAAGAGGCTTATCAGAGAACTTGTGCAGAGCATGCAGAGGGTTTCTAAACCTCCAAACCACAGCTTGGATTGTTCCTGCTCAAAACCCAGCCCTGCTCCCACACATGGCACTGCTCAGCCTTCTCCCTGGGAAAGCCATTTCTTAACACCATCCCTTCACCCTGCTCTGGAATCAGCCTGGCTGCTGTGACAGCGTGGGAATTGTTTGCCAAATGTCCCCTTCCCCACCACACAGGACCACATCAGTTACTTGCTACGTGAGGGAGAAGGTTTTGCAACAGCGAGTTCCAAACATCGGGTCCTGTCCCCCTCTGTCCTGGAGAGCATCATAAACTGATTTCCAGAGGAAGCAAAATAAACAGGCAGGGTATAAATGAGGGAAATATGCTCTAGTTCTTCTGCCTGGCAGCCCGGAATGAATGCAAATACAACATGAATGGCAAATGAGTAGTGAAAATGTCCCTGTTCTGGGTATGGTTTCTCACAAGAATCGAGAAAAATAGAAGGCAAATGATATGAATTCCTTAATGTTGAAAGTAATGACATCTTTTCTGGAAAAGGTGTGAAATGTTAAATTGCAAGAATAAAAAAAATATTCAAAATATTTACCAGAATATTCAGTAATATGCAAAAGGCATTGCCTTTTGTTGGCATCTTGCAAGAACGGTACCAAAAGTTTCAAAGAAGCACAATTTTCTTCAAAACCACCATTTCACTCTTTTTCTGTAATATGAACATCACGTGTTTTAAAATAACGTATCTGTCTTTCTTTTGCAGAAACTACTCCCATTTTGGCATTTTTCTCACCCTGTGACTTGTCAGCCTACGTTCTGAATCTCTAGAATAAATTTCTAAAACGTAACCTTTCCACATTTATTTTCTGAGGCATTTATTTAGCCCTTTTGAATTTCTTCAGACATTCTTTTCCAGGCGGGAGGCACTGAGTAGTTTCATAAAACGGAAAAACCTACTGCCTAAAGCAGTAATTCCATTACAGCTCTTTGCTCTTATTACTGCTCATCTGGCATTACCACTGAAGAAAATCTGTAGATAGACCTTTTTTAAAGTTATGATTTAATAAATCAGAAAAAAAAAAAGTCTGCTAGGAAGACTAGAAGGATGCAGGTATCACTTTTGTCTTTCAGAAAAGCAAGAATAGTTTTTTGGTTTTTTTTTTTAAATGGAGAGGATGGTCAAGCAGGTTGCTCTGAGGAGTTCTCACTAATGGAATTATCAGCATGTACTAGAGAAGCTGCATTACAGCCTTCCCAAATTCCTTCCAGTCAAATGGTTTAGGCACCTGTTGAGCTCCAAGCAGCTTTCCTAGGAAGCACCACCATCATCCATGTTTCCTGCACATGACCATATCCTGGGAACCTTGCTCTGGCTGCTGTTGCTGAACAGGTAAGAAATCTAAAACTTCCCAACACCTTAAAACCTGAATCCTAATCCAACACTCCGTGTCTCTCACTACATTATGTCTCACTTCTACACCCTTGGCCCTGCCTTGCTGACCTCTAACTTATCCTGGGACAGTGTGGATGGTGATTTAGGATGAGTCAGGACCAAAGCCAAAAGGACTCCTCTCCTTGGAGTACACATTCACGTGCTACAGAGAGCAAAGTCCACAAAGGATTACAGAGATTTGAAGAAGAAAGAGAGAAAGGGAGAAGATAGAAAGTCAATGCATGAGGCAGGTACCCTGGAGAACTGGCATCCCCTTTGCCATGGACTTACTGTATAACAATAAGCAAGAAAAAACACTAATTATCCTTCTTGTTTCCTGAATATCCAACTTGAGATCCAGAGTCTGATTTGCAGTGGTTTAAGTGACCATAGCTGTAAGTAAAATCAATGGAAACTGCACTTTGGACATACCAAGTGCTATGAAATGCCAAGCACTTCTGCCCCTGAGGCCCTAAATATCATAAATCATGAACCCCAAATCAGTGGGTTTGTTGAGCTTAATCTGTGCCTTATCTCCTCAACTGTAAGACAGGGGTAATAACCACTCATCTCATAAATTAAACAATGCTTGTGAAGCACTTAGATATTAGTGAAAGCACCACAAAAAAGCTTTGTAAGAAATGAGTAATAATGTATTCTGAGCAAGAGATGAATAGTAATCAGCAGCAAAAGCACAGGACCATACATGGAGCAATGAGAAGAATATAAGATATTGAATAGCTGCTCATTAATTGAACACTATCCAATCTGTTCAATGAACAAGGCAGAGGTGTAATGGAAAAAGCTGTATGGGGTTGTGTAATTAAGGCTGAATTAGGAATCATTACACACAGTGCAGATGAACAAAGACGATGCAGGCCACTACTGTTCATTACTTTCATACTTAGTTATGATTTTGGAAACTTGATTTTTTTTTTTTTCTCTCCAACATATTTTAAAAATAGCAAACTTGAAAAAAACCAAGCAGCTCAAAGCCCCTGAAACCCACCACTGCACTCTATACAAGAACCCACACAGAGGAGCAGAAAGGGGTGGGAGAGGACACAGTAACTCCAAATTTGTTTCTGGTTGCTCTTAGCATGGACAAGGTACATACAGAGGCCAAACATCATCATCACTCTTGAAATAGGAGGGAATGGACTGACTAAGCCATGTTCCCTATTTTAAGGCCCTGGACTTGGCAACCCAACAGTGAGAAATGGCACCAAATAATTTTGTAGGTTAAAAATAGGTACTGTATTTTTCTCTAACAGAATTTTCTCTTCTTAAACAATAAGGATCTGCGGGCTTCAGTGCTGACCATGGGCCACTGTTGTTTCTAAAAAACCTGACAAAACTGCCTCTGTCGAAGTCTAGACTTCAAACCTAACAGAGACACTTCCAAACTTCAACAATCTAAAACTGTGCTCCGAAAAAGGATGAAATCCTGGCTTCATTTAAGGCAATGGGATGTTTGCCATTACCTTTCCCACTCTATTTATATCTGAGATGCTAGCAGATGCCTTGTTCCCTCTGTCTACAACAGACAGATCTGTATGTACATTTTCTCTCTCTTTTTTATTCTTTTTTTTTGTCTGAAGACTGTTTCCCCAGCCCCTTATTTAAAAATGGGATCAGGAGGCACAAAAAGATGCTTTGTTCCTAGCTTTATATATTTATTTTCCACTTTTATCTATTGAGAATTTCTTTCAACCACGACACTGCAAAATTCTTTATCTCTATCATTGGGGTGCTGAAGGCACCTTGCAGGATTATCCCCTTTTAGCTTATCCTGAGACTTGAACAGCCTTTTCAGGCTTGAAAAATTTTCAGGAACTTGAGGGTTGTAGAAGGGAAGTGCTATTTGCTCCTAAAAGTGAAAATTGTAACACTGCTTCTAAAGGCTGCCACAGCAGGCAGATAACAGCATTTATAAAGTAGTATCTCTTAAGAAGCACTAACACAGCTGTAAGGAGCTAAAGTACCTGACTAAGGATGTTTTATGGTATTTGATATGTTTTATGCTGTTTGATATAGATCTTGTCCATATATTTCTGTCCAATTGCAACTTCCAATATAAATGTCCGTTCGTGCTTTAGTTATTCATTTAGTTGTGTTGTATCAAGCATTACAAACCAAAACAAAAACCCTGCGGGGCCTGGGGGACACCTACAGAGGCTTATCTGGGTAGGATGCAGTTATTTCCAAAGGACTTCACTCTCCTGAGCCTTTTTCTGAACCCAAAATGAGAAGTCATTGCAGGAGACAGACATTCATCTGCTAGTACAAATACAAAGCAATTCTGCCTTATGCAAGATCTTAACACTTTACATAAATTTTTAAAAACTGAAGTTCTGTATTCCTGTGAAGATCTAGTCATTCAGCATCATTACAAATGGAATATTCTAAAAATGTATTAGTTAGTCCACCCTCTCTATTACTCACACTTCCTCCATTTTTGGAGTCAGCTGAAGTCTCCAGCCTCACCCGGATACAGCATTAACCAAAAGAGACCTCTTTGGCTTATCCTTCACTATCACAGAGAACTAAATTATATCATCAGCTACCTCTCTTATGAGCAATTTCAAAGTAGGCACTTAAATCCTTCTTACTCTTTTCAGAAAAGTGCCCCTATAAAAGTCCCTTTCTTTGGTGGTTTACAGCATTCTCAAAATAGCAAACTAACTAATGGGATTTCTACCCATTTGCTCTTATTTCAGTACAGTTGTTAGTTCAAAATAAATTCTCCTCCCTCTCGGTTGTCTATTCCTCAAATGTGAAATATTTATAGACAGCAATCATGTCCTAACTCAGACTCTTTTTGGGTAGGCTAAAAAAAGCTAAAAGCATTCAGTCACCTGACATAAGATAATTTTTTTATTCCCCAGATCAAAAGCTCTCCTCATGTGTTTACTTGGCTCTGAATCCAGCTGTCTTTAACATGCTGGTGACCAGAAGTACACTCAACACTCCACATAAGCACTCCCAGCATCACTTATACCATGACAGTGTGACTACTTCCCTGATGGCTTGAAGTACTCAGTGCATCTGAATTTTACACATCCATTTTGTGCAACTACACCATGCAAGTGGCTCAGCTAAATTGGAACCACTGCCTAGAAGATGAATTTCCCAGGAAGCACCCTGTCTACCTTTCCTAAGGGAAAGAGATCTATTCTTTTTTAAAGAAAAGGAAGTTGAGATATTCAAGAAAACACTAAACTAATGGCTGCAGCATTGGAACCTTTGTTAGCCAAACATTTGTGGCTACCTTAAATCAGCATGCACTCACAGGGCCATCCCACCCCTAGGAAGACTCTGACCTGCTGGGATGTTACCCTGTGATGTGTTAAAAAAAGAAAACAACAATAAGAAATTACTGCAACTGAGCTCCATTACATGGATGCCAAAATTTCCCTGCTCCTAACAGGATGTAGCAGGTAAGCACATAAAGGTCTTCACATGGTGCTTGAATTTGTGGCAATGGAAGGGTTCTGCCCAAGGTAAACCAAACTTACCACTGCATCCATGTTCCATTTACTGGGTATTTGTGCTTCTGCAGGCTGGCTATCACCTACTGAATGTATTATTTTACAGATGAAGCAGGCTAGAAATTCATATTCATAAAACAATGACCAAAAGGCAAATGACAGAGTGCAGGAAAAGAATAGTTGCATGCAGCCCTGTGTGTACATTTTTCAAGGCTAGACAGCTGCCCATATTTAAATTCTCATCCTTATACTGGTCCATCCCTCTCCACAGCAACACCAGCTCACACAGTAAATGAGCTGCCCTCAAAAAAACTGCTAACGTTGGGAAGTCTTGGGGGAGGGAAGAAATTATTAATGCTTTTAGAAAGGAATGAAGGCAGATTTTCAGCTTCCTTGATAGAAAATATTTTTTCAGATCATTTTCACAGCTATTAACCAACTTATGTTCTTTGTGGCACTGCAGCTGCTAAACCCACTCATTGTGTGCTTGTTTTCAGAGCAAGGCACTCCATCACCTTGGTGGTACCCAAATCTCCCCCCCTCCTATCTGAAATGCTACCCCATTATGCTTGGTCCCCTGGTGTTCCACTTCACATTCACCTGAGTGCATCCAGCATTTTTTACTGAGCACTGGGTAGTGTTTTCCATGCAGGCCATGTATTCCAAAGAGCCACAAGAAAAGATTCTCCTCACGTTTCACCCTCTCCCCAACTTGAAAATATTCAGTTGCAATATATGTTCTATCCTTTATTCTTTCCTTTTTTTCTTATGTCTCAACTATTGCTGCTTGGGTTGGTTTCTTTTTTCTGTCCTTTTTGGGGTCCCATTGCAAATTTTTTTAGCACCTTCCTCCTACCAGTCTCCTCAACTCTGAGACCTTACTAAAACCAGCCTGGAGAAAGAATGAAGACTTCCTTTCACACAGCAATATTGCCTGCCAGAGCTAAACCCAGGAAAAGTCCTTTTCATATATCTATGAAAGCATCGAAGGCTGGTGGCAGCTTCAAACCTATAATGACTTAATTATTTAAATTTTATTTTACACCTATTAACCATAGCATACCAAGTAAGAGTAGCAGCTGCTACATGAATTTGACCAGCTCACTTGCCCTCAGCAGATCACCCATCTGCTTGCTCTTCACCTAATACTTCTGTTTGATAGGTTGTAAAACAGATTCTTGCAACAGGTCAGAAACAGAGTCAACTTCAAATCCCACATAAAAATTTCTATGAAAACATATGGACATCTATACTGAGTGATGTCAAATTTAGAGAGGCCACAGACCCTAGGAAAGTGGATAAAAGGAAAATTGCAGCCTGTTATGGAAAAAACACTGACTCCATTACAGTGAATGAACAGGAGAGTGAAGAACTGTATGTATAATTAATCATAGTAATACAGACCTACAAAATTCATGGGTGCACACACTGCAAAACGGTGTGCAAAACGCCTGTTATGTGTCAATTTCAGTTTCATACAGCATAAAAAATATTGCTTTTAAAAATTATCAATAAGGTAAACTCCCCTGTTGACCAGCAGCATTCTATAAAAAGCTAACTTACAATAATTAAGCAAATTATTCAGGAGTTATGTATGTTAGCGTTTCTCATACCTTGATAACTTTTCCACTTCAACTGAAATGAAAAACAAAATCAAAAACCAAGGGAGGCTTTAGTTTTCCTCTTATTGGGGCTTATAAAGCCTTGGGAAGTTCTTTCACTTAGAATGCATAGGAAAAGCATCTGTTTCTGAAAAAACAGGTAGGATTTCTTTGTTCCTGCACTGCTCACTTAGGGGGCACAGCAGGTTTGCTACATCCAGGAGCCATCAGATCAGACTGGAAAGTTTCCTTCAGCCAAATCCCTCCAGTCTAAATTGGTGAAAGTTCAGGTGAGAAAAAAAACCCCTCAACCCTAGAGACTTCTGTTGTCGTGCCTGTGTTTCTACTTCAGAGGTGAAGAGAAATCTATTTTATTTTTTTTTTTACTTAAAATTGAAGAACTAGATTTGAGGTGAATCTCTTGGAACAGAAATCAAGAACAGAATCTGATCTTTACTGAATTATTCCATCTTTGTATTTTTAAAAAAGGACATATAACTGATCCAGTAGAATTTTTAATGCTCCCATTTTAAGAAGCCAAAAATATGCAAAATAATTGGAAGAAAATGGTCATTTTTGCTGTAGTCTTTAGCACCATATGGAGATGAAAAAATGCTTTCCTTTTTTCTTACTTCCAAGCCAAAGAAAGAATAAAAGATTAGCAACTTACGAAACAATATAAATTTTGATTTAGGAGAGATTACCTCATACTTGTCTGGAACTCGAACAAATGAGAACCGAAAATGCAAAGCATAGGCAAGAACAGCTGTGATTTCTGACTTCAAGCCTGTTACTCTCCTTAGTGAAAGCTGCTTCAGTGGAAAAAGAGAAGACAAGCCTGGCCAGGTGCTTTAGGTTCCCTCACAGTACAGCATATTTTCAGCATATGACTCTATTTTGATCATAAATTCAAGTTCAAACAACTTTTTATGACTGGCCATATCTGTAATTAAGGAAAAACCCCATAGAATAAAATTAACCTGTGCAAAAATGTATTCCAAATGTCTATACCTTAACTTTTGCAGTGACACCATTTACCAACACTTTTACAGTCTAAGGATTTTTAGTGTTTGCAAGGCAGATCAAATTTATGTTAATGACAAAATCACGTTTCTTCATACCAGCCTCCTGTTCATCAAGTCAGTCATCAAAAGGTCCGTGCCTACTTGATACTAAAACTAGTACTTGGATAATTTACAGCCTTGGATTTAATGTCATCTGAAATTACTCTTGAAATTTCACCAATAAACCCATTTCAGTACTTTTTTTGGTCTACAGCTCTCCTTCTCATAGATTCATTAGACATTTCCTGAGAGTTCCAAGATACAATTAATTGGGAATACAACTACCAGATTTTTAATTTGAAATGCAAAATTTAGTCTCTTTTTTTTTCTTTGGTTCTTGGGTTTAAATTCCAATACAGTTGTTATTTTCTGTTATAATCCCTCTGGTTTTGTAGGATTTCAGAGGAGCACGAAGGAATTGGCATTCAAAGGCTGTTCAAGGTGTGCTGACTATGTTAGCAATTCCAGCCAAGACCAAAAAAGCTGGGTAGTGTGCAGAGCTCCTTCTCTCCAAACCCCTCTTTTCTCTGTTTCTATGCTTTTTGACCCAATTTGTCACCCCACTTCATAGACCGATAGAGTGGCTGAGTTGGAATGGACTTTTAAAGGTCCTTGCAAAGAGCAGGGACATCTTCAGCTGAGGAATGTTTAGTGGATCATGAAAGAAATGTCTGTGTCCACATGCTACAAATATACAATTATTTCAATTATTTCAAACAGGAAACCTCAGGAGGGGGTGTTCTATTGGTCCTGTTCCCAACTGAAAAATTTATGATGCCTCTACAAAAAACCTCTTGTTACAAAACCACCTACACAAACTTTTATTTATATGGATAGTGCCAGGATGTTTGAAGCCAATATGTGTATCAGGTTTTTGCTATGTCCTTCTGGGGCTAATGCTCTACAATATATTAAAAAAAAAGTGCAAGCCAAGACAAAATTTCAGTGTCTGCCTAACAACAATGCTACTGGTAGCATCAAGAGCTCAGTCACGTGCATACCAAGAAGTCTAGACAGTGTTCCCACACCACTGGTAGGAACATGTATGTTACTATGATGACTCCAAAAAATGTATTTTAAGTTAATTTAAAACACATTACATTTTTAGGGATGATGGGGTAGTTTCGGGTTTTTTTGTTTGTTTGTTTTGGTTTTGCTTAACTTGCAAACTTTCAGTAATTACTTATCAGTTTTAATTACGTTTTAAATATGTATTTCTATGCCTGATCAGAGACCAACCCTTTCCTAATAATTTTAGCTTCTGAGGCTTGGAAATACAGTCTTGCTACTCTGCTAACTCCTAAAGGGACTCCTTAGTAATTTTTCATCAATTCCTGTAAAGCTGGATGGGAACATCATCATATGAAGTTGGAATGGTCAGCAAAAGAAACAGATGTAAACATGGACAAATAGTACCTTGAAATTACAGTGATTCAAGAGTGGAGAGGCAGGAAAGGAGGAAGGAAGACAACTGAAGGTGTTGTTACTTCACTCAGTATGTGCAGGTATATGGGAAGCCTCACCACCACCACCACCCAACCAAAAAATATCTCCTTGTGATTCAGGGGTCAGCTCAGATATGGGTGTGTGAAGAGCCATCCACGATGTGGTGTGGAAGCACATGGAAGAAATCAGTCAGCCAAAAAATGGAGGTGCTACGTCAAGCAACTGAATTCTCAAGAAGTTGGGGAATGAGGACATCAAGGTCAGCTACTGCACAACTGTAAGAGAAGATGTTTTCAGCAAGGGGAAACCTTTTCCATGTCCTTATAACTTTGGGAAGTTAATTTCAATTAGATTGACACTTTGGATGATAGATAGACAAATAGATTGATAGATATTACACGGAGTCTTGACTTCAGTGACGCACAAGCCCTCCAGGTCTATTTAACAGAGAGCTAAATCCTTATTGCCATCAGAAGTAGATTTAATAATCACAGAAGAAATTAATCACACCTCACACTGCCTCACTCTTCTCAGTGCACAAGCTGGACACCATATTAAGAGCCTATTTTTTTCCTTCTAGGTTTCTTTTCACGAAGATAAATCAGTAAGTAGCTATCTCCTACTTCATCTGTGGTTGTAAGAACATTTACTCAGCAGCAAAGACTTCCAAAAACCCATATAGTATTTATGCCCTTTGCATGCCATGAGCTCTTATTATCAGATATTAAACCCCTTTTTCCACTTGAAGAAGTTGCTTACAAAATCTGTAAAGGTCACTCAACATTTTTTTTTCCTATTCACAACATAGAATTTTACCAACAGTAGAAAACACATAGGAAAATTTATTATCTGTCTATATATATTTCTTTAAACAAATTAGATTTTGTCTTTAATGTGGATATTTTTGTTCTGTGTTTTCTTACCTTCTACTGCTCTCTTGAAGAAAACTTTACAGCTGCCACATGTAACCACCCCATAATGACATCCAGATGCCTCATCTCCACACACCAAGCACACTTTGGAAGGTCTTGAAGATCCAGTTGATACACTTCTCAATGAAGAGCTGGAGTGAAAACAATCAAACAAAACACCTATTAATATTTCAAATCACACCAGTCATAATACAAAGTTCAATTAAGAATTTATAACAGGTATATTGCTCAAGGCACCTTACAATTAGGAAACCACAACTCTTTCTGGCAGTGCCTGGCTGAATACATGAATTGCTTTAATTAGTAAGCACAATATTTTTATTGTCTGTTTTAAAACACCCATAATGTATCAATGTTAATGTGAGAAGTTACCACAAGGGCAGGGGAATTTATCGGTAGCAGATGATTAAAACTGAAAATAAAAACCAAGCAAACTAACAAACCACTCTGGCAACAACCTATAAATCTTCTTTCCTTTTCTTTATTTGTTTGAAGCCTTCACAGCTAAGGAATACCTGTAAGGAAACCTCCAAGGCCATTTGATGAAGTAGTGCAGCCAGGTGGTGTGTACTCCCCTGCCTGTGCTCCTGCTTACCACTGCAGCAGTCCACGAGCTTCTTTCTAATATTCCTGTAATTTAGCAGCTAATGTAGTTTTGAAGCCTTTGTAGAAGTGCGAGAAGATCGTCCCATATGCCTGTGGGTGCCAGAAAAGCAGCACTGGAGGTTCAAACCAGCCTGAAGTTTTGAACCATGCACCTTGCGAGCCCTGCTTCCATCACACACCTCTGCCTTAAACCACAGGGCACCTTCAGGAAACACTGCCCAATGGCAACTCTCAAAGACAGTGCTTTTCAAAAACGAGTCTCATTTCCTGCTCCTGTGAGTTTCCTCCCTCCCTCCAACACCCCAAGGAAATGGCAATGCCACCCTAGTGCAATGGGCATGCCTGGAGAAACGTGCCAGATCCTGAAGGAGAGCAAAGCTTTGGATCCCTCCCACGTCTCCATGGGGCCAGGGAGAGTCTCTCCTACCACACACAGCCTCTCTTCTCCAGGTAAATGTGACCCTCTTGCATTTCTTACATGGTATCTCTTTGAACACTGCCAAACAACTGCAAAAACAACCCTGAAAGACTTCACACCAGCAGGGAAATTATCAGGTAGTTCAAACTGCAGGTCACAAGGTGTTTGTCCATCAGCCACTGGGAAACAGAGTCCACAGGCAGTCTTAATTCAAACATAAGATAATGAGCTTGCTTAAGAAATCTCAAGTACGAACCCTTTGCCTTTTTCCAAATTTCTAACTTCCTTTAAAGAGGTATGCAGAGGCCAAGTGATTTATCCAGGAGGCACAGCTCAAATGTCACTCCAAATGAGGGACTGCAGCTCTCCTGGCCTACAGCTTTACTGTAACATCAAATCCAAACATCTGCTTAAATGACAGCGTTCAGATGTTAATCAAAACGTTCCAAATTGCATTCCCGCTCTTGTCTGCTTGCTAGTCTGTTAGATTTACTAGTTTTAGTCCTTGTGCTATTTATACTTTCATTACATAACATCACACTACTTGATAATTGCTAGGTGATGGCATTAGCTCATCTGCTAAGAGAGAAAGCCTCACCAAATCCATGTTAAAATAAGTTCTGTGTGCTCCAGTCACAGTCAGACCTGCACTCGCTGCATTAATTTACCCTCAGGAAAAGTCACTTTTCCAGGATTTACCAAGGCTCTGCTGGTATTCAGCTGTGATGTGCTAAGGCAAAGAATGGGACTTTCTCCCTCCAGCACATTCCATGCTGCATGAAAAAAAAAATAGGCCTCCCATTAAACAAAAGTCTTCAAAAGCTGTCTGCTTTCTAGAGAAAATGCCAATAACCTGGAAAACTAACCTTGAAAATTCTCTGTCTTTCATTGCAAACATCAGTAATTTGCCTGAGAAGGGAAACACTTCAATTCTGACATAAGACCAAAATGTCTCAGGGGATTTGTAATTTTGATGCTGCTTGTTCCCATTTCTTCAATAAGACTGGCAAAAACTTTCCTAGACCTTCTACCTTGTAAAAGGTCAGTGTATTTTTCTTTTAATATCTAAAAAAGAGGTAATTTTATTAGAGAGCTTTTTCAGTAGAGAAATGGAAGTTTCCAGGGTATCACAGCAGCGTGCATGATTTTTATTTTTATATATATACACGCACATGCTTCTCTATATATACATACTGCATATATATATGTAATTATGTATTATTTTTAGTTGAAAATAAATTGTCACGTAGGATTTGCAGAAGGTGGGAGAGCCTTTTTTTAGATACAAGCTACCCTACAAAATTGCACTTTCACAGAATTATTAGGTTAAAAAAAAAAGTCAGCAAAGACACATGAAGACACCAGTTGATCCACAACTATTATTAAATGCCTACCTAAGACACAGTCTATAGCATACTTTATACAGTGCTCCTCTCCACTGAAGACTTGAATACATCTGGGAGGTACAGCCTGAATACAAAGTATGTAGTCAGCTACTCAGCCACAGCATCACAGGTGGAAGCTTAACATCCTGGAATTAAATTGAATTAACTCGTTCTTTTATTCAGTTTAAAAGTGGAATACGTTAAAACACAAATGAGGCACTTCCATTCTTAATAGGAGTACCAAACATGGAGTTGTTCTCAAATACTTTACTGCAAAAAAAAATTGATATTTGCTGTTGGTACTTCAATCTCCTCCAACCTGTGCCAGCCCTGGCTATGACTGTCTTCAATGAACAATGTCTGGCTTGTTTTAAAAATCTCTTATGTTCTCTTTCACCCATGGTATATAGCAGAGTGTTTGCCAGTTCAAAATGCAGCTGTAATACCTCTCACAAAGGTAAAGGTGGTGCAAATAATGAAAGGTTGAGCCCAAAAACATGCTCAAATCACAAGCTAAAGCTCAGGATAACTCGTTCTCTCCATGGCAGCTTTTCTTTCCCAACAAGGCACACACAGATGGTTACACCTTTTCCTCCTAAATCTCTCTCATTCCAGGCTGTCATTCCTTTCTCAGTGACCACTGTGAACAAGATCTGACTGATAAGGAACCTACCCCTTGGCCTTTATTTCAAGGCCAGACACCCAGTGTTGATGACACAGACACTTCATTTATTCATCACTTTTATTAAGCCAATTTTTTTTATTAATCATTATAGCTCTTTATCCTGTAATATGCATAGGCAGAAAAACTACACTAACCCCCCCACACTGAAATTACTTTTCATGCATGTTCCAAGTTAAATATTTCCCTTTCCATTAGTTTTCCACAGTAACATGCCATAAATTTTTTACCAAGTAAAAATGTCTAATGTAAACTGGCATGTGGAAAAAGTTACAGGCAGGTACCACTTACTAAGCAAAATATCAGTGTTAAATTCAGTTGATTATAACTAAAGTATCTACATTCATTTAATTTTCGTTCTTTTTTTGGAGATGAGTTTGATTTTTTGCTCCAGATGAGAAGTTTAGTTACAATAATCCAAGTTACTTAAGTAACAAGTCATTCCCTCTTCTGGAATATTCAAGAGTTGATCCATGTAGGAATGAATACCATAAAAAAAAGATTAGAAACTTTACAATTGACTCCCTGGAGGGTAATTAGCCTAGTGCCAAATATCTATTTGAATGACATGCTAAATCTAATGGCACATGCAGGCCACAGCAGGTTTGAGTCTTAAAATTCAGATTGAGTGAAAACACTGCATTTACACAAAACCAAATCAGAGCCTAAAACCCTACTGCTCTGATACTTAGCAGGGTTTTTTAAAAAATACTTTTACACAATGGACTGTTGTTGAGCCAGGACATTCCTTGTGGGTAGCAAGCTACTCGCAATAAAAACTCCTAACCAAAACCACCAGAAATATGAAATAGTGCCACAGGGTTGGCTACCCATCCCCATTTTCAGAAGCCAGGGGCTCCCACAGGTTGATTAGGTGTCTTTCATGCCTCTCTCATTATTTCCAACACAAAAGCAAGAACAGGCAAACACAAACATGCACCCCCACCCACTGAAAGAGAGGAGATCTCTACCAGAGCATACATATTTTATCAGTGCTGTTACAGCCAAAGGCAGTATGGAGAGTTTAACAATGCCAAATGTATCTCCTAAATGATTTGTAAAACGGTTGCTTCGATGGCTCCAGTAACATTTGTCACGTTGTAGGGTATATGATTAAAAATAAGCCTGATTTATCATCTCTAACAGTGCAAATGCTGGCAGTAAAATACTGACCTTGACTAGCCATTGCCATCAAGCTCATTTGTGTCTCTCAGAGTTGGCTTTGGTAATAGCTATATGGAGAATTAATTAGAAATAACAGATTTTGTAAAGAAGAGTCAATAAACCCACAGATAATCCAGCATTTAAAAAGCTGATTATATAGGTTATTATGCTTTTCAAACCAGATGTCATACAGGAGCACAGTTTAAACAAATGATGCCTCTCTGATGATAAAATGAAGCACTCCAAAGAAGCATAAGCCACAATATGAATTCCAAAGTCATCTGTTCCAAGCACTTTTATTATTATGAGATCTAGATGAGTCCTTTTTAATTCCACATCATTGACTTTTCTTTTTCATACTGAAAGTTTCTGGCAGTAAAACAAACAGAAGGAACCTGAGTACGCCTCAATAAATAAAGGTAGCAAAAACAAAGGTAAAAAGAATTTGAGATTATAGAATCATATTTTTACCACAAGAAGAATAAAAAATAACTGTAAGAGAAAAAAAAAATCAGGATAGTTGAGATGCAGAGGCTGCCAGCAGCTTACTTCTACCCTCTCACCTCACTGCTGAAGGTCCATAACCTCCAGCCAGAGTCACCTTCTACTGGGAACTAGCACGTAAAAACAGGATAGTCAGCTCTGCACACTGAAATGCTGAGACCAACCTTCCTGTGGCCCAGAACAAGAGCTGGGTATTTCAGTGGTATTTCACTCCTCTTAGCAGCTCTCCCACTTACCTGCCTTTCTCTAACTCATTGTTTCCTCAGCCATGATAGCAGACAGCAAGCACACCATCTCCTCTTCACACTGCCTCCCTTATTTTTGTGCATGTTCACATAGTAACAATAATTTCACTGCCCAAGGTAACTCTATGACCTCTTTAGAAAGTGCCATACTGGTCAAAAGCTGTCCAGTAGATTATCTGACCACTCCACAATGATGGCAGTCACAACCTCCCCCAGTGCCATGTATAATTTCCCAGATTTTGCTCAGTTCTTCCCATTCTAATTGTCAATACTAACATTTGACCAGCACCAGTTTGTGCTTCTATAACCTGAATTTTAAAAGAGCTTCACTGTGGGAAGGAACCCTGGATCTCTCCTTATAACTGCTTGAATAAAGCAGATTAGCAGACTGGAAAATGGTATTTCTTAAATGTCAGAGTATATAAATCAATCTTCTTGTCAGCAGACCAAGAAGGCAGAGAGAAGTGAAAAGGTGCAGAGATGAAATGATCAGAATTTTGGAGCAGAAGGCAGTCACATGGGACCTCAGGAACCCTGAGCTAAGGAAGAACTGCTGGAACCCAACCATCCCTGAGCCTCAGCAGCAGCACTCCCAGAGCATGCAGAGCAACATTTACCATCTTTGAGGGTATATTTTAAAGACATTTAAAAAACCAAAACAACCAACCAAACAAACCCCAACAAAGAGAAGTCAGTACCTGTGATATTACATTTAAATTAGTGGTCAGTCTCAACTAGTTATTTGTTGTTTGTTTGGTTGTTTTTTTTTAAGCACAGAACTTTTGTATTCCAAGACAGAAACCCTTAAACCGTTTGAACCTCAAACACTACAACCTTTTTTTAATCTTAAGAAATGCTTAGTATGATGGAACATGTAGGAATTGGAAGGGAAGTGCATTTAGCTCAGAAAAAGCAAACTGAGAACTTGGATGGTGTTTTTCCTCAGCAACTCCAGCTTTCACTTTAAGTTACTTTATTTAGCAATGCCTAAGGGTCACACATCACACTTTCATACCTGGATCTTAATTATGGTAACAAGCAAACTCTGACATGCACTAATAGAAAAGGCTCCAACCTTTTATTCCAAGCCCTACCAAATCTAAAAAGATGCACTTAGGATTTTAAAAAAGCATTTCAGTTCCAATGTTTACTCGGCAAATAGAATCTGATGTGTTCTGTGCTGCAGTCAAAGTGAACAGGTTCCTGTATTTAGCTTAACCTTAAGGCATATGTTGATTTTACAAAATGAAGCAAGTGTGCTATGCTCCTTCAGTTCCCATTTACCTTAGTGGACGCTGACAGGACGCAGCATTTTCCTCCATCCAGCTGTAAACCTTGACTTTTCCTTGACCTTCTCCACCGAAATATTTTAGTAGCAACCGTAGTCGGCAATCCAAATTCTACCCCCAAATAATCGGCTGACTACAGAAAGATACAAACTTCAGTATCAACAAAAGAGTGTTCTGACGGACTGAAACCGAGGAGCACTTATTTCCTAGGGAAATAAATCTAATTGTTACCCAGTGATTCAGTGATCAGAGAACTATGACATCCTCCTACTTTTCTTCTGCAATGCACTTTTCTCCTCTAACTGCTGTCACAACCTACCAAGACACAACTGCCCCAGGGAAATAAAACTTCCTTGCTCTGCAGGTTTTTTAGTACATAGATATAGTTATCTATTGAAATGGAATGGTTAACCTAGATGGGGAGTTTCCTACCAGGAATAAGCCTTTGGCTTCAGAAGGCAGAGAACTCCAGAAAGCCTCTCAGTGCATTTGCTCTAGCTTTTCCTATTTGGCCCACTTATAGAATTAGTGCAGTTTAAATGCATGCAATGCTGCTGTTTGTGCTGCTGATTATAAATCACTATGTATAGCAAGATAAGGCAGGAACAGTTTATCTGGAAAATTATCTGGTTAATTATTGAAAGTCTGTTTGGAGGAGGCGGGGAGTACATTTAACTCCTTCATTTCCTGCACCTGCTCACCTGCCATAAGTAGGAGGAGACACAGCGTGGAAAATCCAGTTCTTCACAGCACCATCTCATTTTCCACTGCTGAAAACCACGTGAGGCGTTATGCACCCCACCCTAACTCTCCTAGGAGGGCACAGCAGAGTTCACCTGGTGAGGCTCTGCTGCCTCCTCAGTCAGAAGCACTTGGAGCTGCATAAAATGCCATGATTCAAGTGAGGCTCACCTGCTGATGGGGGCACCAGTGGGAAATCATCACCATGAGGAATTTCAGGCAAGACAAGACTGCGTGAGTACATTGCTCTGCTACTGGAGGCTTCTGAGACAAAGAAAACTGAATGGGCAAGGAAGGAGAAAAACACACATAGAAGGCAAATGCAGGGAGATGCTGCCAGTAATAAGAGTATCTCTTTAAAAAGCCTCTTCTTTTCAACAGTAGGCTCACAAATTTCATTGAAGTTCTTCCCTCAGAGCCCAAACAAGCAACTCCTAAAAATACCTGCCTTAGTCTGAAAGCTTATTTTATGAAACCCTTATTACAGCAACCTGGAATGACATTGATGACCAGAGTATTGACTGCTAATGACCTTAAGAAATGTCATTCCATTGCAGACAAAAATCTACTTGGTATGTCTGGCAATGGCTTGGCCCCAAAAGTCCTAAAAGAATAACTGTATTAAAAATATTAGTTTACAACAGAAGCAGCTTGGTCCAGTTGGACGTACTTTCCTATTACCAACTGTTTGCTTTGACTTCTGAGTGCATGACATGCTTACAGAGAAAGCTACCACACCATTAATACCCTAACCACAACATAAAAAGTTTACAAGAGTTCCATAATCAAATAAATTTTTTTCAAAATTAAATTATTTCATAATAGCAAAAAGTAAACTGAACTGCCATCCACTGTCTACTGGGGATTAAAGTACCACAATAGAAAAACCTCCAGAGCAACCATGGAACCATAGGGAAAAAATGCACAAAAAAAAAGAAGAGGTTACTATGGGAACAAAGGCTATTTTCCAACTTGTCACATAATAGCCCCAGTATGGCAGACCTTTACTCATAAGAGCAACACCACAGGCTTAGGAAGGCAACATGTATAATTATTTCTTGATCTGAAAAAAAATCTAAGGGGAGAACGAGTGGGGGGGTTTGGTCTTTTAACTCCTTTATGCCATCCCTTCCCCTGTCATCCACCAAGACAAAATTAGGGTGGATGTTGAAAGTGTATTGGAATTACAGCACAATACAGTGCTATATTAAAATACCACACAGGAAAAGAAAAGAGAAGTAGGAAGGTCTGCAAACCAATCTGAACTTCATAAACAGGGCGCAGGGGAGAGTGAAAAGCAAGAGGCAGCTCACAGTATCATTTAGATGCACTACCAAAACAGAAACTGAGTGCTAAGACTCAGCCCATAAGCCTGTAAGAGAAATTCCTGACACAGACTTCAGTATCTTGCAAGATGTAGGGATTTTGGTGCACATTTGTGAAAGGAAGATTGAAAAAAATAAATAATCCACCTAAGATGATCCCACTAATCAAAAAGTAATAATCCTTAATAAGGTTAGGCACAGAAATTTATGTTTTACTGGAAGTTTCCAGCTTGGCACTGGCTTCAAATGATACAGTGAGAGTCAAACTCCAACTTTACCACCATCTCTGATTAACAGATATTTTAAAAGACTAATAGCCACATTATTTTGAAACATCTTTTTTCACTTCTAAAACCACTATTTGAAATAATGACAGCTTCCTTTTCACTAATATTTTTCCATTTTTAGGGAATTCAACCTGTTCATGGTGTTTTAATGCATGTCACTATTACTTGATACATGAAATGAGATGACTCTTCCAGCTCTAGGTACACAGATGTTGAGGTGATTTGTAAATTTGTTTTTTCCACCTTCCTGGTGTCATGGCCCAAACCAAACATCTTCCTAAAACTAGAAGGTAAAATTTCCATGTCTATCTTTAGAGATCCTGTCTTGCTTAAAGAATCTCTTTCCTTCCCAGTCTCCCTGGCTCTCAGGATGCTTACCAACAGTTTGCAATTGGATCTCCTCCAATTATCATGATCCCAGTCCAACCTGTGAATTCTGTCACAGGTGAAACAGCCTTCTTGTACTCCGTATATGCTTTTAAAAATTGTTGATGATTAGCAGAGCACACAGCAAGCAACAGCTCCAGTTCAGACAGGGACATCACTTCCCACTTGTCCCACCTCCACTGTACAGTGACAAATTGCAGAGATCCTTACTCTTATATCTACCCCAAGGTAGGTTCACTCCTGTTGGTGCTGATATTGTTGACTGGCACATTTATTTGCACACTTTAAGTTCCTCTGATTTCCCCTGCCTGTCGTTTATGTGGAGGGTCAGGCAGCCAAAAGACAGGCACATAAATGAGTATTCAACAGCCCAACTTCCCATCCTACTCCTGTAGAAGGAATGCAGATATTCTTTCCAGCCTTCTTGCTCATTTAGAAAGTCAGGTAAGCTGAACAATGGGCAGGGTGGAGAGAAGAGAAACACAACCCACTCGTCTTTGCAGTGCCTTCCTCTCTTCGCTTGCTTGCAAAAGGGCTTGTTTTGAAATGGACACGTAGAAAAAGATGGTTTAAACTCACTATCACCAGTTAGGAAGTCACTGCATGCTTGCACCCACAAGAGCAATTAGGAAGCCAGTATTGCCAGAGCATTTGATCCCATACCCCAGCACATACATAACCTGCACGTGTGCAAACACACCGACCACACTCACGCTACACAGCCTTCAGAGTGACTTACAATTGGCAATTTCACACAACCCTTGGATTTAAGTATCATTTTGCCTCTTTTGGGCACCTGGAAACCATGACAGAGGAATGGTTTAGGTGACAAAACAAAACAGCACTGTATCCAAAATGCAGTTATTCAAAGTTCAGCACAAAAGCAAAGAATTTTGAGCAGAAGTACTATTTAATCTTGGAAGAAACAGTTTTAGAAACTAGATGCACAGTTAACATTCCAGAATCCCTTTTACAATCAACAATTATTACATAATAGAAACCTCTGCTCCCATTAACCAAATAAAAACTCTATTGATAGCTTGTCGAAGTAGAAGGTAAAATCAATGGCATGTGTTTTAAAAATATTCCAAACCCCAAGTCTTTTCAACTCCCCTTTCTCTATTTTCACAGCAAGCGCAACTGCTGACATGTAATACAGCTATACTGTATTAAGTAACCATAAATTTTAACTTTTGAATCAATTAAAATACTCCTCCATTATATGTCAGAGTGACAAGTAATAGCCTGCTGAGCACCATGGAAAATTTTGGTCAAATAGCAGATGAGGGCTGCAATCACTGACTGATACCTAGAGCAAAGGCTTTTGGTAATTCTCCCACAAGCAATCACAATTGCTGACAAAGTTCAAATTTGTCTTGACAGGATTGTCAAGGCAAACTAGAAACGTTCACAATTGCAAGTCAAAGAATTCATTTTTATTCAGCTGAAATTCACTCTACTGCTCCCATACTAATGATACACAGGACTGTACCTACCACTGTCTCTGGCTGAGTAGCTGAAACTCAGATAGCAAAGACTAAAGGGAAATGGGAGCACTAAGCAAAACACAGACCAAGATAGTTATGTTCTACAACTAACACAGCCCCAGTTCATCTCCTAAATCCCCTGCTACATATTGCCAGAGCTCTCTTGCAATATATAGCAGGCCTTGATTTTGGAAGGCAGCTTGCCTTTAACTTCAGTGGGAATAAGATCTGGTACAATCATTAAAAATCCCTCCCATTTCAGGAAAAGGTTGTTTAACTGTTAATGCACAAAAGCCCATCACTGTAGAGGCAGATAGAGAGTTGATGAGTGTGCATAATTAAGTGCTTATGCATAAATTTACACAAGTTATATAGAAATCAAGGTATATAGCAGAGTGAGCAAACATTATCACTTGCTAATGCATCACTCCCCACTTATGCAGCCTGTTTGTGGCACAGACTTTCAATTTCCTTTAGCAAGGACTGCAATATTTACATTCATTGTCATACCACAAATACTAGTCACTGACACAACAGGTCCCACACAAAGCCAATTAAAACCAAAGAACCTGGTGACACATTGTTTGCTTCATTAAGCAGTATCATGGAATCACTGAATGGATTGGGTTGGAAGGGACCTTGGGACTCATCTAGTGCCAACCCCCTGCCATGGGCAAGGGCACTTTCCACTTGACCACGTTGCTCAAGGCCCCATTTAACCTGGCTTTGAATTTCTGCCTATTCTAAAACAATCTGCCTTTTTTTCTCCCTCCCCCCTCCTGTAGCCATCAAAATTATTTCTGTTAGAAACAGGTGTGCAATATGCAGAATAAGCACTTGGGGAAGAAAGAAGATGACTCAACAAAGAGCAAGCTTTGAGCACCTGTGGTTTCAAACGTTGCAGCAACCAGAGTGTAACTTGGTTTTATCACACAGCTGGAGGATTCAAGAAGTCCCCATCTGCACACCTTCAGGCTTCAGACCCCTTCACCCCACGCAGCTCCTGGCGTGGGGGTCCACTGCTGTCACAAAGCAATAAGAGACCTACAGCTCCTCGCTTCTGTATTTGCTTCTCGTTTTCCCATATAACACACACAAAAGGAAGAGTACAGCCCCAAAGTATATGGAAGATTTTTGCTGTTCTTAAAAATTATTAGGTTGTTATTCAGGAGCAAGAATAATGAAACTTTGTTTCCTTGGTCCTTCTCCTTGCTGTTTGCAAAGTTTAATAGGAGAAAAATGCTAACTAGACTCTTTCCGCTAGTGCAGCACTAACTGGGTGCCTTTCTTCCTTCCAGTCACTTCTTTTAATGGACCTGGTAAGAGATAACAGCTAAAATGGAATAGCTGTAATAGCTACCCACTGTCAAATTTAGTTGGAGCTGGCTGTAATTCAAAACTTATTAGGTGGGAACACACAGACAGCTGAGTTACATAAAGATCTCCTTAGGCTCTGTCTAGGGGTCTGCTGAACTTGCTACTGTAAACCGTAACTTTTTGCAGCATGTTATCAGATACTCATCTGATTTACCTATTCTTGTTTGTTTTCCCCAAGTAAAGTGTCCTAGTTTTGCATTTGTCTAGAGATGTCTAGTTATTGGATTTGCAAAAGCCTGACCACACTGGAGAGTGTTGTCCCTTCCCTAGAAAATCTGTATCTCTGCTCCTGTAATCTACAAAAACAGTGTTTCTAAGCTGCTTAAAAACACTCATAAGAAACTGAAAAAACCTTTTCCAGGCTTTTTTACACCAGCAAGGACTCAAAGACAGTCCAACAGGAACTCGCTAATGCTTGGGAGAAGCAAGGCTGTTATCCAAATTTCACAGTCCTACAGAGGAATGTTAATAAAAGTAAATGCATACCAAGCACTTGTTTGAAGTTCAACGCTTCTCTCATTCCAGAAACGCTGCTTTAATCTCTCAAATGCTGCTCTGCCTTTTGTTACCCTCGCTGGTGACTGTGTTGTCAAGCCCGGCAGCGCTCAGGCAACTTGTGCACTCAAACCGCCCGCGAACGCCAAGCCCACGAACGTCTCCCAGCAAGCGCCAGGCTGAACCAGCACCTCCAGCTGGCCTCACACCAGTGCTAAGGCCAAGCTCTTCGGCAGAGCGACGTGGGGAGTCTGTCCCTCCTGCCCTCGGGCCTTGGGGAGGCAGCCACAGCGGCTGGCAGAGCGCGGCAGGCTGCGGCTCATCGCCCGCGCAACCTCGGGATGGGCGCAACAAGCTGCAAACTCCCCCAGCCCCGCCACACAGGGCGCAGCCTCCTCTGCCTCAGCCACCCAACGGGTCAAGGAGCAGCCCTGCCTGCGAGATAGCAAGGTGGAGCAGGGCAGGGATGAAGCCTGGTGGCCGTCTCCAGGAGGAAAGCTGTGATGTTTTGCCCCAACGGAAAGCACGCAGCAGAGCTGCCAACACAAGGGTTCGCCCAAAGAGCTGAATTTTGCCGAAGCCTGAAGAAACCCTTGAGAGATTGATGGTATTACAGGCTTTGGTTTGCTTGACAAAGATAATATACAGGCCTTTATTCTCACCTTTTCTGAGGTTTCCTTGGCTGAAAAAATTGCATTAACTGTTCCTCAAGCAAGCTAAACCTCCAGTCTGCTGACCATTATTCCAGCAAAGGTAGAAGTTTCTTTTTCCTGCAAGAAGTGAATGAATGCACCGTTCTCCAAGGCACGAGCTCTACTCTTTTTGCAGAGTCAAATCTCTGCATGCCTGAACTCCTGAGGAATCATCTGCTTGTCCTTGATGCCTGCAAAAAGTCCTGCCTTGGTCAGGCCAGGTGGTGCTGTCTGACCAGGAGCACAACAAGTGCCTGCTGCTCTTCTCTGTAGTATTTACAGGACAGCCCGAAAAGCCTGTGCTGTTTTGCTGCGTGATGTTCTTGGCTGGGTAGGTCAGAAAACTTTATTTAATGCTTCCTTAGAGATGCTAGACTGAAATTTTAATAAGCTGCTGAAGTGTTCACTTCATTGATTTGGCTTTTCCTTGTAACTGGTTCTCAGCATTTGACCATATTGACTGTGGACTGGTGAGACACCACTGAATTACAGCCGCAGACCTTCATATCTGTTCTTCTGCCTTTACTGCCATTACAGTTTCAGCTTAAACCGATGGCAAACCCCCACACTGCCCCTGATTTTTCAAGGAACTGCACATCCAGCCATATCAAATTCAAATTCAAATTAATGGTGGCCACAGTGAAACCAGAGCTGGTAAACATTGCTGTGAGAGCTCCTTAGAAACACTGCTTCCCCTGGCAGCAGAAGGTATAACAACTACACAAAAATTCAGGGAAAGAACAGAGTAACAGTGGCTTTCACAAATATTGTAGATACTGCTTAAAGCACAACCCCCAAATAACACAACTGCCCATGCTCCTCTTAAGGCACTTAGCATCTATTTTGAAGTGATTATGGTTGCATTAAAAGAAAAGAAAAATCCCAACAAACTATGATATCAAGAGAGTCTAAGTCCATGAATGAATATTGATAAACTGCTGATCGTGATGCACCATAATTATTCTTAGAGCATGAGGTCACAATCCTAAATTATGAAACTGCTGAAATAATATTTTTAAAGTTTCATCTTTCCCTTATGCATAAAAATCTCTGCTAAGCCTGCAAAATCTTGACCTCAAATGTAAGGACATTATGCTACTTTAATAAATTATATAGAAGGCTTGACTTGTGATCAAGAAAATATTAAGGCTTAGGTTATTATATTTTAAATTATTTCTTTACTCATTAAACCTGAAGAGCTTTCATTAAAAATAGAGAGTAATTCAATTCACTGACATACTATTAACAAAACATGATATACATATTTAAATTCCAATGCTGTGAAAGAGATGAGAGAGATAAACTGGACAGTTGAAATCCAGATGACACAGAAGAAAACCAGAACATTATATATAAAGAAAAGGCTTCAACATTTTAACTTAGTCCAAATTTATTTTAATGGGCATTATGCCTTGGAAAAAAAAGTTTATAGAAAAAAAAAAAGGGATTACTTTGGATTCTGTTGTCTTCAGCAAATGCACTTCAGCTCTACACTTTACTACAAATAGATGGCAAATTTTGTCGGTGTCTCCTACTCCTGTTGAAAATTGGACATCTTGCTGCAGTTGCTGATAAGGCTGCAGTGGCCTGTCTGCACGACTGAGGAGTTCCCCACCAAGCCTCTAACTCAAGTGCACAAGTACAGCCACGGCTCCAATTAACTATTTATGAGCTGTTCCACTGCTCTAGAAAAAGTGCACTATCAGAAAAAAAACCTGCTCATTAGAAAGCAGCCCGTTAAGGTATTTTTAAATACAACAGTGCAATTTCAGTAGACACATGCACATTATTTTTTTAAGGAGAAAAGGAACTAAAGCATTTTCCTCTGGAGCTGAGTGGTTTAAAATTTTAATGAAGAAAGGATTTAAGATTGTATTATAAGAAACAATGTCTCGTTGACAGAAATGTAATTAAGGTAATCCTGCAAAACTTTCCCATTATATTATTTCTGTGCCCTTTTACCCTAGGCATGCATATGCTTCCAATAAGTTTAAAGACTGGCACAGAAAAGGGGACTGGGTGCTGCTTCCAGGTGACTCCTCCTGTAAGGAAATCTCTGCCACAGTTTCCCTTTATATCCACAACAGTGCTGGAAATAACTGCACTCTGAAGCTGAAATTCCTCTCTCAAATGGAGCAAAATTTAAATAATTTAAGTGAATAAATGGCAAAATTATTCTCTTCTGATTATGCTAAGCAGATGGGGAGATGTGGGGGAGAATATGGCAAACCTGTCCTGGTCAACCAACTCTATTAACCACTCTAAACTCCTGAGAGTGCTCTGAGGTGCTCTGGTTATTACTGATAGCACAGAAAGATTATATCCTGTACATTTGTGTTCTACAGTCCTCATGTCTTGCAAGAAATTCACACATGTAAAACAGTCACTACTACCTGAGGCTGTGTCCTTCATTCCCACTTTTCTGCAGTTTCCCTATTCAAAGTACCCCAGAAGCCATCTTACCTAATGCTCTACCAGGCAGAGATATTTTGGACAAACCACAAAAAAAATATTTCGTAACTAAATCATCAGATTGATGGGTGACACCAAAGCACGACCTGTCAAACTGTTTCTGAACTTCACCCTCTCCTAAATTACTGTCTACCCAGTTGTTTCCAACCCGTGTCACTTGCTTACTCCAAATGAGCTTGTTGCTTAAAATATTCCTGCGTCCCACACATTTGTTCCTGGAAGGTAACGTGATGGAGCCCATCTGAAATTCTGCCTGGCACGTTTACCTGTCTCAAGCCCTCCCTTCACTTTGCAGCATCCTCCCCACTGCTGTGAGTCCATCAGAACCACGTTTTCCTGCAAGGAGGCACGTGAACAACCATCGCCTGGGCAGGGGCACGCCACCCAGAGAAACTGCTGAGTGGAAAACCTTGCTGCCCACTGCTGACACCTTGATGTTTAACTTACTGCTCACACTTGATCTTAACATTCACCCAGCCACGTGTCCAGACATCCCAGGGTGACTCGAGGGATCCAACACCTCACCAGCTTAATTCTGTGTATCAATGTTGACAGCCCAACAGCCCTCCTTTCCCCCCCCCCCTCCACCCCATGTCCTCATAAACAATGCCACCTAAAAATAAAATGGTATGTGAGAACAACAAAGGCCAATGGTGAGACTTAGCCCAGCAGCAGAGCCAAAGTATGACATTTTCAGCTGCTGCATGCTGCTAACTCCAATCCTGTTAGGGCCAGCTTCAGAACCGTCTCAGATTAGATACAGGAACAACTCTGAGCTGCTCCAGAGTTGTGTTTTAGTTCACTGCCAGCCTGCAGAGGGGAGCTAACAGAGCAGAGGACAAACGACATGCACGAAGAATAATGATCCTCCCCCACCACAAACCTCCTTAATTCTCTACAAGGGATGTATATGAAATACAGGAGAGGTCCCCAGAGGTACCCACTGAAAGAAAAACAGAATAAAACAGTAATAACAACTTCCTCTTGGTTCTCCTAATAAAATGAAATTTTATTCATTTTATTCATTTTTTGAAGTGTGATCACTACAGTTAGTGTACTACCATTTAGACAGTCTTTCTCCTCTCATATTTTCTAATCATCTTCCAAGCCTTTTGCCTTTCAGCTGAAGGCAGTCTCTTCTCATTTTATGTATCCTGGAGCCAAAATGGGTACACCAATGTTTAACAATGATTCCCTGAAATCTCTTGGAAGAAGAGAGGGAAAAGATATAAGGAAGAAAGAAATTACGAGTATATTCAGTCTTATCTCTTATCATTTTACCATAACATGGAGGGAGGGGGAGGAAAAGGAGAAAGTCTAATTTAGTGGTCTGAATGATACACTGGAAGCTCTACATGCTTCCAAGGCTACTTCTAAAGAAAGTTTTATGCATATGCAAGTCTGTTCATGGAAAGGTACCATATGCTTATAATCATTTACCTTTATACAATGCATACTTCATGAAATTTGTGTGGTCTGGTTCCTCCCCCCCTCCCCTCCCCTAACAGTGAGATTCACAGATCTGGAAGGATGCTAAATACTAAATCTGCAAAAGCTCATGACAGTCTATGGCAAAACTCCATTGTGCTTGAGATTAAATACTCTTGGTGACGTTCCAAGCCCGTCAGTTCGTGCACAAATGGGACTTACTGGTTCCCCAGGAGAGAGATATCACTTGTTGGCTCTGTGTGTGCTCCCTGAAGACATTTGTGTATGAATTGACAAGGATGTTATCTCGATACACAGAATCTGCAAGTGCTGGAAGTTGAATGTGCTCAACTGAGACAGGGATTGAACATCCCATTCAAGAGTCACAAGCACTGACTGCAAGTTCTGCTGCAAATTTATGTATGAATTGGAACAGGCAAGAAAGCCCTTCCCCCCCTTCACTGGATGTTTACTGCTTTTATAGCTAATATTCCAACTATTTGAGGAGACTTCACAAGTTACAAAAAATTCTTCACTCTCTTTCCATCTCCCTATTATGGCTAGGGATGAATACATCAAATCTTTTAAGACTTTTGCTCAGTTTTTGGGGAGTATCTGTTAATTACTTCAGCTTGAACTAACCCCCTCTGCAGTGTTACTACAGCACAACTGAAGCATTAAACTTCAGTATGGTAAGGAGACAAGAAGAGTTACATACACTTTTCACTTTTCAGCTTTCACTTCAAGAGTTTTTCTCTTGTGACTGCCTTAGTTTGTACTCACTTCCTTATTTCCTCAAGCTTTTCTCCCAAGATTCAGGCATTTTCTACCACTCTTCTGCATGCTAAACACATCTTTGGGTAGGATTTAAAGGGCTCAGATGTCAGGTATGGAAACTATTTTTCCTTTAAGAACAGAACTGGCACATTAGGCTGTTTCAAAGATAAGTGCATTTGAGGCTGAAATTTGCCTTTGAGTTTTATTCCCTTTTATCAGCAATGACATCTTAATAATCTTGGCTATGGTGAAATAAGGAATGTTGCATTCGTTTACTAATTTTTTTTTTTTTTTTTGGCTCAAGTGTGTCATCGTGGAACTTGAATACACTGCAACACCTATGTTCATATATTTTTCAATACAGTTCCCCAGGTTTCCTCTAGATTTTTTTTTCATCTAGATACAAAACTCAAAGCTTGTTTTACGTCCTCCCAACTCAGTCAGAAATTATCTATTATATGCAACGCCTGCACTCACTAAAGTAAAAATACTGTCTTTGGCATTTGTGGTTGTCTGCTGAAGCTGACTCCTGTGTATAACCCAAACCAGTTTATCCCAGACCTTTATTCAGACTAAAGTGACTGTAATCATCCATAATTCAGAGGCAGCACCTGTTGGCTTTGTACTAGCAACTCGATACTTAAGTAAACTCTTCAAAGCTGGAGCCAGCAAAAAATACCCTGTACTAGCAAATCCTAGGCTGATGGAACTGAGATTGATTTCAATAAATTATGCCAGTATTTTCACTTCCAAAAAAAAAAAAAATCATGACCAGGATACTCTTCAGGCAAGATGTTCAAAATTTATTAAAAAACCAAATATCGAAACATATGCTTAGAAAAGTTAGGATACCAGTTTTGTTAAAACAACAAAAGACAACTCCCATTCCACCACTATGTTTACCTCTTCCTAAACATTTCCTTAATTCCCAACAGAGTACATCCAAGACTAACACCTAGGCACCGTGGTGGGCATGCTTTTCAGGCAGCCATGCAGGAAGCAGTTACACAATATTTGAATAAATATGCAACATTCACCATGGTGTCAGTTCTTCACCATTCCCATTTTAAAATGATAAATGCAAAGCCTATGCAGACCAACACATGTGTGTCTCAGAAATCTATTTGGGATAGTCAAGAGACATTTTTGGAAATGAAGATTGGCAGCTGAGTTTTCTGACACAAACCAAGGTAAAAATTCTGCAAACGTGCTTACTGAAAAGCAGGAATTGAAGGTTCATAAAGCCAGACAAACCAGTTTTGATGCCATCTGAACAACTCTGTAGGTAACACAGGAGCACTGCCTCCCACAAGAGCTTTAGGAATAGCCCACAGCAGTGGAAGGGCAGAGCACAAAGACTGGTGAGCCAAATTTCCCAGGTGCCTTGTATATTCAGTGAGGGAGCCAAGGTGTTTTAGCACCATCTCTCACCACAAATGGAAGTCACCTCAAGCCTGGTGCAGCTTACAGCAAGTGAAAAGGCCAGTCCAGAAGCTGAGGGCACCAGGTTGAATGGAGTATCACCAGGATGCCTTGGCACCACTGCCCACAGGGCCTTGGAAGTTGGTTCTACATAACCAAGGTGTCACATGCACATCAAAGGCTGCTTTGTGTTAGTGTCCTGGGTTCAGTGAGCATCACCAGACTTCATAAATACATATTTATATAACTAAAACCCTTCTAACAACAAACACAAATATGTACATATATATGAGATTCAGTACCATGCTTTTTTGGTTGGGTGTTTTTACTGCACAGCACTACTTTACTTCTAGATCTCAGGGAAATATAAAATATTAAAAGTAGTAATTATGGAGACACGTGGGACACAGCAATATCTCCTTTCTGGTATTAGTTTCCTTGAAGATTAATACTGGACACAACCCCTAAATCATCTCAATTTTATGCTACTTGTAAATTTAATACTGCCTTCTTACTGCATAAATAATGATCTGATTAAGTGGCTATAAAATACAATGTCTGTTTACTCCTTTTTTCCCCCCCCCACCTCTATTCCAAAACAAACCACTGAGATATCAAATAGAGAGACAGCAATGAAATGCCACAAGAACTTCTACTGACACAAAAAACTACACATCCAGAAAAATCCATCTTCCTAAGGTCTCTGATAGCTATCAGATACCCTGACAATGACATGCTGCCATCTCACCAGATATGAAATAAATAATCATTAAAATAATAATAAAAAATTTAAAAATCAACATTTAAGCATACTGGAAAGGGTCCCATGCTGGCCATTTCAAGGAAGATGTCACAACAAAAATCAACCAACCAATGTGTTCCTGGGGAAACAAAAAGCAAGACCAGAAAGTCAAACAACCTGTATGTCAGGGAACTGTTTCCCTCTGTGAAGCACTTCTGAATTCTGAAGGAACAATATTCCCCCATGCCATATGGACATGATTTCTTTCTGCTATCAGTCTTTTGAGATGGGGTAAGCCATTGGTATAGTTAGGAATAGGAACAAAATCCCAAGCCATCCATTCTACAACAGTATTAGAAAATTTCTGCAAGGATTCTTATTTCTATTCATCAGCTAAAGAAGTTAACAAATAAGTCTTGAGTTCTTTTTATTAAAATCTCCAGGGACATTTCCATTTCTGTTTTATGGTGATGTGAATTTGCCCTGCCTCTACTTAGGGTACTCTGGTTTCTGAGCCTTGGAATTAAAAAGCTATTGATTATAACCAAATTGAATATTCAATTTGAACATGGAAGATTTTACTTTTACAGGGACTGTCAGCACAATCAAACCTAAAGCTCTGCCTCTGCAGCTGCTCTCTGCTATGGGGCCAATCCCTGCTGCCAGGAGAGTGGTCCAGCCATGGCATCACAGAGGTGAGCAGTGTAAAGAAGGGTATAATCTCAGATTACACAATCCAGTAGCTGGATGGGCAGGAAAGTCTCGGTTTCATAGCCTTAAAGATCTGAGTCTCACTAAGAGCCATGATAAAATTCCTAACAAAATCAAGGTGGGCCAGAAATCCCCTTCATGACTGACACAGCATTCCAGAGCAGCTGCTGGGCTGCATCACAATTAAGTCCTTCCCTCAAACCAACTCCCAGCCACAAAGCCAGAGTAAGAACAAGAGCAATGATCAAGCAAGCAGCCAGGAGGCACATGCACGCCTGACAGAAATTTTATCCTCAAAAAAGGGCATTTTTTTTTTCAACTGGGCAAAAATAAGCTTAAATATATTAAATACCAGCAAATTGCACATATGTCTCCCTCCTCCTTCCCTCCCCCCAAAACCTGTGATGAAGGGAGTAGATTTTTAACTCAAATTTCAGTTATACTCCCCCTTTCCTGCAATGTTTTCTGGTTCAAGAGTCGGAGAATGAAAACAAACAAACCAAAGCACCACAAAAACCAAAAGCAGAAATTGAAACCTGAAATTGCTTCAGGATACAGGTTTCTTTAAAGCACACAGTGCTGGTTGAAGCTAGGGAATAGCTAAGCAGTAATTATAATTTACAGTATGCAAGGAGGAGCTGTAATAACTGTACATCTGGGCAGTGGGCTGAAGTGGCAGAAATGATGTTTTATTCCCTCTCTTCCATACTCCTCAAGGACATTGTAGCTGGCATTTAAGAGCAAGCAGAAAGGTTAGCACTCACAGCGTGATGAAATTACATGTAAACGACCTCCAACGCTTTTTAAAACGACATGTACGTGTGTGTATGTATACACACACCATACACAGACAAGTCACCAAATAAATTATCTGCAAAGTTTTACTTCTCCACCGAAGGCACAGGCTGTCACTGCTGGGAGGCAGAAGCTGAATGCCATGAAGGTGCAGACTCCAATACAACTGGCCAAGAGGCAGGAGCTTCATGGATGTCCCCTGCAGCCAGACTGCACTGTGCTGGTACACAGCTCTCTGCGAGATCCCTGAATTACAGAGGTACCCTGTGCACCCCTGTGCAGTCACCTGCCCTGCTGTGGATAGAATGCAGCTGGAAGAATTCGAAAGAAACAACAAAACCCTCATAAAGCCTCATGAACACTATGGTATGTGCTCAGGTTGACTACAGGTTCTATAGTTACAACTACAAACCACCATAAAATGTTAAAGGCAATATATTAACTATTCCCGACACCCATTTTGCATTGTTTACCTTTTCAGCAAAGTAAACTTCACCATGTTCACCACTGGAACAGCAACCACAACTAAAGTTGCCTAACAACTCTCCATTTACTGATACAAAATTTTTCTCTATTTACTTTGCTTAAAACTAGGCATTAACATTTTGCAGCATGGGTGTGTTTCAGGCCAAAAGAATCTGAGTTTTAAGAAAAATGCCGTGGATGTTTCTGAAAAAGCAAAGTGAAGGGAGAACACTGTTTGGACAGTATTCATATTTCCTACAACTGATCCTTTGAGAACCAGTATTTCCATGTTTTAGCGTACAGACTTTGAATTAACCTTGGAGCCAGAGGTGGTGCTTTTTCCAGCGGAGGGAAAATCCACTGAAACCCACCCAAAGGCAGTGTTTGCATGCACTCGAGAGTGGTTTGCACTACTTGGCAGCAGCATTCCCTCCATTTTAGCTACACTGAGCAAGCTGCAGACTAGGGCTGAGCAAAGTTCCCTCTCATCCCTCCCTCCCTCTGCAGAGATGCTCATTCTTCCTGTGAACGGCTGCACCTGAACTGAGATGAAGGACACTTGACTCCCTCCCACCTCCTCCCTGCAAACTCCTTGCTACAAATGCAGACTGAGAGGGAAGGGAAGGTCCCAACCCGAACACAAAGGGACCAGGACAGGCAGCACAATTGTATTTACTTGAGGCAGCCGAGATGCAACGAGTGGTTGGAAACACAGGATTACAAGGAGAAGGGCAAGGTGGAAATGTGCCAAAGCAGAAGAAAGAAAAGTAGCAGAAGAAAAGGAAGAGAATGACTGTTGGGAAGAGCAGCAAAAGAGCTCTGCAGCAATGTGGGTGAAAATACAGGGTTATTCAGAACAGAGTACGAGATGAGGCAGAGCACTGAAGACTGAACATCTCCCTGTGCCTTACTGCTGCTTACAGCCTCTTTCTACAGCAAGTCTGTCAGCAGAAGCAGCAAGGTTCATTTTTAAGGTTCAGCCAGCCACATGGATGGTAACACTCTTCCATGAAATGGAATTCACTCCACCTGCTCTCTTAAGAGGTCTCAGATGTACTTGTGACTGTAAAGCTTCGTGACCATATACAATCTTACCTAATACAACTCTGCTTTGTGCACAGGCTGAACAACCCATTACCTAGACAGCAAATTTGGAAGAGAAAATTCAAGTATATTCTGTAACTGAAAAAAAAAAAATCTATCATTAGGAAGGAGACCGTGCCTCCTTCATTTCAGAAACCTGAACAAGGCTGGAAAGTTTCGGCAGAAAATGACCAATCTGTTTAAGGAAGTACAGTATCACCACAAAGAATTGAATTTATCATAACTTTTCCACATGCTATATAATAATACTTCTCATGCAAACACACGCTTTTGCCAAAGATTCCTCTCACTTTTATCTTTGAACTGTGAAGAGACTCCAAAAATCTGTGCGAGCCAATAGCCTGCGTTGAAGGCAATTTGCAAACTGCACCGAGTTCGCGAACGCTGACAATTCAACAAACAACGCAGCCTTTGAACAGCCAGGCTGATCCCAATTTTCGGCAATTAAACTCCAAAATTCCATCCTTCGAGAACACGCGCAGGAAGCGGCGCTTCCACCTTTAGACACGTGGAGCCAGCGCAGACACAGAGAGAGTCCAGGAGAATTCACGGCTTGCTTTATAACACCCCGAACCACTGGGAGCATTCTGGACGGCGCTCTGTCCGGCTGTGCCCGTGTCAGAGGAGGGAGAAGGCCAGAGCAAACACGGTCTGTGCTCCAGGCAGGCGGGACCAGGAACGGGGAACGCGCGGCTCCCGAGCCCCAGCGCGCACGGACGAACCGCGCCCGCCCCGGGACGGGAACCAACGCTCACCAGGAACAACCAAAAAGGGGAGGCTGAGAGGGGCTGGAAGAGAAGGACCTCCTTTCCAAAGGAAATTCAGCCTGCCCGCTTCCCCTCTTCTCCTCCAAGTTTGAAAAGGCTGCCTTGCCCTTGCGAGGCAAGATCTGTTGAATCCAACCATGAAGATCTCAGAAAAAAAGGTGTCAAACCACCCTTAAGTATGATTTTAAATATCTTTTAAACATTCAGCAACACTAGATTCTCCATAGGACTATCTATACTTTAAGTATTATGAAATATAAATTAAGTTCATAATCTAGTATTTTTGTCATGGGAATGGTTCTCAAGTTCCTAGGCTTAGCAGATGGTCGATAACAGATTTCACTATTTCCTGTTTTTCCCCCATTTTCTTGGATTTCAGCAACAGAATAGATCTTTTCCTGAGCAATCTGTTCGGTTTGATTGCGTGTCTTTTCTGAATTATATCCAGTACTTATTTTTCTTTTGTAGTATCCCCCCTCCACCATGTCCCTTCTCTGAAAGCTGCAAGTTCTCTCTTTGGTTTGCAGTTGCTGGACAAGAATAAAAGCAAACCTCAGACGAAGCAGACAAAACGTATGCTGACTTCCACGCTGCTTTTCTCAAGTTGTTTCTATTATGCAAATCATTCCCAACGAGTCACATGCACGCACACACACTTCCTAGCCTGCAAGTTTGTTTTTTACAGAATCTTAACTCACTTCTCTCCATCTCTGCTCCAACACATTGTCCAACTTCCAGGCTTCCTCCGCAAAGCTACTCCCAATTATCTCCATACGCACATTACAGGTAAGTGCACTATTCCTACGTAATCAATTTAGGAATTCTCTAATTCAGAACAAATCTACCTCCAGCCTTGAAACTACCTCTGCCCCCCAGGGAGAGGGCTAGGATGCTTTCCCTGCCTTCCCAGGTGCTCCCCTCCACATCAAGGTACATCTGCACTCCAAGGCTCACTCTGCCACAGCGCCTGTTCCCTGCTCTGCAGTCGAGATGTGATGGAGAGGAACACGTTCAGCAGATTTATAAAAAGTTTGAATTGCTCTTGAGAACAGTCATCTGCTGGCCTCCCTGCTGCCATAAAGGGAAATGCTCCCAGCACAGCGACAAGAGAGGAAAATCCCAGGTTCCCTAGTTCTTTAAGCCAATGCAATAAATCAAGAGTTACATAACTTCTTTTCTTCCCCCACCTAAAAATACATTCCTAGCCTGAAATATAGTTATTAAGTCTGAAAAAATAAAATGATGTTTCCATGGTTTTTACTAGATCTCAGGCTGAAACATGGAGACCTTTGGAAGAAAGCTGCTATGGGGCAGCAGGAAGGTTACAGAGACAGCAGCATTCCACCAGCACGGAGGAAGAATGCACAGCACCCAGAGCTGAGGATCATGCAAAGATGAGTGCTGGCTTTTACCTGAAATGCCGCTGTCCCACTGCTCCCCTGCAGTCTGGGGGACCTGCTCCCCTCGCTGGGGGGGCACAGCAAAGATGCACACAGCCTGCTCCATGGCTGGTGGGCTTCCAGAGGAGACGATCCACCCGGGGCCAGGTGCTCACTCTGCTCACCTGGGGCAGAGGTTGTGACCCGAGGGCCCCTGGGGTGGGTGCTGCACCCACAGCAGACACGTCCCTCCTGGCCCTGGAGGGGCCCATGGGTCTCCACAGGTCCGTGCAAGCCGCAAACAAGGTCATCTCCAGCAGCCCCTGCTCCCTGAGCACAGATGGAGGCTCTCCAAGAGCAGCAGATTATTTCTGGCTGGCCATGTCGGGCTGCAGTTGCCTGTCCCAGCCGAGGTGAGCCACAGCCCTTTGCTGCCAGCCCTGGGAACAGGTGCTGCTCCTAAGGAGAACCAGCAGCAACCCTCACTGCCAGCACCGAGGGGCTTTGTGCCCTGCTCCTGGGAAGGACAAACTCCAGCAGCACAACTCTAGACCTGCTTCATCTAGGGAACATCAGAAACCTTGAGGGTCTGTTTCTTGGATCAGAAGAGCTGTAATCTTTTTATAACTAGTTAAATGATGTCATATGCTCATTAGCTTTCCAGACTCTATTTGGAAGGCAATTTTTTTTTTTTAATTCTCTTGTTCCCTTTTTTTTTCTTGACTGCTTAGTTTCTATTCAGCACGAGTGCTCTGCTCTGAAAATTCTGCCAAAGGTTTTCCACATTCTCTACACAGCCCTCTAACTGCATTGCAGAAAAATAAGACTCATATATACACATCCAACCTTGCTCCTTAAACGTCTTTAAGAGTTTTGCCTTTTTACATTGAGTTCCTACTGGAAAAAAATAAGTTGGTAATTGACCCAGAAATACAATTCTGCACGTTCCTGCACCAAGCCAAAACCACAGAATTTACTACCACAGAAAACACAGAAGTTAAATGAATGAAATTAATCTATCAGGTTTTTTTTCCCCCTCCCATCTCTGCTAGGTCATTGCAGTAATCCAGAAAAAGAAACCTTCTGAAATAAAAAATGAAGCAAGTAGATTCAGCTACACTGCTCCAATGCATAAAGAAGAACCTCCCCACACTTTACAGCTTTTGTAAAATTAGAAGCAATTATGAAATGATACAGGAATTACCTTGTTCAGTCTGGGATTAAAAATATTAATCTTGGGTAGGATGTTAGGAAAAATAGTAATACAGTAATCACTGAATTATTCTGAAATTCTATTTAAAATTAGCTCCGAATACTCTGTGATCCTGTGAGAAGACTATAGAGTTGTCCAGTGTGACTGTCTGAACTGTTCCACTATGTGGTTTGCAAGTATTTAGACAAGACACTACAAATGCACCCCAACGTGTTTGGCCATAACCAAATTGTCTAAACTGTGCTAGAGTAGACTTCTTTTGGGGCATTTTCTTAATAAGTGAAACAGGTATTTGTCTCACTGAACTGTAACGAGTGACAAGGCTGAATTTCATCTTCTCCCTGTTTGTGTCAGAACAAAAGAAACCAGCAGACAGATTACCTTTCTGTTCCAGCACAGAAGTTCTTGCATGCTTAGAACTCTGGTTATCAAACCGGATGAGACTCCATGCTTTGTGCCATCCTCCAGCACACAAGGTAGCCAGTTTCATAAATTTCCAAGCCTTATTGCAGAACTAATCAAACCTTTTGATCTTCTGATGCCCCTTCAAAGAGATGTTTCTGAGCATTCATTGCCTTTCCAGTGACAGGATTTATAATCTACAGGTTAAATGCACCCCACTCAAGCTATATGCACTCACCCTTGTCCCAGCAGTGTTAAATCTTCACCTCAAACAAAAAAACCACAAAGCTTTTTAAAAACAGTTCTTACTCTCTCCAAAAGCTCTATTTAAAAGCAAAACAACCCACACACACCCCCTACACATGCTCTCAGCTTTCCTTTCCCTCAAACAGGTATCACCTGCTTTACTGCCCTCAAGGCAGAAGAGGACTGATGCCCCGAGTTTGCAAGCAAACTTTGTACAACCCCTCCAGCACAGGTCATACTTATTTTCAGAATGTTACTTGTATGTGGTCTAATGGTTCCCCAAGTCTTCTTTACATTTTCATAAAAGTAGGACTGTCCTACTAAAAAGATCCCTTAGCACACTCTTGAGGATTTTTGTCATGACACAAAAGGATCATGGACAGGTACTGGGTACCTAATTAAAGAAGTGGGACAAAGCTCAAATGAAGGAAATGCAAGACCATGCCTTTAGTTACTCTTGACTCTCAGCTGCTGCCATAAGCTTGGGCAGAAGAAAATGACAGCAGACAAAGACCAGTTGTTATCTACTAATAAGCATTCTCTGGCACAAGCCATTTGTGTCTCCCCATGAAACAGTCAATCCAACACAACTTTTTTTTTTTTTTTTTTCAAATTCCTCTCTACTTTGAAATTACATATTTCCCATTTGCTACTCCACCAAAGGCTCCGCTGAAATTTTATCTTCGTCTGGTAGGACTACTTTTGGCAAAAATTTTTTTACAATTGCTTTGTATCTGCCTGTTTTTCCCAACAAAAGTGGTCCTAGTGCTTTGCATATGATGGACTACAGGTTTGTAGGCTTGCAGTTCCATGGACCAAGGTATTTCACTTCTCAAAGTTCAATACTTCATGATAAAAATTTCACATATTTTCTAATGAAATAAGCCTCGAGAGGAAGGTGAAACCTCCTCCTCCAGTCTGAGCTGAATCAAAAAAGGAACAGGTCTTTTGATTTTGATGCAATATGAAGACCTCTGCCAGCAAAACTCCCTAAAACATTGCCAGGACACATATGGAACACTAGTCCTTGGAATAGCCATGACTATATTTTATTACTTCCTCAAAGATAAATTTCATTCTGAGGAACTTTTGCTTCCAAAAAAAATCGGTAATAAAGATCTTCTTTGGACATTGCCTAAATCCATACACATACATGAGTTTCCCTTGCAAGTGCTACAAGAGCAAGAAACACAACATTTCATTAATTCTGTTCCCTAGTGAAGGAAGATGTGTGATTCACACAGGAATTATTCCCAAAGGTAGACACATCCTTTTTTTCCCCTCTGTCTCTCCCCCGCCATAGAAAAAAAAACATATAATGCACCAGGGTTTGAAATCAGGATGGAAACCCATCGCAGAAAACAAATTTTCAGACAGAGAATTCTGAACAATTGTCTTCTAGGTCATACAAATATCTGGTTATGTCTTAAAGAGATCTGAATGTTACACTCAGGAAAAGATGAAGTAAAAGATTCTACCACTTGACTGACTAAATAAACTCATGCCCAAGATTTGCTTATGAATAGTCTTAAACAATATTAATAACTGAAGTTCAACAGTGGAAGTACAAGAGGTGCAGTACACAAATGGCAAAATGATAATTTTTTAGCATCCTGGGCAGGATAGAAACCCAATCACTAGGGGGAACACCTTTTTGCTTCAAATTAAAGCCTTCTCACTTCCTCTTTGGCACAGGATTTTCTTCTTCATGTGATAAAAGGTTTATGTTATAAAGATACTTGAAATTAGGTATTGCATTGCAAAAATTAAACAGGAATAAACTGATGAGGAAGAGAGATGCTGTTGAAGCACTAACACGCTGCCAAACTTCCCCAAAGTCATTAATGTCTCTATCAAACCCGAGAAAACTTGTAGATTCATTGTGTATAAAAAGCTGCATTACCTCACCCAGAAGCAATGAAGGCAAGAATAAATTTGAGAGAAAGCAGCCTTCTCAGCACAGCCAACGTGGTGAACTTCAGCCCTGGATTTTCATCATTGCAGCCAGGTCTGGCCGTGCAACACATACTCCAAACAGCAAAGGACACCAACTGCTCCATCTTTATGGCTGGTTTTAAACATGAGACATTAAGGAAGTTCATTTCCATGGAGAAAAAGGGAAAGGACAACAGCCCATGGTTAATTACAAGCCAAACAAAAATCTCATATAGGTGAGATTTTATATATATGCTCTCAGTACCTTGAAGGTATTGGGGGGGGTTATTACACTCAGACCAGCAGGAAAATGTTACACCCCACTTTCCACAAACCAGCAGCTACTTTTTGAACTATTAAAAGCAAATCTTTATTTCTTCTTGGGAAAGTCTCTGCAATCATCAGGAAAGAAAAAAAAAAAGGCAAATCAAAACTGAATTCATGAATCCAAAGCAATTCCTGGAGGGGCATGTTCTCCTTCCCCAACTATTTTTTTTTTTTTCTTACAAATGGATTTCTCGTGAGGCCATTTGGCATTTTTTAGTATGAAATATCAGCTCCTCCCTCTGTCATACGCCTCTGTCACCCTGATGTATTTTTCTCAGAGAACCATCACTTTTGGGACTGCTCTATCATAAGAGCCACCACATTACATTTGACAATCTGTACTAGATAAAATGAAGGGCATCCAAACTGGTACAAGGTCATTCAGACTTGAATCTTTATGGAGAGCATTTAAATTGTGCATTAAGTATAAAAAATGTACTAAAAAAATAAAAAATAAAAAAAAAAAATCAAGATTGCGTGAAAAGTGCTTTAAGTTGGTATGATTTGAGATAAAATTAGCAAGAATATTCTCTCTGCCAAGTGCTATAAAATGATGATGCAATAATTTTACCCTTTCAAGTTAGCACATGTATGGAAGTCATTAAAATGTTTCCTTTTCAAAATTAAAAAAGAAAACTGCAACAGAGAATATTAAACCACTTTTTGAAGTTAGGCATGCAAAGGAACAGTACAAATGAAACCGCTTGGATTTCACAGTCTAAGGTCTGTTGTTTTTTTCTTGACTGAAATCCATAGTCAAATGTTTCACACCAAAAATGAGTATGGCATGAGATGAGATGCATTTTCTGGTTGCATCTCCACTGTTCCCAAATTCTCTGTCTGAGGATTAAGTTGATTAGCCAGGAGGATGCCAGACTGAAGGCAAAGTTACAGCACAAAAACTACGTGACACACAAAGCAATGTTGCCAAAAATATTAACATTCTCCCCATGCTTTCCCCAATTGCCCATACAAACGTCAGGTGTTTGGCTAAAGGGGAAAACCAAGTGAAAATTATTCTAAAGGAAATAGGAGCAGCAACAGAAACAGAGTGAGGAAAAAGGGTGCCATAAATCACATCCTCCAAATATTAAATCTACAGGTTCCACCCTCCCCGAAAAGGTTATGAGATACATAGGACGTTTTACATGGCAGCTCTTTTTCTGTTTTGCACGTGGGGGTGACTCAGTTGCTTACTTGATCTTGCACTGGGATAGATTTGCAGGAAAGCTCTCTGCAGCCCAGGGGTGCTGGGAGGGGGAGTCTGGGATCCAACTGTGCTAGAGAATGGATGTCATCAGCTAAGCAGCTCACAAATAAATGACAAGAATTACGCTCCAGAAACGGAAGTCCTCAGCTTTGAAGAGACGTGCTCTAGACCTCCCACAGCCTGCAACAAGTCATCTGAGTTTCTAAATGCATGGCTTGCCTTCTGATGCAAAAAAAAAAATAAGCAGCTGAGACACTGGGTTAGTATCCAGCAACCACATACAGGGAATCCAACTGGGAATCCCAAACACTCCATGCAGGGTCATGCCCACGCCTGGCAAGACTTGCCTAGCAGGTTTAATGTTGGTATCACCAAGGGTCAGGGCCATGAGAGGTGGGGAACCAGCTCCGAATTAGCCAGACAGGGATTCCAACGCACAGCTCTGCTTTGAAAAATAACAGCCCTGAATTTGGGTAAAAAGCCTACCCTGGCTGGGTAACAAATGAGAGGCTGCACCAAGAAATAAAGAATACCAAGTAACAAGCAACAGAACAAAAAAAGAATAGGAAATTCATTAGGAAAAAAAAATAAAGACGTAGGCCGATTTTCCCCAAATGACATGGTTTCTGAACAAAACTGACAATGAGAATAGAAAACCCAGGAAAACCCTGAAAGAACAGACCCCTTGCAAAGTTGTCAGCAACTGGGCACAGAGGACAGGCACGCTGAACAGAAAGCAGCAGATTACTCAGCTCCAGAATGAGAGGCTTGTATCATGGGAGGGCAGTAAATAATTTCCAGCCCATTGGTTGTTTAAGCATCCTCCTAATTTAGGTCTATTAGGGATATGCATATTGAGATTAGCAAGCCTGACTAGGCTGTAACAAGCCCGTATTCAGGCGTCTGAATGAGAGATCTGCCCCAAAGAATATGGTTTTAAAAGCAGTTTTGGGGAAAGCCAACAAAAGGAAAGCAATGCAATGAAAAGCTTCCAGCCTGTTGGAAGACAAGCCTCAAATCACACGCACAGAGCACTGATGGAGGCTGAGCAAAACTTCACCTGTAAATACGGACTCAAGGTTTCTGAAAAATGAATCCTTTTATTCTTCAGGATACTTTAACTGGGTTTATCAGTGTACCAACCAGAGAGAGTACTCATTACACAACAGACTAATATTAGGCTGCCACCTCCACAGGCAGCTGCAGGTGAGGGAGCCACAGTTCTTGCTGCCACATCTGGCTCTCAAAGCACAAACATTTCTCTGGATATTTGCTTAGCAATCAATTCAAAGACTGGAAGAGGACACAGCATTAATATGGGAGTGCTCTGGACTGGAAAACCCAATTAACAAACACTTTTTTTTGATACCCACCTAGAAAGGAGTGCCACCCATGAAAGTGCCCCTCTCTCTCTCCTTTTTGCTGCTGTCTTTTTTTAGGGTGGCTAAAATGGGCAAGAGCCACTCCAAAGGAGCTCATCGTGACCTGCTGGGGTAAACCAGATACTGGTAATCTTTAGATGTATTTGTTTAGAGTAGTTAGATATGAAGTGAGTGAAAGCAAACTAACAAGCAACTTCACTTTCCTTAAGAGAAACTGTGCATACTAAAATGACTTCTAAACAAGCATCTGTGACCAATTCAGGAGAAAACCTTTTAACAGGCAAGGTAATAAACCACAGAAACAAGCAGAGAAGGGAAGCTGTAGATCCTCCACCTTTTATGATACTCTAAAAAAGACACATGATCTCACTTGGAAGACGCCTCAGCTAAAGAAGTTGTGCTTTTGCTAATCAGGCAGTGCTGAGCTCAGTAGCCAGCATTCAGCAGCCATCGGGCTCCCAAAGCAGCTTCTGCCAAGAGCCCAGGCTCTGAGCTCCCCAGCTCCCTTCAGACAGTTGATTTCTCCAGGTCTCACAGCCTTGTTTAAATGGTAGAATAACATCTCAGTTATTTCACCTTCATCAGCTAATGTCATAGAAGCAACAGGTTTTTTTCTGGCTGAAGTTCTATGCAGTGACTAATTTTCTTTCCTTTTTTTTTTTTTTCCAAAAGAATAAAAAGATTACTCCCAATTTATTATTTGCTTCATTTCTATCCACAAGATGAATAAAGCCAAATGAATGCTATTTCCACAGCCTGAAGAAAGCATATTAAAGGACCATATTCAATGTTAATTTAATATTCATAAAACTGATACTTTCTAAGTTACAGAACATATTTAAGCAGAGAAAAAATGTCTTTTGTTAAACTTCCATTATTTCTCAGTTTTTCTGAGACAGCATTAGAAGACTTGCTAGAAATGAGCTTATTTCACCATGCTGAAGAGAAATTGAAGTGTATACCCCTTTTCTGAGTAGGGTTAAAACCCCATTATTGGCAGTGTTCTGGTGAATCCTGCATTTAAAACAGCAGAAAAAATTCTTGTAATAATTTTAAATGGAAATGATTATTTTTCTGTCCAGCTATGTCTGGCCATCTTAAGCGTAATTTACAAAAAAAATGTACTATAAAGGCTTCAAGTTAGATTTCTGCAAGAAAGACTTTCTTCTTGGACTTTTAAATACTTCATCAAAGTTTCACCACATGTCCCCTCTCTAATATTTAAAATATGATCTAAATACTCAGATATCAATATTAAAAATAAAAATAAAATTACGCTTTGTAAACACCTTCTCAGTGTATGGGATCAATATACAAAAATTAACCCACCAGTGGCAGGTCTCCAAGTAAGAGTCCACAAGCTTTTCCCAAAACCTGATGTTCCTTAGCCTGCCAGCAGCTCCTGCAGGCTACAAGGGGTTAAAATCTTTCACTGCATGGCTGAGATTATTTGCTGATGCTCTAACACCAACCAAAACTTGCAGCCAGTGTGTATTTGCTGCTGTAGAACGAATATTTAACTGCTAATATTTAATTCAAAACTAACACTTCCTTAAAATAAAACACATCTACATGCATTAAGTCCATATGCATCAACTATAGCACAGTCTCCAAGCTGTCATTTGGGAAAAAACCCCAACCTTGAACCCAACAACTCAGCTTCCTGTGGGCACCACAAATATCACTCACAAGTAGATAAAAAAAAAAAAAAATTAAAATTAACCCCAGAAACATCTTATCATTTATTTTTGCAGGCCAATGCCACTCCAGAACAAATGAAATACTGTTTTTCACATGAAGAAATCTGTTAGAATGCATCTATACTGAAGTCAGAGTTGCACAGTTGGTCACAGCACAATCTGCAGACCAGAGAGCTGCCCACACTCGACTTGGGACAAGGAACTCCTCTAAAGAATTTGTATTTTTGATGAAGAAGGAGCAACTGAAGGAAGGAAATCTGACTGTCTGACCTCAGAATCAGACTGCAGCAAGATAAAACATCACCCGACCAGCTGAAGAGAGAGGGCACCCAGTGAAAGGAACTGCCAACATTACACTGGGTTTATGAACCTTCCTAAGTGGAACTATATTCAATTTTCACAGTGTTAACATGCATTTCTAAAGTGAGTCTGAAATAAGACCTCTAAGATTAAGTATTAAAGATAGCCTAAAACTTAACTTTCTTCAGCCATTACATTTGGGAATGGAGAGAAATACAGGTCAGTTCCATATACTTCAATGGCTTAAGGAGAACAAACTGAAAAAAAAAAAAAA
>VZTR01027372.1:317678-391155 GCA_013400775.1 Chaetops frenatus | reverse complement strand
AAAAAAAAAAAAAAAAAAAAAAAAGAAACCACCACACACACACAAAAAACCCCACAAACAAACAAACAAAAAAACCCACAAAACCACCAGAATTATGAGAAAGAGCCTCTTAGAAATACAAAAGCATTTAAGGAGATAAATAATTAAAGGTGAGAGAATTATTGTTTTGAAATACACTATAAATAACTTAGTCATGTCCTCCTGTTGTGACCTAGAGAAAAAATGCACGCTGCCTCAACAGGAACTATTCCCTACTGCAAAATATGAGCAGCCTTGAACATTTACAGTGGATGTTCACATGCATATTTATGAAAAATACCACTTCCAGCTAGTTTGCCTATTGACTGGCATCAGTCAATCACATGCAGAAAATGAAAGAAGAAGGTGAGCAGTGGCCATGTGAGATATTTCTACAAAAGCCCTGGGAAGCTGAGACAGGGCAGCAGCAACTGCCTCTTCAGGGCTAAAAACATCTTTAGGCAGCACAAGTGTAAGTGTGGCTGTGCCAGCAAATATGCTTCAGAGATGCGTGTTTAGCAGATCCAGGCATATCCCAAAACACTAGCCTGAAACTGCAGGGGTAATAGCTGCCCAATGTTTATTTTCTGCACATGCTCAGGCTTGGCAGGGAGGTTACATAGCTTCAGTACCAGCCAGAGAAAACAGGTCCACGCTATCATCAATTAATAAATGCTCTGAAATATATTCTCCCTTAGCTTTTCTCAGTGTTCCAACCCTCCCCTCAAAACACCTGGTCCTTGAAAAGCCCTTCAAGTGCCACAAAATACAGTCAAGCAGGTATTTTATTATGTAAAAATCTGGTTTAGATTTCAGAAACGAGACCTTGCAAATAATGGATGAGGAAGCAGAACGTTGTACAAATGTCAGCTTTTGCTTTGCAGCATCCTCCTAGGTTTCTTTTAGAGTTATACAGGCAGAATTGCAGCAGCTCATCAGGGTTTGCCAAAATCTGGACTGCGGTCTCATTCTGCTAAGGATGGTACTCAACACATGAGGAAAAACATTGCTGTGCCTCTGTGGAATTAACTCATCCATTAGCTAAACCTCATCAAAAAATAAAACTGAAACAAGACAATACATTTTTGGCCTATTTCCAAAGTTTTGCTTTGCTCGTGGTATAAAACTTTTAAGGTGTTGAATAGTATTTGGATTGCTTTAAGTGTCTCTTTCCACACACAAATAAATAATAACCTCTGAAAAAATATTTTCCATGGATTTACTGCTCATTAAAAATAATTAAAAAAAAACACCCTCGCTGTCAGCTCATGAAAATGACAAACCCACCAGAAATATTTTTTCAATGAAAAATGAATCCAAATAAAGCTTGTAGGGGAAAAAAAAAATGCAAGAAAAACAACCTGAAGTTCTTCCTGGCCAGGAGACCAAGCCAGCCCCCATTGTCCTCAGTCTGAATCCCCATTTTTTCTTCAGCATTATCTCTGCTCTCAACACAAACACCTAATTATTACCATGGAAAAAGGCACAAGGAAAAGGCAAAGGACAGCACAAGTGGAATGGTGAGGATGAATGGCTGTAGATTGCTTAGGAGATGATGCACAGAAAAGCAGGAGGGAGTATGGGGCCTTTGCAGGATTTCATTGCTCAGCTGGAGCTAAGCAGTCCAGACAAACATTTAGCTGCATTTGATAAAGATCAAACACCCTCCACACCCATCCTTCCCAAAATACACAATAACAGTCCAGCATGACCATCTCCCTCAGACCCAGGTTGTCAGAGAAAAGGCCAAGACACTGCTTTAGCCTTTTACACAGCCACAGTTAATTGGAAGTTAAGTGCTACAAGCAATTTCACTACTCAACATTCCTGTATATTTGGGCACCCATTTTCTAACTCGACAAAGAGAACAGAATCAGAGAATGCTTTGGGTTGGAAGCAACCTTAAAGATCAATAGAAAACCTATTGCAGCCACCCACCCTGGCTAAGATAGCAATTCTCAGAGTGTAACAATTAGTGGTGCATGCACAAGCAAACAAAATAAATCCAATCCTGTAACCCACACACAGCACTTTATCAGATGCACTTCTGTAAAACTGAGAACAGTTCTGAGACAAAACTGCTGAGGACAGAATTAGAGATGCAAATGGTAACGTGGAACTTTTAATATTAAACACTGCACTTCAAAATTAGCAAGACAAACTTAGTTAAGGGTAGCAGAAAAAGCAGCTCCCAACTACACTTCTCACCCTGGTATACATGTAAAAAATTGAAATCAACAGGAAGTTTTATTAATTGGAAGTGTTAAAACACAAGAAAGGCAAAGTACAAACCATCGTTAACATGAATAAAAAAATAAAAGCTCATTTTACTTTCCATTTTTACTGGAACAAACAAAAAAGCTATCAATAGTCATATTAAAAATGTGGAACTGCTGCTAGTAGTGAACAAAAAAAGGGCAAAAACCATATAAGAAGAAAAAAGGGGGAAAAAAAAAAGCAGACATACTAGAGAGATTTTTGTTCAGCATCTGATTAGTTAACAATGTTAGGCAGTGGCTATTAACATTTAACTCTCAGATGGTTAGGTCCAAATAATTTGCAACAAAAAACACTCGTGAGTTATCTGAGTTATTAACAACCCTTTTCAGAAACTCCTGGAGCACCAGGGAAGTTCCAAAAGCCTGGAAGAAAACTGGGATTGCTGCAATACTTAAAATGGTAATTGCAGAAAATAACTTTATGATAGCCTGTCATCTGAATACTGAGCCCATCAAAATAGTGAGAAGTTTGATTTAGGATTTTATTAATAAGACTTTAATTAATAAGTATCAAGTAATTAAAGCAATTAATATCAAACAAGCTCATGAAAAGTAAGTCCTGTCAAACTAATTAATTTTTTTGACAGAACTTTAGTTTCTTACTTGTTTTTAGCTGCAAAGACAAGCATTGATGAGATATGCTAACTCCTGCACGGAACTTGACTCAGTGCCATGTATTTTGACTAAGAAAATGGGAAGATCCTTGATTTTTTGAGACACTGTGAAATAGCCAAGCATTTGTCTAGAAAACTCAAAAAAAAAAAAAAAAAAAAATAATAAACCTGAAAACGAAAACAAAAGCTGAGGACGATTCCCTTTTTGCTTGCGCAACCTCACGTAATTGCCATTCTAGCTTTCCCAATATCCTCTTCACACACCTCAAAGGACAGCACCGACTGAATGAAATATTAAAAATGAAATATGAAATAGCCACGCAAGTGGTGGGAACGAAAAGCCCGGCAGCTCCCCTCTCCGTGCATCCTGTCCTGCAGTATTTCCACACGGCGGGAGGAAACGGCCTCGAGCTGCAACAGGGGAGGTTTAGACTGGACACTGGGAAGAACGTTCCTCACAGGAAGGGCTGCCAGACAACAGCAGGCTGCCCAAGGAAGTGGAGGAGTCTCCATCCCTGGAAGCCCTCGACAGAACTGGCACCTGGGACAGGGTTTAGTGGTGGCACAGCTGGGTTAACTCTTGGACTCAAGTGTCCTTTCCCACCTCAACCGTTCTGTAGTTCTGTGACTCTAGGTTCCGACTGGCCTGAGCTTTTCAAGCGGCAAAATGGTGACTTTTCAGCCAGAAGGTGAAACACTCAAAACCGAAACTGACAGAGGAGAAGCCAAAAGAAACTGAAAAACCAAACAGTCAGAAATAATGCAGAAACAGCGCTGCGAAATTCAAAAGAAGCTTGAGGAGCCCTTTATATGAAATTATTGCACAGGGGTTAAAACAAAGTAAATGAGACCCTCTGCAACTGCTTGGGTATTCTGGTTTTCCAGCTCTAAGCTTGGTACCTGGTGGATAAGTATATGTCTGTCTTTTTCCTGCATTTTTTGATCTCCAGAAGTGTGACTAAATACCAACATAAATAGTACCAAATTATACATTGTCAGAGCATCTAAGCTGTATAATAGAACCCCTGCTAAAACACAACCTCATCAGACTTTTATGTTATTATGCTTCCTCAGTAGGCACATTTTTGAAGTTAACGATCTCTGGAAACAGCAGAGCTGCTCTTAATATATATCAAACATGCATTTTATGTATGTCAGTAACAGGTAAAGCAATAGAAAGGCTGCTATTCCCCAGACTGAATCTCATGAGGTTCACACAGGCCCACCACTCCAGGTCCCTCTGGATGGCATCCCTTCCCTCCAGCAATCAGCTCCACCACACAGCTGGATATCAGCTTAATTACTTTCTTTTTCTTACAGTGAACAGTATACAGCAAAGCCTACTCAACCTTTTCAGGGTTTTATTTCAAGGTGGAAGTGAAACTAAATTAGAATTCCAAAAATAATTACAATTTCACAGACCTTCGCCTAATGCACAGGTGCTATAGAAACCTATTGATATTACTACTTCAACAAAAGACTTTTCTGATACATTCCTAGAACATAACAAAAACACTAAGGATTCCCATGGGAAATTCCACATGCTGGTCAAGGAAAAAGCATTTTTGGATCTCTGACTTCAAAGCATATTAGTTGCTCCATCAAATAAGACATTAACAATTCCTACAATCTTATAGGAAAAAAAAATAAAAAAAACCAACCAAACCCAAAGCCCCTCTTTCTGCATCTCCAAGCAATCAAAGAGTTTTGCAATCAACCTGCTGGATGGCTATGATCTTAATCCATATTACTGGAGTAGAAAACAGTTCAAGAACTATTTAGGTTTAGGCTTTAACAACAGCAAAAAACCAATGTCATTGCAGTTGTAGAAATGGTTAAAAAACAAATTATGGGATACTGTTGAAGACAGTTAACAAAAAATTGCCATTCTACTTGTGAAGTTAAATGCATAGCAACAGTGGGTGGAGCCTCAAGGAGATCCATGCAAAAGCATTTCACAAAAACCTTATGAAAACTGAATGGATAGGAACAAAATTCTTTAAATATGCAGCTTTAGCAACTCTGGAAATACAAACCCTACTCCAAACCATATCAGTTAAAAAAAAAAAAGAAAGGAAACTTGGGTATGACCTAAATTTACTGTATTCAGTAAATTCCTCACAACATTCTCTGTAAACATTCTTTAGCTAGATGTTGACTGCAAACTAGCCCCTACAAATTAGGACGTACCCAGACTCACACATTCTGTTACCAAAATAGTATTTTATTAACACAAAATAAGTAGATGTCTTATTTAGACTGAGACAGGAGACAAGAAAACACAAATTCAAGCAATTGCAGCAATACAATCCCTCCTTCTGACTAGGCAGAAGTCTCCAATGTGGAATATCCCTTAAAAACCCTAACAAGGTAATAATGCCTGAATCCAGGTGCCTCCACATCCCTCTTTTATCATCATAATGCTGAAATTAAAGAAGATGAAGACCACTTCTTACTACCTTTGAAAGGATCTAGAGTCTCCACCCTTCCTTGCTGGCCCTTTTAAGATCCCCGTCCACACCTTCCCTTAATTTGCAAAATGAAATGTCAAATGCACTATGCAAAGGCAAGACCTCAGAAACAGAATTAAACTAATTTACATGTGCAACAAGAGCATGGCATCAACAGCTGAAAGAATAAAGGCAGGAGTAGTGAGCTCAAGGAGGAAAAATTCTCTAAAGATGCAGAAATTAACAGTGATTAATTAATGAATGACCCAGCACAGATTTGAGGTAAGCTTTGTTAACAAAATGGCCTTTTCTTTCCTTTTTAATTTTGGATTAATAGGAACTTGTCTCTCTCAGACAAAAAAAAACTCCACAACACCCAAAAGAGACCAAAACACCCCACCCAGCTGCCCCTTCAGGAGCTCAAATCTCCCAGGTTTTCCTTCAGTACAAGGCAGGAAAAAGCAAACTCTCAAACACCCCTCCTTCATAACTTTTTGCTGATTGACCTTGCCCCTACAGAAGGCAAACCCTTGGGAGAAGTGACTTGTCAGATCAAGAGGGAGCCACACAGATAATGAATAATTTTATAGATTCTATTTTCATCTATTATTTTATTGCTATACTTCAAAAAGTTTGCTTTGGTCACCTATGAAGTACGTCATGTTCATTGTATAGGTAACAAATACTGAACTGAATACAAACTGCTTTTAGCATGGTATCACTACAGTATTTTTAACAAACCAACCTATTCCTCCAGCACATCCTATTTTATAGCTTTCTATCCAACTCAACAAAGCTGGTACAAAATACCAGTGCTTTCAGAGATGTCACAACAAAACAACTTTCACCAGAACAAGAAATGTAATTACATAATTTTTTTTTTTTTTAATTTTTAATCCTCCTTTTTGCTTTGGCTTTGATGAAGACTGCTGATGGCCTGTCAAATTAAAAATGGGAAGAAAAAAAAAAAAAAAAAAAGCTGAATTTTCAACTAAACTTTCAATTTATGGGGTTTTAGCTTCTGTGGTGATGTGCCTCCCACATGGCCCAAAAGCACAGTGCCATGCCTGGCTCTTGACCCAAGCACTACACAAACATCTCTTCACACCTCATGCCAGAATTCCTGCCCATACTTTCACTCAAGTCCCCCTAAGGATGGTGGAGAGAGTGAGACAAGGACTTTGTGTGCTACTCAAGCTTCCATGCAATTTTTTTTTCAATTAATGAATCAGGAACAGAATTAACTGCCCTCAGCAGAAAGGCAGCAAACAAATTTAATTTGCTTTTACTGTAGGTTGCTTTTTTCCCCACTGTTTTTGAAGTTGTGTTTAAAACATAAAGCAGAAAGCCTCCCAGAAGCCCCCAAATTCGACATCCTGAACCATTCAGAGATATTTCTTCAGACAGCAACTGAAAGGCTCCTCTATTTTCCACAAGTAAATGATAAAGGGGGCTTTTAATCCGGAAACACACAATAAGGCTGGCCTCATCCCAGACAGTTTCCCAGGATGAAGCGGGCAACGTCCTGCTCTCCCACCCCTCCAAGAGACACAGGCCCCATCTACGGAAACAGAGCCCCTGAAAGCGAGCACTTGGATGTCCAGGCACCACTGCCAATAGTCCCAAACCAGATGCAGCAATCCAGTCTGGTTCAGCCAAGTTTTTGCTTTGCTTGCAAAGATCAGGACTTTCCTGCTAGGAGTCGCTTTGGTGGCAGTGCCTGGTAGGGCGGACACGGCTGCAACTCCCGTCCCTGCTGAGGGGAAGCACTCAGTGCAGCACTCACTGTGGGCCACGCTTACAAAGCCTTTATTTAAATATACCACCACCTCTGCTGAAAGTTGGGAAAGACCAACAAAAAAAAAAAGCTCAATTAAATGCCGTGTGATAACAAGTTACTGTGAACCAACCGCCAAACACGGTGATTGCACGTGCTCGCTCTTTAACTCAAGTGACCCTGCTTTTGCCAGGGGCAAACAATGCACATGCAATTACCATAAATAGCTGATGAACTGGAACTTGTTTGTGCATCTGGAACGGTGGGTGTTTTCTGGAAATCCTATCGTGTGCAGACTCACATACTCGGGCACCTTGATTACTTTTTCAACCCCTTCTCGTAATGCCCGCTTGCTTTTTCTGCCACTCTTGGGGCAGCAGCAGTAAGGTCCTGTGACCTGTGCTATTTCCATGTGCTCCATCACTCAGAGAAAAGCCCAGAAGCCCTACCAAGGTGCCACAGCAGATGCAGATTGCCCTCAGCGTGCTGCATAAGCCAAGTAGCCCAAAACTCCACTCATCCCAGAAAAGCTGCCTGACTGAGGGACATTTCTGAAAGCAGATACTGCAAGTTTTATACACCAACAGTCCCCAAAGTACTCCTGTGCATTTACACACAGGCTTTCCACTACCAATTCTAAAAAAAACATGCAGTGAGAGTGGAAAAACTTCAGCTGTTTTAAGAACTGACCTCCAGCCAGGAGGACAGGACTAAACACTCACCCAGACATCAGGCACCTCACGTACAGCAACAGCGGCCGTGGCCAGCTCGCCTTTAGATGCACTTGCAGCGATTTTTAAACTCCAAATAGTGTCACACGCGTTTAAAGCCTGTCACAACAAACGGTGTCAAGAGGCAAATGTCAGTTCAGGATTCCAGCTCCAGACTGTGCACGGGAAGAGTCGGCAGCAGCTGTGCTGGCACATCAGCCTTTCCAAGACGGACTCGTGGCGAGCGCTCGGATGGGCTGACTCACCGCGCTCTGCCCGCTATGAGCCAGCTGCAATTTACTGGACAGATAGCAACTTGTAGGGAAATCAACCCATTGGGAATTTACACCTTTGAGAAACAGTCTTCAGACAACGAGAAAGGCCCATCAGTGAAGTTCCCAGCACTGAGGTCCTTTACACCCGTGGAACTGCAAGTTTACTGGGACTGCACGCACGTGAAACCATTAACACGTAACATTCCAAACTGGGAGCGTTGTTAAGTGCAGTGGTGTACCGAGAAACTGCAGATGCCAAATGTTTGTTCATTTTTGGCTTAGGGAGGACTTCTCAGATCCTCTGCAATGTAATATAAATCACATTTACAAACCAAAAGACATGAGTAGTCTCATATGTCAAGCCACAGTGATTTACGGGCACTTATGTATTCTCACTTTTCAAAGTATGTCGTCAGATGCCTCAGCACCAACTTAGAAATACAAAGAGAGGCAGATAACATCCCAGAGAACTTATTTCTATTTACTTCCATTTTAAGTTCTGGACATGCAGAGCAGACATTTTCATTCATCTCCACTTTAGCACCCTTCTCTGGGTTTTCAATCTCTCTTCTTTCAACATGTTAGGGTGCAGAAAAATAATGAACATATCTAAATTACAGCTGCCTCAGGGACAGAAGCGATAGTGTAGAAGAGAAGCTAAACATAGATGATATAGGCAGATTGAGCAATGTGAGCAATGTTGCATTTCCATGTGCTTTTTGATTCACATCTTCTTGCATGAGGACACATGCAAAGAGCACGACTCAAAAAACACAGGAGGCAATCAGAGAGCATCTCTAAAGTGGCACCACGGAAAGAAGTGATGCTTCCTGAAATAAGGAAAGAGAAGTAAAGGCAACACAATAGTGGCCTTGGTAAAAACCAACTTGAAAAAGAATTTGCAGTCACCGGAGATCCTGCCCTGAGGCTGCCTGCCCTCCTCAAGCAGCTCAGTTTGCAGCGACTTCCTCTAAGTAAAACCATTCCAAACTCTTTTTGCTGAAACACCAGATCCTTACAGTAGTTTCAGCCATGGCACAGCCTCCTAGCAGCAAGGCACCATAACCAAGCTGAACACCAGGAGCAGGTTCATCTTTCAGAAAGAAAGAACAAAGCCCAGGGGATGAGGTGAGACACTATTCTGGCACCAATGGCTGTATATAATCAATGCATCCATGGGCATATTGATTAAATTTAATCAACATGCCAAAAAGTATCATCACAGGTATTGGGAAAAAGGGCAGCAGTCTGTTGGTGGCTGCACACAAGTGCAAAGGGATAAAAAGAAAACAGAGGCAGAACCACAGAGATTTGTATCTACAGAGGAGTCACATCCACACAAAGCGAAGGGGTGGTGTAAGTTTATTCTGGTTTAAAAGGAGTGTCAGACCAAGACTTGCTGCATATACAGTGAAGTGACACTGGCACGACTGCAGGATTGCCAGCAGTGGCCAGGGCTGGCAGCCAGGACACGTCCCCCAACACCCTGGGGTGTCCTGGGTGCCAGCCTGATACTCCCATGTCCCTGCATATTTGCTATTTCTGTTATTCAGGGCAGCTAAACTGAGCTAGCACAGGGATATACCCACGTGCCATAACAAAATACCACCCTTTTGCTGCTTAAATAAACATATACCTCAGGGCAGCAGGAATAAAAGGAGAGATCAGACAGCAACAACAGCACAGGAGCTTACAAAGGCCGCAGGTAACCTGGTGTTAATCAGGAACAAAACAGCAAAAAAAACAACAACCCACTTTTTCTTTAAGGTCAGTAACAATGACCTTCTCCCAGGCCATGGCCCCTCACATGATTTCCCCCCATTCTGACTGGGAGGTGAAGTAGCCCTGGCTTTAAAACAGAGCAGGATACAAGTAAAACTAACAGCCTACCTCCTCAAAGGCAAGATGTAACTTTCATGGTTGTGCTGGTTATTTGATCAGAGTTCAAAAAACCCAAAGTGGTTTGGCAAAGTTTTTAATGGACAAAGTACCTCTGTGACAGGAAGAGCAGGCAAATCGGGTGAGCTTATCTCAAGTTTTCAGCAGGTTAACAGAAAACCTCTAAACCAAAACCACAAGTCTGTCAGTGGAAAGGCTGGTACAGAATAATCAAGCTTTTTGTCAGGCTACCAGAATACATTGGCTTTCAACAATTATTTGGAATACAGTACAGCCTGAGGCCCCCAGTGCTGTATTAAGTCACATCTGATTTTGAATTTCTGTCTAGGAGCTTATAAAAAGCAAATAAACAAAAACATCAAAACAAGAACCAAACAACAACAACAACAGAAGTCCCACAGATTCTCTGTCTTAAGCTTCCAACCAATACATGATGTTAATGTAAGAGAGGGTAAAGAAATACAACGCATCTTGGCATGGCTGCACAGCAAGGGCAAGAGCAACCCTCACACCACCATCCAGCCCTGCAGTCCCAGGGGTCATTTCTTACCACCTTCAGTTTCCCAGCAGCATTTACAAGCCAATCAACATACATCAGCAGACCCTTTTATTAACTGCTGAAAAAAACCTGGTAACATGGAAGTTTCGTCCTGCCCACACAGGACCTGCTGCTGTAGGGGAGGGGAACCCCCAGGGCAGCCCAGGAAATTTAGGGAGGGCATTGCTCCGAGGCTGCTGTGCCATACAGGGACACGGCACTGCAGCCACCAAAAACTCCACCATCCTCCTGGCTTTCTACTCACCAGAGGAACTGAGGGGAGCAGTGACAGGAACAGACCCAGAGGCTGCACACTCTGACCACGTCAGCAGCCCCCCAAAACCTAAAGCATCAGTTTTTAGCACGAAGCCTGGCCCCAGACCACGGCGCATTCACCACTCGGCCAAATCAGACACCTGTCCCAGCCCGGGGAGACCCAGCACGCTGCCAAACAGCATTTCCAAGTCCTGCCGTGGAGAGATCACTAACCTGCCCATCACAGCTCAGGAGAGCCGGCAGCACTGCTCCTGCTCCTGCTCCTGCTGGCTCCGCGGGGAGGAGGCTGCAGACCTGCACCCCCTTTAGAACCTCCTGCTTCCCCAGCTGGAGCGGGTCAGCCAGCAGAGCAGAGCCAGCCCACCCCGAGAGAGGGCACTTCACTCCGTGCAAAGCAGCCTCGCAGCTGCTGAGCGTTTAGAAAATTGTCTGCAGTGCTACCAGTTACAAGGAAAAGTTTGTTGGTTTGTTTTTTTTTTTTTTTTTTTTTTTTTTTTAAATTTTGCCCCCGCCGGGGGGGCCCCCACACCCTTTAATTTTTTCCTGGGGGAAAAAAAAAAAACCAAAAAAAAAAAAAAAAAAAAAAAAAAAANAAAAAAACCACACCAAACCAACGCTGATTTGAAGGAGAACACAGGCTACAATTACAAAATATTAGAGATAAGTGATTTCATTATTTGCGCCATTTTCTGTGTAGATGAAAGAGTCAGTAAGGCACTGCAAAGTGCCTTGACTGCGTTTAAATTCAATTATGAGTACGTTTTTACCACCTGAAAATTAGATTGGTACATTTTTCAACTAGCAGTAATCAGCTATTCCACACTTTTTTTTTTTTTTCTTCAGTCAATAAATACAAGACAATGATTGTCCTAGATTTGAAATGCAATTTGTCCTAATAAACTTATCTAGGGATTTAAAACACATTCACATTATGGAATCTGAATGACAGTTTTTAAAAATGAATTAATGGACTTTGAGATAACACATTTAACTTAACAGATACATTGAAAATACATTACTGAATAGAAGGATCTAAAAAAACTACCAACGAAAACCAATCTCTTCAGGTTTAATTTTAGAAAAAGTTTGAAAGTTTATTTTGGAATTTTTCCAAATTACTCTAAATTTAAAACTAAATAGAACTGGGTTTATTTACTTAATTCATTAGCAACCTGCTCCACCTACATCACCACTCGTGGTCTTGTTATTTCCTGCCTCCATTCATACTATTTATTTCTTTTAACTTTGTCCCTCAGCCCCTATAAACTGGAACCTTAAGGACTGAACTTGCGTCCTTCCAGACCAAAACAATGTAACAGCCGTAATTATATCACAGTGACACACTTAATGTCTGAATCCTATTTATATTTAGCATCCTGTTTTTTTTTCAAAACCTCTTTTTGGCCCCCCTCCATCCTGCCTGTCCAATCTTGTGTCCATCATCCCAATACTGCCCACTCATGCATTCCTCCCTGTCCCATCCTCATGACCACGCAGCTGGGGTTGCCCTTCAGCGTGTGTTGCCTCACTCCTCTGAAATTCCCTTTCTCCAGACTACCTCCTCTCCTCCTTTCTCACTTTTATGTCTGCACACACGCATTCATTTACAGTCATCCACTAAATCCCACGTGGTTTTCAATCCCGCCCTCACAAAGGTCAGAGCAGACAACAAAAATACTTGGGCCTTTCCTGCTTTCCCATTTCAGATGTATTTTCTTTTATTCCATTCATGTGTTTCCTAGAATTTCCTTTTATTCCATTCATGTGATCCATGAGTGTGTTTCATTCCCTTTCTGCCTGCACAAAGTGGCCCGTGTGGACATCTCCATGTAGCTTTACAGTTACATTCTACCCACATTCATATTTTGCCACTACACATAAATGTATGCCTGCACCTCGCAGGGAAGTATTCTACACCAAATACAGTAATTCCAGCAATATTCCCTGAACTCTGAGTCAGACACTGACACTGTATCACACTACAGACGGGACAGTAATAGCTGTAATAATGACACTTACTGCTCCCTCTCCCTCTCATTCTTTTGCAGTCCTGCAACTGAAATAAGGAACAAACTGAACACTGCCAAGTTTCTCCTTGGTATTTGAACAGCTCTCTGCTTTTACAGAAAATATAAACCTTTTGGAGAAATCACCTTCACACACTTTTTTTTTTTTTTTTCCCCCAAGCAGAATTACTTTGAATTTTGAAGCAGGGCAGAAAGGAAGAGGTATTTTTTTGTTAAACCTTTCTTCTTTATGCTAAACTTGCTTATCATATAACATTTACAGACTTTTCCAGAGTGCTCATGCTAAGAGGTAAAGCTTACCTGGCTGCTACCATGCCTATTATGAATTATTTTTACATACAGCTTGTTGGACAGCACATTCAGAACAAGGAACAACTCTGGAAAATCTTCCATTTAGCTGTCTTGCCTCCTGTTTCATAAAACCAAGTCTCATGCATGTTAAGTGTCCTCTCTCTCTAATATTAGTATAATATATCTGCATTTGCTGTTTACCTTTTAAAATCGAGCAGCTTTTCATCAGCACATATTTAACAGGCACTTTGGAATATAAAATTAATAATATTCACACATATTTATTCAGACATACCTCCTAAATCTCTAGCATGTAATGATGGCTATGTGCTTTTTTGGTCACTTTCCTCCCTTTTTTATTCTAGGTGACTCATGTAGCTGTGAACTTAATTGGCATCACTTAAAGTAGTTTGGGAAATTTCATACTGCTGAATGTGAATGTGTTACTATGTATCTGACTGAGATCTAAATAAATTCCCCATTTGGCCCAAGGAAATACGACACGCAAGATTTCAACCTGTTCTTAGAGAGTAAGAAAAACAGCATTCTAGACTTTACTGAAGTACAAACAGATTCCCTTCCCTGCAACCCCTCGCTGTAGCTGAAACAAAACTGACACCAACAGTAACTTCTGCCCAGTCAGGCACAAGATAACTAAACTGTTTCTCCATGAAATATTCTATTCATTAGGAAGATGTATAAGAGAAGCAGAATTATGTGACATGCTGTTACTAAAGCAGAAAAGCACGGCTGTGAGTTAAAATCAGCACTATGTCATTTTATTTTTTTCCTCAGTGTTTTCCATCAGGGCAGCGCTTGCCTTTGTCTGGAACTCGCAAAGCAAAGAAAACAGAAGAGAAACTGATTTATTGCTGCCCTTCCTCGAGTGAAAACACTGTTACAGGGATATAGGGAAAATGTCTTCACGATTTCACAGACAACATTCCTGCAAATGCGCACTCTTACAACCTGGGACACAATCCTGGGAGTGCACTGGGTGCTTCATGTGTGTATCCACTGCTTTTGTGTACTAAATCCACGACAGGAGAAAGCATTCAGACCCTTGAAAAGCCAATTGATTTGGGGCAAATACACAATAGAGAGACTAGAGGGGTGGGACATCCAGGCACTGATGGCACACTCCACAAGCCAGCACTTCCTCAGCTGGAGGACTGTAAACTTGACAGGGGAAGCAGAGAAAATAAACAACCAGCATCCATCTCTAAGGTGTAATCGCTGTATTTTAATCAAACAGGTAACATTAACCTTTCAAGCACTGCATATCATTTTCATTACTGCATTATTACCGATGGCAGGGAAGCCACAAAATTACAGAATGAGTACCATGAATTTAAAACACTAAATAACCCCTCTGTTAGGGAAGACCTCAAAAGTGTGTTTTAAATACAAACATATTGTTGCCAGCAACAGATACATCTTAATACTAAGATCAAAGATGTTCCATACATCTAGAATGTCCTTAAGTTCGTATTTGTTCCTTTTATTACAAGAAATTACACACATAGAAAACGCAGCACTATTTATTAAAGTCCCCTAAGAGTTCAAGCTAATCTCCATCTGCGTTTACACGTGAGCAAATTGGAACCCACCTAGGAATAACGTGATCTACATTATTTGCATGGGCACTTTCTTTTGCCAGTGGAAATCTGCACAAAAGACCTTGATCCCTCTCATTTGCATTCAAGTAACTAGCCAAGTTTTGAAAACATGCTTCTAAATATTTGAAGTTCTTGAATGCACACAGAGCTCACTGCAGGAAGAACATAAACCTTAATGGCCATGAGAGGCAAAAAAATATGACTTAACACTTTGCAAAACTGCATGGCTGGAATTTCTCTGTTCCATAATAACCTTTGGTTTTGCATACATGTACTGGCAGTGCATAGCAGGAGCACACAGAATCTAGTGAGGCTTTGTGGGTATGTATCTGGTCCAAAACATTTTAAATGGTTGCTATGATTATTATTATTATTAAAATTTTCATTTAATTTTTTTCCAGCATGGAGTTTTAACTGGGCTGCAAGGTTGTGGAAGCGTGATTTATTTCCTATCCTAGCCAGTCCTCCTTAAATCATTTACTCAATGCCCCTGATGTTAGCAATTCTTTACATGTACTTGAACTCCAACAATTAGACAAGAAATGTTAGATTAGGGACTTGACTAAGGAAAAGCTATTAAACAGGCCTTTGTTTTAAGACAGAGAAGGTAAAAGCATTCCTCGATGCAATAAAAAGTGAGTATTTACATGCTATGCCCTAATTAAGATTTTTTTTCTGTAATTCTACTGGCTGTCCTGGAAGAGCCATAAACATTTCGTAAAATAATCTCAGTTTATACTGCTTTGTTCTATGCCTTCAAGTACCGTACATGGCTGTACTCCAGATCAAGTAGTTGTCCTCAAATGCCTTCCAACGAGCCCTGCCAGATTCTGTGGTTCAGAAGTAATTTAAAGGCAGAAAGCTGTAGCAAATGAGACCTAGTGGAAAACAGAGAATGCTTTACTTCATCCTAACTGTTTGCAGAATAGAAACGGAAAACCACAAAGAAAGAAAGGAAAAAGACAAGGAAGTGCCAAAATGCTGTGTTTCTCTCTGAAGACAAAGTTAGTGGCTCACCAACATCATGACATGGCATGTGCAAGCGCCTTTTTTACACTTGAGACATTTATAATAATAAAAAAGACAAAATAGAAAAATACTGTCCTTGTGGAACCATATCTTTGCTTTTAAACAGCTTTTATCCACTTTTCCTTTTTCCCTTTCTTATTTCTGGTGTGTTATTCTACACTTCCAATCACCTGCACTGAATAAACTAATTCCTCCTTGTTAGAGTAGAGACCATCAAGCACTGGCCATTAAACGCAGCCAACTGCTCATAACACCAGCAGATGGTTCTCTTCTGCTGGACAACAGGAACTTTATGGTCCTTTTCCTGATTTCTCTCAAGAGAGACAGAAATTCTTTATTTAGAAAGCAATCACTCCTGCAATATAGTTTTGTCCCCTATGCGGCCTATTTCCAGTTAGCCACAATTCTCTCCCACCCCCTCCTCCCCAAGAACACTGAAAGCATCAAGTGGAAATGGGCTGGCAGCAGACCTGAGCTGAAGCCATCAGAAGCCACGGGAAGTCCTCACATCTGTGTGTTTATCCCGGGCTTTTCTGCTTAAGCTTGGTCAGCAGCTTGGGCAAAACTCGGTGTGTATTCCCACACTGGTTCTCGTGGCACCGATGGGGTGCCCAGGGTGCTGTGAAGGACATCACTTCCCACAGGAACATGGAAGGGGACTTCTCCTGACTGCAGATGGTCTTAAAAGGGGCACCTCAGGAAGCACCCACAAAGTTTCTAAAAGGAGAATAAAAATCTAGAAAGCCAACAGCGGCTCGGAAGCTGCAGATTTAATTATTCATGACCATTGGGCTGCTGGATTCTCCTTGGATTTCTGCAAGGTTTTTCCTACATCCTTGTACAGCAGCACAAAAAAAGAAGAAATCCTCGTGGTGAGGGGAGTCTCCCCTCACAACCCACAGCCCAAAGAAGGTGGCATAACTCCATTGGGTGTTAAGTCCATGCCACTCAAAATCCTTTTGCCAGTTCTGGCCCGTTCTCAGGACTGGAGATCAAGATTGCTGTGGTGAGGGTTTATCCTACAACAGCCTCTGGAAACCCCCCCTTTACCTGAACCAAAGCTCTGTCACATCCACAGCTGTGCTTCATCCTGTGTCCTCCTGCTCCAGGAGGGCCAGAGACTTTGTTCTTTTATTCCTTGCAACTTTCAATTACAACCATTAAGGACTCAAACTGATTTTTTTTTTTTTTTCACAGAATGCTTAAACACATTTTTCTCAACTTTCCCAAAATAATTCCTTTCTTGGGATGAATGCAAGCTAACAGTTTTCAAACTGAAAAGAATTCATATGGCAAAGTAGAGAGAAAAACAGTTACAACGCTATTAAAAATACAGTTGAACTACAGCATATGCTACAAACACACCACACATACAGTTTAGATAGAACTTAGAAACAAATTTTAATGTAGCAGAGCTATTTGTGCTTGCCAAACGAAACTTTTGTAGGATACTTTTTTACAACTTCTCCTGACACAGTTTTTTGAGGATAGCTGTGAATCACTGCTTAGTCAAAGTTCTGGTGCAACATGCCCAGTTTGTGAGAATGTACCGTTTTGTTTTTAATACAAAACACTTTTACATATTGCAATTTAAACTATAGACATAAACTCTTCAAAACAGTAACTTTATGTTCAAATAAAACAGGTGCACCGAAGTGTAGTGTTTCCAGTTATTTATTTCACTGTTGGATTTTCGGGAGTTTGCTAAACCTTCTGTAAGCTTTTAGGCAATTAAGTATCTGTTACATCATTTCTGTCTGCTCATTCATGGAAGAAACCTGCAATCTCTCTGGAGAGAGTAATCAAAATGCTTACAGAATAATTTTCTAGAGGATGACAAAGATGATGGATCTGGGGGCTAATGATTGAAAGGCACCAGCAGGCAAGACCAGTAGGCTGATGAACTCCTACAGCTGAAAATTCTAGGATGCAAACCAATTTTCTAAGTTGCTGCCAGCTATTTCAGTAATTCTCAATCCTGAACTCGGAGAGGTGTTTAACAGTGCTGCTCCTTCACATACACAGAGTCCAGCAGCAAGGACGGCCCTACTTTGGCCATTCTCGGTCACCAAGAAGACAACTACCAAAGCTGTACAGCTGCTCAGCACAGATCTAAGAAGCTGAGAGGTGGAAGAAATTTTTAAGGAAGCGTGGAAAGGAAAGTTTAGCTCACCTAGCTCCTTCTCAACCTTATTGTGAGCCCAGTTCTCAGATCCCCTGGGGCTAAGGGAGGAAAGACTGGGCTCCCTCTGTGAAATTTGGGCTCTTCTGTCCCAGCTTCTGCCTGAAAGACTCTTAAAGAGGAGGGGAGGCAACAAAATTTTCACAACAGTCAATTATTCAGTAGCCTGAAACACAAGGGTGTGTGGAAGGGGGGAAGATCTAGAGCTTAACTGGGCTAAAAAGGGGGGCTGTGAGAGAAGTAAGTTCCTGAGACATTCAACAGTGCAGAAAAAGAGAAAAACCAAAACACCTAAAGACACAACTCAAATTTGCCTAGGAATTACACAACCATGTATTTCCAAGAGTAAGTGCCAAAGAAACATTTCATTTAACTATGATTCTTTTCCATATTACCATATGAAAGCAATTGGTACTTCTAAAGTACGTGACAGAGATCATAATTTAACAGACGACCACAGGAAATACAGTGTAGGCAGCAAACATGATTAGTCTGTAGATATTTGCACTGAGACCAAACTCCACTGTTAAGACGTTTTATTTCTGTATTCTGATGTTATACAGACAGCCCTCTTACAAAGCCACAAAGATTCTGAGGAAAAGAACATGTGTCTGCTCATCCTTGTATAAAGCACACCACAGAAATACATTCATTTTTCTATTGAAAATAAAATGAAATAAACCAGTCTTCCTGCAAACACCACAAAATTTCTTAATTGCACAGCTCTTCCTAGAATACGTCTCTCAAAGGGAGGATTCCACTGAACAGAACAAGTGTTTACTATTTTAATCTTGCCACGGTCATTTTCTCTTTAAAGGGCTTATTTTTAAAATATGCATCAACTGCATGAATAGACTTTTAATATAAAAAAGAACCCCAAAGAAATGCAGAAACACCACTGTAACTGGTATAACTGTTTATGAAATCCATCCAGTTTTTGGATCATGTCCTGGTGTGTTATAGGCAATTATTTTTGGCCAGCCATGACTTTAATGGCAAAAAGACTGACAGGGGGGTGCAGATCCCCTTGTCTTAGTGCTGCTCCAACACAGCTGGCAACAGCTGCACAGCACCATCCTGGGGTCCCCCCTCCTGGGGTGCCTTCACACCATACAGCAACACAAAAACCCCTTCATGTCGTGAGGATTTTGGTAAATGTAACCTTTTGAGATACCCTTTTCTACATAAAGCTCAAGTGGCATAAATTAGTATTTTCTCCACAGAGTATCTTTGTTTTATTTAAAAATGTCAGCAAGGTAGGTCCTTAAGACAGTTCAAAAGTGGTGGAGAAAAACAGGAAAATATCTGGTCGGTTCTGACAGCTTTTAAAATTAATTTTATTCAGTTAAGCACTGCTCTTAATGCACTGCAAATGCTGTGAATGCAACGCCATTCTGCAAAACAATGGTGTGGAAATCCTGCATTCTACCCAGCATATGTGATTTTCAGCACTCTGCAACTGTTGAATACACTTGTGGCTGAAGTACACACACACTTAAAATGTTTATGAAGTTCATCACTCCAAGCCTAACCCACCCTGCCAGGTAGCACTGCTAACTAGGAACACCACAATGACACACAAACACCCTCTTTTGAGTGTGACAGCAGAGCTATATTTGCATGCTGCAAATACACACAGACAACAGGCACCTTATTCATCATGAACACAAAAATGCCAACCCCAAAAGGACAACAAAAAAAGGCCGCTTCTTTACACTGTGGCTTATCAAACAAAAAGCAAATAGAGCAAGTATTGTTTCTGTGTGGTGAGATCTTCCACACTGCCCCCATGTGTAGGGAAATTCCTTTAGAACAGTTTGCCACAAACTCCCTGAAAAACACACCAGGAAAACTGTGTCAGCAGCAAAGATACAGCTTTGAGAGATGTCAACAGCGAGTCTATGCAGCTGGTTGAAATGGAGGAAGGTCATCATCTATCTGCTAATTAATTTTTAATGTATATTCCTTGCTCTTCACAAATATCATTATCATTTAATAAATGCAGGAGCTCTAGCTAAACAACACAGGGATGTTTATCTGGAATATTATCTTAATAATAACAGTAATAATAATGTTAATAATAATGATAACAACAACAATAATAATATCAATAACAACAAGGATAGGCAATATTATCATATTCTCACATTTAATATTATTTAACTTTTATTAATAGCTTAAACACCCAATTCCCTAAACTTCAAAACCTATTTATCAAATTCATTGACACAAATGTAAATAATCCTTGTCTCAAGGGCCCCTAATTTGGTAATTCTTCCAATCACTCAGTACAGATGCTAACAATAAAATTTGAATGGATTAGCACATCAGTACAAAACTCTACAAGGCTTTTTCAAATGCTGTTTTCCCACTTTGATTTCATTGTGCAATTGATAAAACATTGCTATCTGTACAGCACATCTCCTTTGAAATCCAACAAAAATAACACTGCAGTTTTGGTAAACTACTTTTGAAGTTCACTCAGATTAATAATATTACAAGTTAACACCGCATGTTTATTTATATTTCTATGCTGCCAGGGAAGTATATTTAAATATTGCTTCAGAAACAGCTTACAATATGCAGTGCCTGCTGCAAACCAAACTCATTTGCAGAGCATTGATGTGGCAGACTGGAAACCACAAAACCACATTCGTTATTACTTATCAGTGCTGTTTTCCCAACACTCTGTATAAACAAATGGGTGAAAGTCTTCAGAAAAGCTACAAAAAACTGGCATTTCTCTTTTTCTGTAACAGGAACACTGATTCTGAGATGCTACAACAGTCTAGCGTTTCTAGTAAGGGCAGGGATGAACTCTGGCACTCAGTAAAACACAATCTTTAAATGAAGGTCCTAATCCCACAGTCTGTTTCAGGCAGGCAGAATCACGCAACTGCACTCAGAGCCATTAATTTAATTAGAAATATTCATATGCTTAAAGTTAAAAATGTGTTTAATTACATGCTGAATTAAGCCCAGACTGGGGTAAACTATGCCTCAAATCCTACAGCAACTTGTGCTTTCCCTAGTAAACTCATGTTATAAAAATACATTTCACATGGAGAGAGATTAATCTAGCCCATCTCCCAGAGCAAGGCCAAACAGTCCAGGAGGTACAAAGACTGACACTGCTTCCTGTTAAAAGTAAAGTGTGTAACAAATATTGGTTAGAAAGCTTAATGCGCTTCTATCTGGCCTCTAGGGCTGGATTTTCAAGTTTTTTCAGTACCTTAAAATGCATATTTAGTCCTGGGGTAAGTCTAAGTGGGCTAGATACCTAACCACTCAGAAGCCCATCCACTCTGCTTACGTAACTTAAAAAATTTGACCAGGACTGTCGTCATGTGCAGGTGTCTGGATATCTTGAAATTCTAGATCCTAAGAATCCATCCTTGGATACAACTGTGATAAAGACTGTTGCTGTATCAACACAAAGGTGAAAATCTGCCTGAGGTGTGAGAAAATCCTGAAAATATCAAAGCATGTAGGATAGCGTTAAGTTTATCCTTCTTTCATCAATCCTAATAGAGAATTATGTGAAGAATTGTTTGTTTAATCACACATCCATAGAAATAAAGTTAGCACAGGCCCATGAATATTTAGTTTCTAATAGGTACTTTAGAAGTATCTAATGGATACTTTCTAATGCCTGGGCAGAAGAGGTCCTACCTCAGATGAGCTCACCAGACAAGCCCAGTAAAATACTTCTGTGTGCAGAATTAATTGTCTGCTCTTTCCATGAACAGTGGGATCCTGCAGCAGGACCACACTGGGACAGAGAGACCTCTTCTCATTTGTAGGTTTTGGTTTGCAGAATTAGGAATGGCTACTAATTCCCTTGGAATGCCACGGATGGAGCTGCTCCATCCACAAAGAGTTGACTTGTGCAACCAGTATATACTACAGGGTTATTTAACTTCTTGTTTTGGTACAGCTCTCTGTATTTTATTACAAATGCATTACCTTTGCTGGCTCCAGAACGAGAATTCTGACGTTCAGGTGAGTGAGATCACAACATTTCTGGGAGCTCTCCCTCTGGCACAACAGCTGGGAGGCTCCTACTGAATGTGGCGTGGCAGCTGCTAACACATAAAATGCAGGAAAACTCCTTTTGGTGCCTTGATGTTCTGTGTTCCCTACAGCTGCTAGGCTAGAGAGTATAACACGGAGTATAACAAATTACCACATCCAGAAATTAAATTAAAAAAAAAAAAAAAAGGAAAAATAACCCTTTTGTTAGTATCAGGGCTTCAAGAGTACTGCTCTGAACACGTGTTTTCCAGCAGTTGTAATGATGCTTCTTTTTCATCTAAATAGAAAAGAACTTATCTGAAAGTCAACAACTTGACCTACTGCAACACAGCCTCCTTCTCATTATTATTAGTCTAACATATTACTTTATAGTGCAGAATTAAGATATTTCAAACAGTATTTTGTATAATTACTTTATTAATCAACCATTTTTTTCTATTATGTCCCTTAAGCACTGAAAATAACTTCAGGAATGTGATTTTTGTATCCAAAACCAGGTCTTTATCCCTGAGGTCTGTGCCTCACAGAATGACAAGAGAGCTGTTTCATGTGTTCTTCCCTGTCTGCTATTAAAGGCACTGGTTCTGCCACTAAACCACAAATGTATTTATGAGGTGGATTTTCTTGGCCCAGTTCCAGCATTTAAACAAATGGTTAACAATGCTTAAGGAAATGCAACTAACCCCCACCTACCCTCTCCAAGCCTATGAAAACAAACAAACTTTACTGGTGGTTCTACACCGCATCCCGTGGGATTAGACACAGGAAACAGCATGAAAAAATGAAAATACTCCAGTATTAATATTCCATTTTGAAAAGCACATTAGAAATACTAGCCAGAAAACCAGCAGTGTCTGTATGCCTGCAAGCACACGGGGACCAAACAACGTGAAAACATTACTCGGGGTTGGTATTTTATCTCCACGCTTTTTATGGAAGTGAAGTATTTAATGCAGCAATAAAACACACAATTAGTGGCTTTCTACATCTTTATATTGCAAAAGTAAGTTTTGAGAAGAGCTCCTAAGAAGCCAATCCTCCCAAAAAATGTGCGTCTACTTCAAAAGGTTAAAAGATGAATAACCAATAAACTCACTTACGGGTTTCGCTGTATTTTGAAAACTGACCTCCATTTTTGTCCTCCAGTGAGTTTAGATAAGACTGAACAGCTGGGGCTCAGACTCTGGCCAAAGACTGCTCCTATTTTGCCAGCAAGTTCTCATGTGGAAGCATACTGAGCCTTTATGTCTTTCATCACCATCAGTAAGTAAGAACTGATGGGACTTAAAAGAGACAAGACTCGGCTAAAACCTGAACTCAAAACAAAACAATACAGCCTGAAACATCTCATACATAACCCAAGAATGTTGGTTGGTTCTTCATTTTTTCTAAATATTTATTTCAACTTTAGCTTTTGCCATGAAAAATTAATTCAGTCTCCAAGTATATCCTAAGGTCCCTCTGCTACGTGAAGGAAAAAAAAAAATAGAAGTTGGATTCTGTTAAAAAGCTTTTACCAGAGTGATAAGGAGCAAAGCTGTATTTTTATTCAGATGAAGTTCAAGATTAACTTTCAGTTATTTTCTTTTTCTCATATCAAAGGGTATCTTTATTATATAAAGAGCATTACAAACTAACATTTTATCCATAGTCTCATTAACCCTTATGTGCTGTTCTTTTCTTGGTAAAAAACTTCCATAGTTCCTATATTCACTGTTAAACACTTCTAATGGAAAATTTTATATTAGCAACTGCAGTACAGTGTCTCAGATATAGTAGGTTTTTGTCTTTTTTGGTAAAAGGGTGATGTTTGGCAAGTGGAGAAAGCAAATATTTTCTTAGTTTACCCAAATAGCAATATTTCCTACCATTCTGACTGTGTGCTTTGCTTAGTGCATTTGCATTTCTTACTTTCAAATATAATATTCAGTGGAATAAAGAATGGGTATTACAAACTACACAAATGCATTCCATTAGAAAGATCAACATTTTGGTAAATACTATGAACTTTTTCTTGTAGAACTCACTTGACCTTCTACTGAAATCAAAACAGTCCTAATGCTACTTGAAAGTTTTGAGATATATTTTATATACACAGCAGTATCCCACCATATATGCTCTCTTTACTTGACAAATACAACTGTTAATTTACTACTCTTAAATGCATTAATGTTTTAAATAATTTGAAATTTTATAGAATTTGAAATATGTCTTTATCTTTTATTAAATTATCTAAATTACTATAAAATATTTACTCCTAAGGATATCATATAAGGATACACATAATGTAATAAACAAAAAACGGGACACCTAGGAGCACTCAAAATATTTTAATTTTTTTATTCCAAGACAAAATTCAGCTCCTAATTGATCCCTGTAAATGAAATAAGAAGCCAATGGGTCAATTATAATAAACTCATTACTAAAATCCAAGCCCCTTAAGGTCAGTAACAAAACTTCCATTTGTGAGGGATGTCACTATTACAGTAGAAGCACCATTTTTACCCATTGAGATTTATATCTGAATTAAGCACAGAAAACCTAAAAAAACTTTTAAGGAACTTTTAATGACCTATAAGAGAAGAAAATCCAGGAGCAAATACAAATCTTTGGAAAATAAATCAGATAGAATAGTATATTTTAAAAATAAGTCTCAAATTCTATGTTATTTAAAGTAAGGTGCAGATAAACTTTCTTTCTACTGGCTATTACCTGGCTCAGATATTTTTTAGGACTTCACTGCTCCTTCTCTGCACTGGCAGATCTTTCTGGACTGAGTATTTATGGTGACTGTGAGTTGCAGACTAATGCAAGCAGAATATTTGGATAATTAAATGGCAAATGGCCTTTGTAAGTATTTGGAAAAATAACTTCCCCCCTATAAAATCACAAAAATGATTTTATTATATCAAGTGTATATTAATATGGAGCAAATAGGGAATTGTGGGAAAAGTTCCATTTTTCACTGCAAAAGAGGAGCTCCCCTCTCAGAGGCTCCCTCTGTTGACACCAGGAACCTCCCTGATGCAGGCAGGTCATCTTTCTCCTCTAGCCAGAAACAGAAAATGTAAGACTGCGAGAGACCTTTCAAGTAACCAAGCCCAGTTCTCTGCTACTAGAGGTAACCCTCTCCTGCCATCCCCTTTTGTAAAATCTGATGAAAGTCCATTGTCAAAATCAGAAAGCTTTCTGTTCCTGTGCCTATCAAAGGGCTACATGAAAACCTCATCAGCTACAAGCCAAGAGGCAAACTTTTGCACTTTCGTTATGCCATAATCATTCCCATGCCTGGAACTGGCATCTAGGAATAAAAATCCCAGTTCCTCATCCAAGAGCTGAGTAATTGCCTTATGGCTGGCTCCTGTGTCCCATGTGCTGACTGTGTTACGTGAGATTCGGCCTCTCACACTATTTAATTTTCATATAATTGTAAAGAATTACAGAAACACAATCAGTCAGAAGCACAAGCAGCGTTAAGGAGAGGATTACTGCATCTCCCAGTTAATTGGGAGTATGTCTAGGTGGGGGGTGACTACACAGGGCAGCCTAAACTCATCTGCTAATTTAGCTAAAACAAATACAAGTAGCGTATGTGTAAGGAGGTCAAAACAGGCAATCTGCTACATCCCAAAAGATCAGCACTTGGTTTCCAACGAAGTACTGAAGGATGTAGCCCCTAATATGGATCAACAACCCAATTCTCAAAGAACCTTTCTGTGTTCTGTAGCTCAATTCTTCTAACACCTTAAAGAACTGACCTTAAACCACGTCATCCCCTCCACAGCTGGTTCTAAAAGCACCATGGACTGCCACTAGACATGCCACTTGGTAACAGCAAGGCCATTTGCACCCTCCTTTAATGTGTTTTCAATGTTCATTTTTAGAAAGAACAGCAAAATATGGCAAGTCCAGCCCCATTACAAATGTCACTTGGCCAAGTTTGTAGCACATGCCACAAACAAAGCAACCTGTAACATACAATTAGCAGAGACCTCTTTCCTGAATATTTCAATTTCTGAACTAATGCCAAGGGCAAAATTAATTGGAAGTTAACATCCCTCTTTAGGGTGGTACCTCTTGGAAGTTTGTATTTTAAAGTTTCCAAGTGTCATATGCTACTGGAATTATTTACTGATGATAAAAAGCCACCCTATTGCTCTTCCAAACCTCTATACAGATGAAGTCTGCATAGTCAGAAAGTGGTTTGCAATCAAATTCTTCCATCAGTAGCCAGAAAGCAGGGAAAGACAAACTTTACAAAGTGTATTTGCTAGCACATCTGAATCTACTTCACATCTTGAGTGAAGGAGCTTTGTGTGGAAACAAATTTGGCACTTAGTTTTCAAGGAGCAACAGCAGAATTCAAGACTCAGTTCATTAGTACATGACAGAGATGCAGAAATGAAGCTCTGCTGGTTGTAGATACAAAACAGAGAGAGATGCCAACCTGACAGTCACATTATCAAAGCTCTAACAAGAAAAAACAACAGTATGAGAACAGCATCCTACACAGACTAGGCTGTGACTGAGCAAACCTCTCCGGAGGTAGGATGCCAAACCCCACTGCTGAAAAGATGACAGCACTTCAGAATTAAAAGAGAAGGGAAGATATTTGCTCTCCTCTTCCTTATCTGTGCACTGAGAACAGAAACAAAGGCACCTGCAGATTGCCCTCTGGCAGTAACCCCCTGCTTCTGTGGATTACAGATGAAGACAACAGCAGCTGCATTGCGAACTCGGATGCCTCAGTCAAAAATCCACCCACGGGATGAATATAGACCTTCAATATACCTAAAAATCGACATTATTACATGCAGAGTTAAATCAATTTGATCCAGTCAACTCCAGAAAAATAAATATGAACAAAAAACCCCCCCCCACAAGTACCTGAAAACTCTGGTTTTATAAAACATTAGTTCTACACATCTGTGTGCTGTGGCTCCCACCCAAGGAGGAACGTCAGTGTTCTGCAGCAATGATGAAAAGCAATGTCATATGAGATCCTCCTTTACTAAAATACTACTTTTATGAAACATGCCATGCAGCAGTTTTAGTGCACTGAGAGGCTCTGCATAATCAGATGTAAACTCTGCTCAGAAACAAACCTTTTTTTACCTCATCAAACACTACGCCTGTTCTCTACTGCTCAAGGATTCTCTAAAGCTATGGAGGGAACAAGGAAGGTACCAGTAGAGTAGAAATCAGAGAAACAATCTACCTTAAAAAGGTACAAGGAAATTTTTTCAAATAATAAAAAGTCCAAGTTAATTCATTATTAAATTCACCCCATGCTTGATATGAAAAATTTTGAAGTACCAAGAAATATTCCAGGTAAGTGAGAATTCATTATGAGCAGTGATTAGCAGAAAAAATTCAGGGAGTCTGGCGGGCTGGAAGATGAAATCATCAGCTCGAGTCCTTGAGCTCATTATCTCAGCCACTAGCCAAACCATTACATCACTACTGGAAACATATACTATTCATAATATAAAGGAGTCACACTCGAGGTTACTTGGAAATGACAGAAGACAGAAAAAGCATGGCTCTGTGGACCATATACTCACTGCTGAGTTACAACTATGGGACAACTGTAAAAAAAAAAAATAAAAACCCCACAGTGACTTGAATATCCTGGCCATGACAGAAGTATATGCAGTATTAATGATATATTAAGGCAGAAGAGCAATTCTGACTTCAGCACAGCATAACAGCCAACACCAACCAGATCATGCCAAGGACCAGGCACAATCTCCTTTTGCTTTCCTAATGAAATGTGCAAGTAATTAACCATCGACACTGACACAGTGCAGAAATTACCTATTAACTAAACAAAAATTAAGATGTTCAATTAATTTCTGAGACTTCAAATAGCTGTGCATGTCTGCAAGCACCTTCTGAAGGAGCAGCACTTCTCTTGTCTAGGCTGATGAGTACATTCATGCCTCATGCCCTTTGCACAAACACCCTCCTCTCAAGTACTTGCCAAGATCCTTCGTCTGCAACTTGCAACTTCACTTTCTCCAACTGTTGCCTCTTGTGTCAAATCTTCACAAATTCTAGTGGTTTGGTGAAATTAACCTTAGTTCTTGCATAGCCTCTGAACTTCGAAGATTTCATCCTCAAAGCCAGTCTTCAACTGACCCTCTGCCTCACTCTTCAGCTCAAGGTTTGTCACAAACCTCTACACTTGCAGGTTCTTCTGTCCTGTGCTAGTGAAGAGCAATACAACTCAAATTCCCATCATGCAGATTCCCAACAGGCATCCTATACATTACCTAGCTGAAAACAAACCCAAAAATGTGCTTCAAACCCGTTTATTTTCCATCCCTTTTTGCTGATGCCTATTGCTTTAAGGCACGGGGGGGGTCATATCCTGCTTTCCTGCAGTGTATGATCTCTAACTTATTAGCACAGTTTGAAATGACCTTGTGTGGAACAGAGCAGCACATTTTCACCTGGTCCCCTTGACAAAGCTCCACAGTGAACTGTAAGTCACCTGCTGTTTCCCCACAGACAATTTTGACCTCTCTCAAGACATGCCCACACCCTTGTGTGGCACCTGGCACCCTCTGCCAGGGAATTCCCAGTATCCACCCCTTCTTCAACCTTTGGGTCTCCTTGGAGAGTTATTCATAATCCAAACACCTTTATTCTTCTCTTTGCCCTCCCTTGCTTAAATCAAGCATGTTAACCTTGGGGTAGGACTCAGAATTCTACATTCACTCCCAAGCTCCATAAGCTTCATACACAAAACACAGCAAATCACTTAAACTTCTCACGCTTAAATTCTTGACCATGAAACTTATTTTCCCCACAACTTCCCAGGAGCATCATTAGGATAAAAGCCATCACATTCTGCCAGACTCTTGGTTCTTAATGTAGGTCACAAAGTACGTAAATAAGAATTGATTATGAAAGGCAGGAAGTTGAAACAGTCCATATGTGGCCAATATTGCTACTGAAACCTAAACTTCTGCATTTCCTGCCATTGTGACTTCAATTATGAAATCATAAAGCTGCACTAAGATAACTGCCATGTTTAGCTTCCTAGCTGTCTTTAGGGGAAATATTAAAGCAAATTAAAACAAAACAAAAACAGAAAAACTACCCCAAAAAGCCAATCAAGCAAAACCACCAAAATACCCCCAAACAACGCACTCAAAACAAACAGCAGTGAATAACAAAACAATGCCCAGATGACCCGAAAGTTTATCAAGTTCATCCACCTCACCAGTGCATCATTGAAGGAGGTTCACTCCCAGATTTAAGCTTGAGTTCTGCACTGGTCCCTTCTTGTTGCCTGGGGTTAAAGGCAACAGAAAGCTGATGGACTGTCCCAAAGGAGAAAAGTCTATGCCTTCTGTCTCTGGATAATCTCATCTATCTATGTCTGAAAAAAAAACCCTGGCATGTATCTGCCTATAAATCTACATAGAGCTAAAAAGGCTGAAGAAGAAATAGAATTAAATCAAACCAAAAAATCACAAACAACAAAACTAAAAGATGTTTTCCCTCTGTGCTTGCTATGGAAGAAGTTAGGTAGATATCCACAGACTGGAGTAGGTTTTTTTGTCTGTGGGTTTGGAATCAGCCCGAAATTTAAGCATCAGTGATAGAGATCAGCAGAGAAATATGGCCAAAGCAAATGGTAACAGACCACAAGTGAGAGATGGTGCTCCCTCAACTTTTGCAGCAACTCACGTACACACAGCTGAGCTATTACTGCTCATGTTGATCTTATTTAGACCCATCTCTGGACCAGAGAAGTGTGAGATAGCAAACACATTGCCAAGCTCCCAACAGGCCTCTCAGGAGGAACCGGAAAACTACAAAAAAATTAATTTGACACACGCACTGAGCAAATTGATAGGAACTGTTACAAAGAACAGAGAGCTGGATACCACGTGCTGGGGAAGAGTCCACATGGCATTTGAACAATTGCCTCATAAATCCATTAGCATTGCTGGAGAATCATCGTATGTGAGGACAAACATGACCGGATCAATCCACTCGTTTGATCTCCAAACGAGCACATAACTTGTTAAAAGATGGGAAATAAAAGATGGTATTAAACATTTGGTTTCTCTATGAAAATGGGTTGCTACCAGTGTTCCACAGGAGTTTCATAGGACACAGCTGGATAAATGGGTTGGAAAAGAAGGAAGAACAGTGTGCAGGATGAGTACCCTACTGATACCAAGTCACTCACAGCAATACAAATGGAGGCTTACTGAGAGAACTGCATCTGATCTCAAAAAGCAAAGGACTAAATTGTAAAATGGGAGACAAAACTCAGTGTTGGCAGGTATAAAGAATTGTAGGGAGTGGTGGGGAGGATGGGTGGGGAGGAAAACAACCCCAGCCCTATGAATACAGTATGGGCTCTGGGTCAGCTGCTATCACTACAGGGAAGAATCTTGTGTTCAACTGGAACATATATAGAAAAATGATGGTTTACTTTCAGAAGCAGTCAAAAAAAAAAGCAAATACTTTAAAAATTATGGGAAATGTAGACCACCACAGAACATACCCTCAAGCCAGCATTTAAACAACAGATGCTGCACTCTGAATATGTTACCTAGCTTGCATGCAGTCCTCCAGTCTCAGAAACACACAACACAAGGGAAGGCAAAGAGGAGAACAAGGATGATCAAAGGTATGAAATGGGTTCTGATCAAGGAGCTAAACAGACATGGATTTTCCAGCCTGGAAGACAAACAATCAAGGTAGTATCAAAGAGATCCATGATAAATGGAGCACCATAAAGGCAGTGGATAAGGAATCATTTGTCTCTTACAAGGTAAGAACAAAGGAGCATCAAATGAAATGATCAGGTAGTCAATTCAAAATAAACAAAATGAAGGTACTTCTTAACACATACATTTGCTCTACCTCAGGACTCATTGCACAGGATATTGTGGATGAAAAAAATGCACACGGTTTACAAAACAATAAGACAAACTAATGGAAGAAAAATCTATCACAGACTATTAAACCAAAGATACCATCTCTGTTTCAGGAAGCTTGTGAGATTCAGATTGCTGAAAGCTGGGAAAATGTGTTGGGAAAGCACTAGTACGTGCTTGCACTTTTACTGTCCTCCCTAGGCACCCGCTGCCAGTCCCTGGCCAAGACAGGGACAGCGACAGCAGTCAGGCTGTGACAACAGCCAGTAGCACAGCTCCACAGGGCTTGATCTCGAGGACAAGCGCCCACCCTTTGATCAGATCGTTTCACTTTCAGCTAGAACCAGACTGGTCCTGCTGACTGAGTCCCAGGTGGAAACATCTTCTGGTTTAGCAGCGCCCAGAACGAAACCCGCCCCGCGCTCGGAGCCTGCTCGGCAAGGCGCGCACGTCGGCAGGAAGCGGGGACAATGAGCGGACTTGCTTCAGGAGAACACTCCTAACCCACACCAAAACAGCCCTGCAGATACACCTGTGCCCCATGAAACACACCCTGGCCCTGCAAGTCTGACCACTCTCCTGAACCAGTGAACCCTCCTGCAGCCAGCAGCTGCCCTTCAGGACGTGCCGTGCCCAAACGGTGACTGAGGCTGAGCCGGGTCTTGCCATAGGATGGGTCCTGAAGCATCTTCTCTGTTACATCCCACACTGCTCAGGGCTCTCTGGGCACAACTACAGAATTAGGCCATTAGGCATAGAGCTATGGACATGAGGAAACTCTCACTTGCACATTTCCAAGGGATTTTTAAACCTCGGTTATCTTTCATGCAACCATTAGCTACTTTTTACCTCATAAATATACATATATGCTGATCTGTGATGACCAATATACCATCTCTATATTAAAAAACACAACTGATACCTTTTTTAAAACAAGAAACCTACAATTACATTCATATTTTTTGAAATTATTAAAGACACAATTCTAAGCCTTCTTTCAAGAAGATAACCAGTATATAATTTCAAGTGATAAATGCCAAAGAAGGTTATAGACTTGCAAAATATATTTTAATGTTAGAAACTTCATGGAAATTTTCTCATCACAGCAGCATGGCTCTTACAAAGTGGTTAAACATAGCATGACATTGCATCTCTCTTCATGGAAAACACTGTTTTAATGATATTATATTGCCTTTACTACAAAGGTACCTTTTAAGTTAAGAAGTTGATTTTCCAGTTTACAGACAGATCTAATATTTGCCTGACATATATTCTCTTAGAAAGAGGAATACACTTTTAAAACAAACAAACCTTCGAAATGTGTCTGATCTTGACTTCTGTTCTTAATTTTGCATTTGCCTAATCATGCAAAGTGGAGAACATCAGCTTAGTATTCAATGGAATGCCTTTACATGTACAAAAAGTCTTTTGATTTATCTTGAATTCCTGAATCTACCAATTTAATCTTTTGTATAAGCCTCTTCCAAAGGAGACTACTGCTTCCTTAAACCAAAAAAAAAAAAAAAAAAGTTTATGGGATCATTTTTGAAGAACAGTGATACTTTTGACCTTGACACAAAGTATACAATTGATGGGAAAAGTCACTGAAGAAACTTCCATCATTAACATGACTGAGCTAAACTTTTATCTGCAACCTAATTAAAAAGAAAGGTTCCCACCCCAAAAAGCCCTGTGCAAGGGTGCTTGTCATGAAAAATTAGAGTTCTGCATGAGAGGGCCCAAGGGCATTCAAAATTATTTTAAAAAAAATTCCTTCTTCAGAACTAACAATACAGAATCTTCTCTTCAGAAAGCCAAAGAAAAACTGTTAAGGCATTTTAAAGATCTGTAAGTACATATCAGTCTTCTTTCATTTACACCAGACCTGGGAAAGGAAGAGAGAGAAATTCGATTTTTTTTTTTTTTTTTTTTCTTGTCTTGGTCTGTCTTGTACAGACTAAAATAAAATCAATTGCCCTGTGGAAAAGCCTTGTAAAGAAAACTCATAAATCCTATTTATTTATCTTTTTCATCATGTAGAGCAAGACAAGATTGGGTATTCTTGTCACAGAGCCAGATGGTAAAAGAACCATAACAATCACTGTTCTTCAACCCCAGGGACCATAGTCAGTGTACTAAGGATGAAATGATACTTAACTATTCACAAAATTATTTGACCCTTTGATTATCTAAGTTAAACAGCATTAAATTCCATCAACAGGCATCCACAGCCAAAAAATGATGTGCTTATTCTTCCTAAGCAATGCACGATGAGAATGGAAACTTCAGAGTAAGATCCCCCAAAGCTAATTGGAAAGCTTTATACATTTGCTATAAGAAGAAAAAAAAAAAATTTGCTGGGAACAGGTCTTAAATCCTCTCCATATCTGGCAATTGAAGGTTATGTTAGCAGAACATCCTTTCACTTAGGGTTCACATTTTATCCCGTAGCTAATGCATCTCCAGTCTATGAAAGGTCTGCAAACGGCTCAAAGCAAAGGCAGTGGCTGGACCTCAGACCTCAGTAATGGGCAGAAGGCATTACTGCAGTGCATCCATCTATCAGAGACATTGATATTCCTTCCTCTGGTCATTTTTCCAAAGAAACTAGAAAGCTCTCCTGTGCACTTGTTTAGAATCCAGTAACAAAGGCATGGTGATATCATCGAAAAAAAAATCTTCACGCTCAGTACGGTGAGGAGTTGTGGATGCCCCATCCCTGGCAGTGTTCATCTGAGCAACCTGCTCAGTGAAAGGTGTCCCTTCCCATGGCAGGGGACTAGGTGATCTTTAAGGCTGCTTCCAACCCAAACCATTCTATGACTCTATGATTGAGCAATTCCCCGCCCCCCAAAAAATACCTTGCAGTCACAGCTGAAACAGGAATTCTTACACCAAAACATCAAGACCAAGTCACTTCTAGTCATTACCATCTGGAATTTGGCAAGAGGCAACCTCCTGGTCTAAACTAGCAGGTTTCATTTTTCTACTTGTACAGGCAAATCTTACTTGCACCTCACCTAAAAATCCTATTTTGCTTCCTTTTTTCCCAAGCTAGGCCCAGACTCTTCCAACTTTTCCAATGACATTTCAGCAGAGCTCCATTTAGGATCTGAAGGATGGTAAAACATTTTCTGTTCTTCACTTTGAACACGCCCCAGCTGAAGGCAGCTCACGTACAACAGGTACTCAATCCTCAAGCTGTATCAGTGTGCCACAGATGAGACATCTTATGCAGATATTTAAATCAGGCCACACCTGTAATAAAGATAATAATTAACTACCATCCCTGGCACCAAGATGTTGCGAAGTGAACTTCACATCAAAGAAAGAGCCTTTAAGTTATTTAAAGATTTTGAAGTGTTGTGACGAGATGCTGCTTGTTTGCCTAGGGAAAGAATTTGCTAACTGGTCTGCACTCCAGACAAACATCAACAAATTTTGATAGATTTCCTTCGCCTATGTGTTTGCCAACATTTATTTTTTTAATAGATTTTGTGGTTGTCCTCCAAAAGTTGAAATGTTATTTTGCACTAAGCACGCCAAAACATTTTTTTATGAACATTATTACCACAAGCATAAAACTTCTGTTCCTGTGTGAAAGTTTGTTAAAAAGGGTTTCACAACCACATGATATAAGGAAACTCAATTAATTGTATTTCTGAATTTCCCATTGCCAGATGGGATGTTACTCAAGACTGGCATAATGATTCAAATACCAGCAGTATGTCCAGCCACCTAGAATTAAGAAGATGGCACCGTGGGTAGAGAGAACAGTTTCCCTCAAAATGGCTGTAATGAAGACGAATTTGCTCAAACTAAAACAAATTCTACACAGCCACGGAAGGATTTGCTGAGACACTGGGTCACAGGAGGCTAATGGCACTGCGACACACCTACTAAATCTTCTCTCTGCAAGCTTAATGCAATAAAGAATATCCCTTTGTGGCTGATACTGCTGCAGGTGCCACAGCGGAGGCGAGGCGGCCACGGGAGCTCCTGGGGCTGCGAGTGTCACTCAGCCCAGCAGCCCTCAGCTCTGCAAAGGGAGTGAGGAGCTGGCCAGGACTGAGGTTGTTCTGAGCCTGTTAAAGAGGAGAAAATCAAATGTGATGTGGCAAAGGAAAGAGTGAATGCAGCGAGTGGTATATGGCCTTATCGGAGGGATAAAACAGGGAGCAGCTTATGCCGTGACCTGCTGAGAGACAATCAGTGGGACATCCTTCCTCTGGTTTAAGGAGCTGGGGAAAAAAACACAGACAAACATGAAGTTACTCAGGTGAAGGGGGAAGACATTTTTTCCTCCCCCTCCTTGAACTTATTCTCTGGGCTTTACTTGGACAAATCTGAAATGGCCTTGTTAGGATGAGAGAGAGAGCGAGATGCAAGCAGCTTATTTTTGTCCAGGAGCAGCAGACATTTAAATTACCAGTCTTGCTACCGATTTTGGACACTAGCCACGGCTGGGGATTTTACCCGTAATTCTCACTGACATTAATTCACAGACTGGCTCCCTGACCAGAAAAGGTCTTGCTCTGGCCTGACCCATAACAAGGAACCTGGAGTGGAGGGTTCATCTGACTCATGGTAATTGCCTTACCGGCATATCGGATAAAGGACAGTTTCTGAGGTATCAAGTCTACGTAGAGACACAGGATCTGCAACCTCCTGGCACAGGCTGCAACAGCCAAGGAAAATTGTTACTGTAAGAACCGAGTATGTCAGTAGGAAGAAAGTGATAAAAGCATTTTCTGTTTCTTCCGAATATATGGTTAAAGGAGCACAAAAGCCAAGCTTTTGAGATCCACAAGAGAACTATCTGAACATGGCAAGAGTAACTCTGAAATGCTACTGCAGTGCACTGTTTTTTATTAAATACAGCCACTGTAATAGTTATATCAAGCACTTATTCCTGCATTTTAAAAATATATACAGAAATCTGCTAGTTATTGAAGATAATCTGCTCCAAGTCACACAATCACATTATAACTCCACCTCTGTGCAGATACTTCTTTATTTTCCCTCAATGTGGACAACAAAATAGGAATGAACTAATGCCATTTATATTTAAAATAAACAACCCAATTTATAAAAATATAAAGACGGCAAAACACAAGTGAAAGTAGAGTAGCTACCTACTTATTTCTCCCTTTGAGGTCCGGGATCCTTGAAGACTGAATTTGTATTTTCCCTGTAGCTTGCTACACTGAAAAGGCAGCAAAACCGAAACTGTATTCGAGATAATTATGCATCTTATCCAACACCCCTAATATAGTAACAAGTTTGTGATAGTTCTACCTGTCATCTTGCAAGAAAACTTTCCTACATATCTTGAACAAGCTCAAGATATAGATTCAAAAGAAAAAGGACAATTGGAGGAAGATTTCTGATGGCTATAATTGAGATGGGATATTTTCCGATCTGTGCTTTTGCTATAGAGGGTTGGGGTTTTTTAATAACTGCTTAAAAATGTTGCTCTCATTTTTTTGGATCATCTCTCAAATTTAATCATCTTTAAATAGTTTATTTACTCATTATTTTTTGTGTCAAGACAGCTGCACAAATGTCCACAAAAATGTGCCTATTCCTTTTATATTCAAAGAGAATTTACTTCAGAAATCCAAACCTGTCCAGCAGAGTCTGAAAAAAAAAAAAATTCTTTCTAGCTAAAGGAAGGAAGGAACCAAAGGAAGGAAACTTGTAAACTACTAAATTTCCTGAATAAATATTTCTTGTGTCCCTCATTTGGGCATTGCAGATTGGAAACTAAGCCTCTGCCTCTCGGACAGCACACTCCCAACTTTCGAGTTAATGCAGTTTTTCAATCATTCTTTAACATGAATCATTAATGTGAATACTTATGCTGAACCCATTAAGTGCTACTGCTTTGTCCCACAAACATTCATTAATTTATCTATAACATACTGCCATCTGGTAAGGGAACAGGATTATCTCCATTTTACAGATGAAGAACTCAGAGGGAAAAAAAGAACCAAACAAAATAAAACCCCCAAAACAACTAAGGACTTGAGCAAGTTATTTCAAGAAATCTGGCAGATCAGGTCCAGATTTCTTCAGTCACAGTCCACTGCTTTTAAAGCAAAACTATTCCTTATCACTTCCAGAAACCTTAATTTCCAATTAGCCAAGTATAAAAGAAACAAAACATGAATCCATGTTTTCTTTCAACAATGCCTTTAATAAAGCTCTACATACATGACCTATATGGAAGGTTCATCAAGTCAACAACAGATATACATTGATATTATCAAATGTTTAATATGTTTTAAGCAAGACTGACCTCTGAATGAACCACAGTACGCGTTGGGATTTAAAACAATCTGTTGTGGGCTAATTTTTCACATTAGGTCTGTATTTAACAGCAACAGTAATTTTTAAATTTAATTTGGCTTCCTGCATCGTGCACATAGAAATATATTTCTCTCAAGATAAATCATTCAAATGTGCACTATATCAATACCAACATCATTTTTTTTTTTTTGCTTGGGGATAATTTTGCCAATAATTTAGCGGCACAATCATGAGAAAAGCAGCAACGCCGATTCCCTCTCTAACGTGAAAGCAAAGTAGCTTGCAAGGCATGCCTTGGATTTGAGAAGCAGCAGAAGGAACTCCACACCCCTCTACCACTTTTAAATATAACAGCAAAACAAAAAACTCAGCAGCTATTTCAGGAAGCTTAGTTGTTCAAATAAGAAAATACTTACAAGCAGAGGCTGGGGGCACACTCTACAAAAAAGCCCTTTCTAGAGACAGAGTGCTCATTATTAACACAAGTTTTGAAGAAAATCGGGAGGAAGTACATCTAAGGATCAAATCAGAAGCGGTCTTGCAGATTATTTTAAACTATGCATGATGGATGCATTCTGCTCTGTCCTCATTTCAAACTGCACAGACTTTTCCCTGTGATAATCTATTCCAGATGAAGCAACTGATACTTCCAGTTTCAACCGAAGAGAAAAGGAAAAAAGGGGGCAAATCCCCTCCCCCCAAACCGATAACTCTTTGCTATTTAATGATTAATCAGTATGAAACCTTCACTCAACATTTAACTTTCTCTTATTTACTGAGCTCTTCAATACAGAAGGGAAAGTAAATAAAAGGAAGAACGGCAATTCTTGATTTCTTGCCAGTTTACAGTATTAAAAAAAGAATCTGCGCCACGGGTTGGCAGGCAGCCACACTTACAGTAAGCTATCTACTGTTTCACCCCGCAGGAAGGACAAAGGATTCAGTGTGGAGCTGCTAGGTTTCTCTCTGTCAAATGCACCCTTCAAAACAGATCCCAGGAATATTAAAAACTGCATGCAATTAAGAGTGTGTTTTTCGTGATCTTTCCCGCTTTTGGGGGACGTTTTTAAAAACCCTGGAGTGTCGTCACTGAGAAGGCAGGGAGAGGAAACAGCAGTGCCACAGCCACAGCACTGACATTTTAACTTACTAAATCAAGTTACTCCAGCAGAAGTATAAGGTGCTGGGTTAAGCAGTTTGGTTCGTATTTCTGTGTCCTCATGGCATGAGTGCACGTTACTGCTTCATGCCCTCTCCAGCCACGCAGTACCCACTTCCAGAAGGGCTTCCGAGGGGCTGTGCCACGGGGAACCCCATCTTCTGAGGGCTTATTCCTAAGGCTTCCCAGGGTACAGAGGTAGCTGTTTGCCAGCAGTGGGGAAATCTGAAATCTACTGACTTCTGGGGATAACTTTCTCAGTGCACTGCTGCGTTCCACCTGCATCATGCAATATTCCCACATCTTGGTCCCTCAAAACCATCTGAGCCATTGGCAGGAGGCAGGAGGGAAGGAGGAACGGAATGATGGGAGGAATTAAGGGCTGGAGAGAAAAGGAAAGACAGGGTAGAAAGCAGCAACAAGCAGGAACTAGAATAGGCTAGAGTTAATAGAAAGAGCCAAGAGGAAGTGAATGAAAGCATGACTGAAGAGGAAACAAGTCGTTAGAGGACAAAGAAAACTGCTACTCCGCATTATGAGGGAGAAGGCATGTGTAAATACAGAGAATATGGATGAGAGTTAAGGATCAACGACTACAAATAAGCACAGCCCGAGTGCTCCTTCCACTATTAAAACAGAAATAAAAGGAGCACTGGTTCCACCTACGAGAAGTGAACATCCATGTGACCTGCCTTTGTTTTATTATGTAGCCTTGAAACTTTCTGTGAATTTCCGACTATTCCACTCCTACCCTGCCCATATTATGTCTGGAGACATTCTAAATATCCCCATAAGCATCAGTACATTTTCCAAAAAAACCCTGCTTTCAGGATAGTGTTATTTTCTTTTCTCCCAACTGCAGCATTTTTATCTGATTCTCGGACTTCCGTGCCCGATTCCCAAAAATTAAGTGGGTTTTTTTACCTCTGAAGTTAATGGTATTCAATCTTTAAGCTTTGGTATCCTGATCTCTCTAGCCTAAAAATGACTTTTCAACTTAAATAGAAAAGAATAAAGGAAATTTTAGCATACATAAAACAGACAGTGTTTTCTTGCAGTCCTGGAAGGAGTGATTTTCAAGTCCCTGACAGTCCTTCCCATCACAACACCCCCCCACACCCCTCCTAGCTAAGAATGTAAAATTGCTCAGAGTACTGCAAGTCAGCAACAGCCCTGTTTAAATGACCTTTGCATCTTACTAAATGTTTCAGGTTAGATCCCAGTTCTGGAATATACCAGTAAATGCTGTAAAGATTTGAAAATTGCTGTCTGATGTCCATCTTGCTCTAGCAAGTATTTGATTTTTGGCAAGTTCAGGACCTTTTGGCAAGTACTAACTTTCTTTTCACACCAAAAACCAGGGATGCTGATAATAAAAGTGCTTTGATACAGAGCTGGCAATCCCATTTCTGTCCCCAACCTGTAGGTCACCCCTGGATCGTATTAGGAAAACCACTTGCCCATGTCTCCATTTCTGCATTCACAGAACTGGGGAAGATTTCCTTTTCCTCCTTTGCTCTCATGGACTTTTCCAAGCAGGTTTGACAGGACTCAGCCATCACTATTTTGTTTCCAGAGCTGGTTTTGCTTTCACAGACACAGTACCTACTCCACATACATTAGAGCTGCTGCAGCTCCCCGGCAGCAAGAGCACCACATACAGTGTCAAACAAAGTGCAAATTTGGTTAGCATGGAAACAAAACTGAACCAGCTTCCACAGCAGCAAAAATACTTGCTCTTTTACCAAATTCAGGGAAACAATTTTTTGCTGGAAGTAGCATGCTTTTCAGAAGTTCCATAATGGTTGTGAAGCACAGCTTCCACAGAAGGTGGGTTTTCAGCTCTCCAATCTTCATCTACCCCATAACCTGCAGCACAAGTTTTGATGTGTTTGTCTGCTTTTTTTATCTTTGGATGAACTAAGGAGAGTTACAGGCTTTAAAGAACAATTTACTCTCCCAAATGAAGTTATTGACACAAAAACGGTAACTTTACATATACAAGATTTTGGTTTAAAGGTGGTAATTGGGAAAAAAAAATCACTAAAACAAGATAATGCTTTCCTAATATGCCACACCAATGTTTTAACTTCAGGTACAAAATACAGCAAGTCCTGGTGAGTTATAACAACACACAAGGAACAAAAAAAATCAAAACCAAACTGGAAAAAAATTTCTAAGCATTAAAAACATTCCCTCATTTACTGATTTTTAAGCTTGATGGAAATGTTTCTGTATTTCAGTTTTAAAAGAGATAAGGAGAGTAGGAGAGAAAGACAAGTCAAGAAAAAATAAATTATACCTTCAAGATTAACACTTCCTACTACAAAAAATATTTTAAACATAAATGAATCCTTTGATTAAAAGTTTTGATTATTCAAAAAAAAAAACCTCCAAACTCAAGCTTGCTTACATAAAGCAAGAGAGAACTTGCAAATACTAGCTCCAATTCTGCAAAACACACAAACTCCCACCGACTTCAAGGAATGCAAACTTAGATTCACTATTTGCAAAAATACATTAGCTTCAGCATTGGAAATACTTAGCCTCCCTAATCTGATTCCCCTCCCCAACAATTACAGGGCAATTACATGAGATAAGAACACATTTCTCGGCACCATTTTTACATATTTTGATAACCATGTCCAATTACAAATTTCCCTCACTGCTTAAACTTAAAAAAAAATAAAATAAATCTTGCAAAGACTTTCTTTTTTTTTTGATTATTCTGACACAGTGCTGAAGTGTCTCCCCCAAGGAACAAAGGAATTCACCTGAGCTCTGCTCCAAAACATACTAAAAGTTAACAGCCTACTTCCAGTTGACTCCAGCACGCCTCCCAAGGCTGCCCAAGAACTGACCTGGGTAGCTTTGAGAAAGGAACTGCACTTCAATCCATGGAAATGCATGAAATCCACAATTTTTTTACTCTTGTTCGTCTTCTCAGGGTTTAAGACTCTTTGAAATGCCATCAGCTATAGCAACAGGTTCTTGTTTATACAAACAAATGACCTACAAAGTACACACTTAATCTTACCAGCATGTAATTTTGATTATCCTGCACTTCTCCTTCACCCCTCTGTCAACTACATAAAAGTGAAACATTTTTTTAAATAAACATGAATGTTTCTGTTCTGTCAAATTTCAAGTTGACAGTCCCTCCTATGAAAGCAGGTTTTTACTTAAAGAAATCCCACTTATACTGTGCCTGAAACATGGAATCTTTTATTTGTATTTCTTGTACTTGCAAAACTTTGTGGAGAAAAAAAAAAAGGTTTTTTTTAAACCAGTAATCATCCTTTGCAGAATTCCATACAGGTAGAAATGCTACAAATAATTTAAAAAAAATAGGAGCTGGGAAAAACTGGAAAAACTTAAATAACTGTGCATTATTATATTAGACAATTAGGCAATAATATGTATTTTACTATTATAGAATAGTTGTAATATTAGTCTATATAAATTATTATAAAGCATGAGAAATGTTTTTGAAAATATTGACAGTTCTAACTACCCTACTAATTATTTCAGTTGGATATTTTATGAAATGCCATTGATTTCACCCCAGGCAGTGAATGACTAAAAATGTTCGCATTTTTAGTTAAAAATACTCACTAGGTTTTATCCCTTATTTGTTCTGTCATGTGCATGACTATATTGCACAGAGGCTGCAGCAGCTATTCTGAAATATTTAAAAATTATTTAAAATCAGTAGGTTATCACCATTTTAATGCAATACCTTATAAATACCTGATTGACCCACTTTTTTATTTTTGGCATTAAAACCATAAATTAGATGGTCTGTTCCTGTGCAACTGAAAGGTGAAACTCGCATCATAGTAACTAAGGGCTGGATGATCGTGCCCCTGGCAGCAAGCAGTGAGTGCAGAAGGGGGCAGCTGCAAAAACCTCTGGATTTGCTGCAGAAGAGGATCCTACTGCCTTCCCAGGAACCCCAGTCCCTGGCAGCCCTGCTCTCTCTGCTCCCACCTGAATCTTGCTTCCTGCCAGCATCCACATGCAGAAGCGGAAAATAAGAAAGGGAAAAAAGAAAAAAAATAAAATAAAAATACATCAGCAGTGAAAGCATCAACATCCAGCAACATTCTCAAAGCTTGGAGAGGAAGGGTGCCAAGCACACAGGCCAGACACTCGGCTCTACTGCTGGCAGGGGGAACCTTGAAAACTGTTTGCAGCCGCTTATTGACACTAATCCTTGCTTCTCCTTTCTGCCTCATCACCATGTTCAGAGCAGCATCATCCTGGGCCTGCCACAGCTCCTTGCAGCTGCAGGGCTCGCCGGGGCTGCACAGCTCTCCTGGGCCAGCAGCCATACGCTGCATTTCTCTGTACAGGCCCCGAAGAAAACACTGACCCGATGATGATTCCTGAGCGATGCCTTTGGCACGGAAACCACAACACGCTATAAACCGCATTCCTGCCCCAGCCCAGCGGACACTGTCCTGAGGAGGGCTGAGACACAGAGACAGCTGCTGCCCGTCACCGCCACCGACAGGGACACAGGTGACAGACAGCACAGTGCCGTGGGGGGACATCTCCCCTGGGGATGCCAAGCGGGGCAGGCATCACAAACCCAGTGGGCACCGTTTTCAGTCAGCACAGAGGAGAAGGTGAGGGGGCCAAGAGCTCTGTCCTTTGCTGGAACGTGGCACCCCCGTGCCAAGCGTTGGCTGGCTCCTGCTCAGGTGCACAGGCCGTCTTCTAAGGGCAGGACAACACCAAACGGCCCGGGGATGCTGCTCACTCCATGCGCCTTCTCCTGCCCTCACTCCGGCAGGGACACACAGGACCCTGGCGGCCCTGCCCGCCACCCAACAAAGGAGGTCAGCTGAGGGACGGATGGGACTAACCAAGGGGAAAAAAAAAAGTTATCCAGTATTACAGGGCTGCCTCAAGCACCCCTGCTGCCAAGAGAGATGTATTTCATCTTGGCCCCAAGCCAGCCTTGAGACATCCCGTTTCAGTTCCTGATACTTCAGGCATTTGCTCTCCCTACACCCACTTTACAGATATAAACACAGGCAGAAAAAAAAAAAAAAAAAAAAAAAAAGCATTCCGCTTGTGCAAACACCCAAGGCTCAAAATAAAGGAAATGCAAGAAATTGCTTCAGCTGGGAGCCAGGGACAAGGTGAAACCTGTGCTGCACGGGCCGCTCTGATGCTGAAGGAATCCAAGCACATGCACTGCACGCTCCAAAGGGACAGCAGCCCCTCCCTTATCACACAGCATTTTGTCTGTGATTTATCAGCAGAAAGAGCTGGTGGATCAAACAAACTGGGAACAAATACATGTAATTCTAGCTGTTAAAAAAATTTAAACGCTGCAGTCCACATACATGTATATATCCTCACAGAGGGACACTGGATAGTTATGGACACATACATACACGTGTAAGTAAACATTAGGGTAGTTCATCTCACTTGATAAGCACAAATAATAAACTACTTGCAAAAAGAGGTAAAAGGTGATCATCATTACATCCTTCAACACATTTCTAGTCTCTCATGATTCTGCAAGTACAAGTTAAGTTGGCCCATCATTGAATGAATGTGGGGGAAAGAGGGAGGCCCCAAGGTTGCAAGACAAATACAAGTGATAACTCTCCTACAATGCCATAGGCATTGAAAATTGTATTTAGCAAACTAGACACTGTTTAACAGGCCCAGTAAACACACAATTGGCAAATTTCTTCCCTTCCTATGAAAACCATAATGCAAATCAATTGCAGCACGCTAAATCACAGTTCTAATTTAGCAACATTCTTTGCAGTGCTTGAGAAATGCAAAAACAGTAGGGACTGTCAATGGGCTAACTGAACAATTTCAGAAGTAAAAGGAATATTTTACATGACAATGGGACACTTTTACAAGACTGCTGGGACACTGCTGACTCTTTTCTGAAGGAGTCTCAGACCTTGTATGTCATTTATGGCATTTTGGGTTGATGGTTAAAAGTGATTTTTAGTTTTACCTCTGAATAAATTCAGCAACAATACAGAAGTTCATTGTTAGGAAGTGTACTTCAAGTTAACAACAAATAGAGGCATCTTACTTCTCTACCATGTAAGAATCTATATCAAATCATTGTCTTTATGCTCCTGGATTTTTGCAGTAGTGTATTTCCTGCAAGTAATAAAAGGTCTAGGAGTGTTTTTGAATTCCTTGTTCAAGTGCAAGTTGATTAACTCTTAAGGAGTTAATACTATTTTTAATCCAATGATAGATTTGATAAAAATTTCCATTACTTCTAATCTACTGTTTTGCAGGGTGTATAACATGGTTAGATGATGCTTAATTTTGCTCAGGCTCTGAGACTGCATTCCTGATAGCTCCTTTGATTCTTCACCATTATGCATGCTGCACCGAGCAGCCCTTTCCCTAGCTGACTTGAGAAAGCATGTTTCCAGAATATGTCAGTCAAATCGTGAATCACTTGGGTTCAAAATCACAACTTTCTTTAAAGTCAGCATTTGGCCTCTTTCAAGGTGATTGTTCCAAAAAGAACATTTTCGGATGGCCTCAGACATCCTTGCTTGAATTTAACAATACATATCAGATTTAGATCAGGAATGCAAACCTGCTGAAGACGAACAAAAACAACAAAACTCTTGGAAGGTATGACAAGTAACATATACCAACAAAAGCAATGTAAGTCTTCAGGGCTTGTTAATTCCCAGTTCTTACTCTTGTCCTCTGCTACAGCCACTTGCTAAGTCAAAAATGCATGAGGGTAGATGTAGGGTCTGCTGAATACCCTGCAGCCCCAAGCCACAGCCAGCTATTAATGCTATTTCATCACCACTTTACATCTCTGCTTTTTCACCAAAAAAGCTACAGTGCTGATGGGGCTAGAAAAAGTCCAGCAAGGGCCAGTTATTACACTCCAACACAACCCATTGTGGTGGCCTAGAGGGTCTGGAGCCCAGAGCCAGCTCCCTCACCCAGCTTTTCCTATCTCCAGCCTCTGCAGAGACAGGGTATCTTCAGAGGAGCAGGGAGGCTGCATGGCTGCATGGCATGCACGATGTTGTTGCATGGCTGGACTGCCTTCCTTTCTCAGAAGATACAGAACACTGATACTGTTGCCAGTGTTAATGTCTCGCTTGCCAGAGATTTGTAATGAACGAGGCTCGTTTTCAACAGCAATACCTCCTCTTCTAATGTTGTCAGTAGCTTTGACAGTCCTCCAGCTTCTAGTCTTCATTCTGATCATAAGCAAGTTAGACAAATATCTATTTCATCTTTCTGAGATACACGTAAGTGGGAAATCTCTGAAAATAAGCCGAAGGTAACTAAACACCACCATTTACATGTTCATATCAACTTACCTCACCGCTGTACACCTCTGGAAAACTCCACCTTCATTTAATGTGCAGCTGAGTAAGGGGCAACACCAGGAAAAACAGAAATAGGTGTTCCTTCTGGGGCCCCTCCTTGATTTAGAAGGACCCAAACCTGAAAGCCGGCGCAGGTGTGCCAAGACTCAAACCGTGGAGGTGCATTTCCTGCAGGGAAACCAGAGCACACCGTGCCTGAGGCTGGGACAACCCCAACACACAGATGGGACCCCTGTTCCCTCTCTTTCTGGTAGAGAGGAAAGCCAGCCACTGCAGCAGCCTCTTCCCAGGCAAACACAGGGAGGGGGCTGAAGGGCAGTGGGCTCCACTCCTGCCATTCATCCCTTCTTATCCTGCCCAGACACCTCAGGACAGACAACCTGCTCCACTCCAGAGGGACCTCCTGCTTGGCCAGGCCTTCCCAGGACTGCTCCCACGCTCTCCCTACAGCAAGGACAGCTGGCCCTGGCCACCCTTAACCATCCATCAAAGTGCAGGCTCTGCTGGCAGCCCTTCCCTCCCTCCTTCCAGCTCTTCCTTAGGAGCAGGCAGGCTGCACCCGGGCGTCCTTGCTGCAGGGTGACCTGCAAGCCAGGGCCCTCTGCCCCAGCCCCACACATCACCAGGTTCTTCTCTTTAGATTCTAAGCAGCACCAAGGTAAATTTTACGCTAAGAATTATTTGTAGACTTCCTGGAAGTGACTGCCCACAGCTTTGATGAACACGAGACAATAGCTCTGTTCATCCTCCATACATAACTGTGCAAGCAATAAATGTTTCTATCAACAAACATTTGAGCAAACAACTGATTCAGTTTGTTCCAAGCACCTTAGGCTAGAAAAATAATATTGAAAAGAGTTTATATGCTAGCTTGCTCCCCTCCACCGCCATTTTCCTCTCTGCAAGCATTTCTGACAAAAAAAGAAAATAAATTAAAATTAAACATTTACTTGTAGAGAATTTAAACTAGAATTTTGTCCACATAAATCCGAAAGCATTTGGTGTTTGCACAATACGTATTTTTAGTGCCTACCTATGCAAACACTGAAACAGTAAAAACAGTTACAGTACAAAACCAGCAAAATTTAGTAACATTTAATTCCTTGCCTATGGGCCCTGGAGCCTCAGATGCCACAGAGGTTTGCTTCAGCACGGGGAAAACCTGCAGGCTGCTACGTGGATGCTTTCATGAACCCAGCAGAGGAGAAGAGTTACTATTTGTTTTTGGAATATACAAATATCATTAAGAGCCAAAATACCATGCTGATACTTTACAGTAATGCCTTTTTATTACAATGCAAAACCCATCACAAAAATCTTGCTGCAGAAACTGGTGACGTTTGCTACTGTACTACCTACAACCATTGTCCTGCAGGGTTACAGTAAAACTGCTCTTTTAAGATATGATCCCAAATATCACTAAATATGGAGAACAAATTCCTGAGAAAACAAACCCTTACCACATCAGCATTCTATAATATTAGGAAACTATTTGCATCATGCGGCTTGTGCTAAAATACTTAATGATCTCATCCTTACCATAACAAATTATCTGCCAGAAAAAGACCTTGAAGGTCAACACTGGCAACAATTAAAAAGTAATGAAAAACATTCATCCCTTAGGCAGAGTTACAATTTCTAAGTTTGAAGCAATGTGCTGTATATTTTATTAGCTATCACTTGTTTAATTATTCATTGGAGCTCCTCTTATGCTCCATAGAGCAACCTCACATTGCTAAGATTTCCATTTGAATGCTATTACCGATTCAAGGACAAATCTCGTTTAAACTTTAGCTTTTGTTTTTATTTTCCAAAACATAAATTATGTTCAAAAATTAATGGGTCTGTCATACTTGCTATTTTTAATTCTGTTCACATTAGCTTCAACCTGGGACTCTACACATCTTCTCTCCAATGACGGTATTTTGAGTGTCCGCATTCATCTGCTCCAGTATTCCTACAAAACCACACAAGTTTTCAACCAACTGCATCCCTTCCTTGGCCAGCAGGAGTAATTTTTATTCCTGTCTCATTTGCAGTAGCAGTTCACTCGAGCACAGTATTTCAGTATTTTCTTAAAGAAACTGACCGAGTTCAAGCAAGGCGATAGCACCATGAAATAACTTCTACACTTTAATTGCCATTTAATTACACTTCCTGGATTTCCTAGCAAGTAAATAAAATCTTTCTCGAGGTTTACCAGAGAAATAAGGAGCTGTGCAAACAGGGCAGGCTAAGATTGGTGTTATCTGCAGTTCTTAATTTATCCTTCATTGTGGCCATAGACATTTACACCCTGCTGGGGATTCAAAACACACACAAGGGAAATTAGCTAGGAAAGTTTTTTGAGTAAGGGAGGAAAAACCTGTTTACTGTTTTGTGATCAACAACTTGAGATAGGTTCCCCATTTAAAATTTCATTAGTGGAAATATGTATGTGTACTGTACTGAAACGGTGAAAGGAAAAAAGGGAATAACGTAGAATAGAACAACAGATCTGCAATGGTTTGATACGTGCTTTAAATAAAATCATTTTGGTAGAATAAAGAAATGAAAAATGACATGAAAGTTGATGTTAACCCTTTTTTTGCCTCTCTCCTTCTTACAAAAATATACCCACTTCCTGAACTAAACTTATACAAATGATACGATGGTTTATAAAAATTGAAAAAGGCTGCTTTTATGGGGGAAAAAGAGCAGTAATACACTAAAGAAAAGGCTAAGTATTAAAATACATTCTCATTTTAAGCTACTTCAAATTCCACATGAATAAAAATAACAATGAGCATGTATTTCCATACAGTGAATAGTCAAACTCTGCCTAATTCTCTAAAACAGAATAAATTTTTAAATTAAATTGAATTTGGTTTAATTAAATTTAAAAAGACAACACCATACTCTAACGCTCCTTGGTAAGAGTAAAAACATACTTTGAGCAGCAAGAACTGAAGTTTATTGCACAAGACAAACTTTCCCCTACCACTCAGGCTTGGTTTCATGATACTGTCAGTATCACCAGGAAAGTGAGTTGTTTACATAATGGGCAAAGTTATTTACAAGCACATTAGTATTATATAAGCAAAGGTGGCAGCAAAACCCACCTTAACCCACTCCGAAATTAATTCCCGAGATCAGAAAAATTTTAATTTCATGATACCATCAGATTTGTCTTAGATGGAAAAAAAAAGTTGTATAGCAGTTGCTTTAAAACTTCACTTGCTGAGTTCAGGAGAGTGAAGTGGCAGGAAGGGGGTACACTGCCCAGGAGCCCTTGCATGGAATGGGCCACAAAGGGGCTGCAACCTCATCTCACTCCTGCCAGGAAGACAGACAGAAACATATTTTTTAAACATACACACACACCTCAACATACAACCTTTCTGTAAATAATCATATGTTTGTATCCAAAATTTCCTGTTGATTACGAAGACAGAGAAACTTCAGTCCTATGATCAGCAGGAGACTTTTGTGCATATATTTTGCTTTACCAGTGGGGAATACAATTCTGCAATGTGTTTCAGATCCAGGTCATGAGGAAATTTTGCAGAGAAAAGTCTCTTAAAGCCTTTCTGATGAGACCAGAAAATCTGGACAGACCAGTTCCCTGTTGGTCTAATTAAAAGGCCATGAGGACGTTGATCCAGAAGTGAAACCTGAAGGAACACATGTGGGAACACACACAGTCCAAACTGAAGATGACAATAAGGGACACCATTCACCAAGGTCGTATTTGGCCAAGAGCTCTCTTATAATCCTCCCTCATGTGGTGGAGGATCCAGGCTCCTCCTGAGGGCAACTCTCAGCCACCAGTGAACAGAAGAGGGAGAAAGACCGAAATCCATACACACAGACAGGGATAAAAGGAAAATTTTTGGGAAACAGATCACAGAATAAATATGGGTTCTACTTCAGTAGCCTTTATCCTGAGTTACCTGCAGTCATTAGCAACCTTCTAGATCTGCCTTGCCCACTTCAATCAAACTATGCTCGAGTCCATCATAAGAAATGAACATGGGACTTTTATTCAGATGTAAACAACACCTTGCATGCCATAACCACGTCCCCCTTGTCTCCAGAACTTCTGCTTGCCCCAGACAGGAGCACCCAGAACACCTCCAGCCTTTTTAGATATTTCCAAGCACCTCTCACACATGTGCAAAAGTCAGTAATGCCCAAAAGCAACATCTGCTCCACTGACCCAAGCCCTCCAGCAGGCCTGATGTCCCCATGGTCATGATTGCTACCCAAACACCTTCAGCATGTCACTGGAAATACCCAGAAAAGAAAAAACAATTCCCTTCTAGATCATCCTACAACAGTGTCAAACAGCAGCCGGACAAAAATGGGAGGCAGAGAACTGCCATCCATGATGGCACATTTTTAACACATCTGCCTTCTTTCTCTAAAGAGATCCATCAGACTTACAGAATCATAGAATGTTAAGGGGTTGGAGCAGACCTTAAAGATCACCCAGTCCCAATCCCACCAGCCATGGGACACCTCCCTCTACACCTGGTTGCTCAAGGCATTACCCAGCCTGCCTTTGAACCCTGTCAGGGTTGGGGGGTATCCACAATGACCCTGGGCAACCTGTTCCAGGTGCCTCACCACCCTCGAAATAAAGAATTTCTTTGTAATATCTAACCTAAATTTCTCCTCTTTCAGTTTGTACCCATTACTTCTCATGCTATCACTACGGTTCCTGACAAAAATCCCTTTTGGAACACGTGCTAAGGATGCTATTCCAAGCTCCTGGGATAAAGCATCACTTGACAGCAACCCAAACTTCCTTTTTTTAACCCAATCTGCCTAATTTTCCTAATATGTCACCGTGAGCCATTTAGCAGTCAAAGGCTGGTCATCAAAATCAGGAAAACACCTACCAGCTCAGGTGCACAGGAACACTAATACCAAGAGGGCTACTGACAATAAAGATATTTCTGTTTTTAAACAATACACTTTCAATTTCTTGTCAGGCTTAGCTGCTGAACACTTAATTCACATCTGCATCCCAGGTAACAATATTTTGTGAGAAACAGACATGTTCTGTATGTCTTTGTATTAATTACATTAGGCAGTCCTAAATGAACAAACTGAAAAACGACTGACTAAATGTATAAAATATGTCCATTTTAAAACTTACAATGGAGATTTCACAAAACTGTATGAACATGGACAAAACCCACTGTCACCTGCATAAGCCAGCAGTAAGAGCTTTCCATAATGAGAGTTGCACGAATGAAGTGAGGAGTTGATTTTATCTGGTACACCACAGTAATTTGCTGTGCAGCTTCATGAAACTGCTACAAATAGCATTACAGCTAAAACCCAATTGTTGCTGAAATGCATTCAGTAAAATGGAAAATACAGAGAAATACAACACAGTAATTGTCTCTCAACCCACATTATATAATGTGTTTCTAAATTATATAGTATTATATTTTCAAGTTTTTAATATAGTTTCCCACTGAGGAATTGATAACACAGGAGACATTCTTTGACCTTTTCCCTCTGAATATCCAAATAATATACCACATAGGTTTATAAACCAAATAACTCTCCAGCCTTTTATTAGATCCCAAGGGATAAAATCTGTTTTAAAAAACCACCACATGTAGCAACGCACAAAAGAGCTACTGGAAAGTGCTTTCCTTGCTGTGCTATTTCCCACCTGCATCACAATTTCTCCTGTACAGTTGCATTTGCAGTTCATGAGTTTACATGTATTGGAAAGACAAAAATTGGACTTCTACCACTTGAAAATCTGCACTGAACACCCTAATACAACCACTGACAATACAAACTATGATCCTGCTCACCCACCAATTCCTACTTAATGGATTCAACACAGCACTGCCATCCCTTTAAAGGCCTGACCCAAGCAATGGACGAAATAACTTATCAAGCTTTTCTATTCCCCAGATACTGCAGAAAGTATTTAATGGACGTGTTCCAAATTTAGCAGGATGTTAAAAACCACACAGCCACCAGATAAGTAATTTGTGGGGCAGCTCAATCAAAAAGCTAGGCTGATCCTTTAAAAGAGGCCTTTCGGGGATTTTGATTTGATAATGTTTGTATCTCCACAATTAATCACAAAATAATGAAGGATTCAAGCCATCACAGTCAGGCATTGGGAGTGTGAAAAGATGCACGCTGTGCATGACAAGAATCAAAGTGCCAGAACAACTCAGGAATAAAGCATAATAGGAAACAGTTGATGGAAGTTGGAAACACTGGAAACTTTCAACCTGCGGCAGCCTTTTTCATGTGGCCAGTCCCACGGATTTTAATGGGGCCACTGCTGCAAGGAAGAAAGTTCCATGCAGGAGCCTGTCTGCCAGACCATGCATCAAGCAACGTGTCAGGAGAAGCTGTCAGGACTCTAACTGATGCGAGATCAAATCCTCCCTCTAAAGACACAGTTCTGTCTGCTTCTGAAACCTCGAGCAGATGCTATTTCAGAAAATGTGAGTTCTAATTCACCATTAAATCCAGAGCTGATTTGACTTTTGGAGGGGGCTTGGGGCTTCATTTGGGTTTTGGTTGGGGTATTTTCGGTATGCGACATACATCTTGAATGTACTGCTCTGGAAAGAGGCAAAACAGCTGCTGACAGCAGACCTATTTACAAGCATCATCTTAGAACTCTATTCCAGTTTCATTCCAGATCAGTTTATCACACTGGTTTGCAAAATCCAAATTAACAAGTGGCACAATGAACAGTTAATGTCAATTCTGAGCTGTTTCTTCTAACGAAACCAAGATTTCAATAAAGTTTCCAAACACATGACAGAACTTTATCCCAAAAAGAAATAAAATATTAATATGTTGTTTATCTTCTGTTTCCAATTTCTCAGTTTTTGACAAAATGAAATTGTAAGCTGAAATATTCCTGGAGCCTGTCCAACACAGATAGCTGATATTGTTAGGTTTTTTCAAATTTAGTGCATTATTCAAAATTAAATCTACCTTGGCCATACACAAGTTGATTTTCCCCTCCTACCTCCACAAATGAGCGGTTTCTCAGCATTTCTTCAAGGCAAAATTCATGGTCACAATGAATTAGGAGTTTTAATTCCCACAACCATCATCTGGTATAATACTGGCCCTATGGAGTGGGAATGGTCTTCAGCTCTCACAAGGGCAGATTTCAATCTCCTGACAGATTTTCCTCCTTATTAATTCAAATGGTAAAAAACTCTCTGGGTTTTATTAAGGAGCTGTTTTCCCACATCTCAATGAGATAAAAATATATAGTTCTTTACCTTTTTACCCTATCTTCATTAAGAACTATCAAAACCAAAGTATTTCTTGACCTCCTTCCCTCAAAAACAAAACACTTGCTTTTTTTCATTCATCCAATGAAAATTTTACCTACACGTGTCCATTTAATATCTCAACAATGTCTAAAATGGTTCTACTGCTATTAATATTTAAATAATCAAAAAGGCTTAGTGAGAGAGCTCAGGAAGTCATTTAGTCACTAATACAGAGAAACTGAAGCACCTACTGATGCAGAGCTAAAACTGCTATCTAAGTTTCATGATTTATTACAAAAATTAAAAGGCATAAAATTCATTTTTAAAAAAGAAAAAACCAAACCAAAACAACAACAGAAAAAAAAAGGAAAAGACACTAAGTAAAATATGGGTGGGACCTTCTTATCTAATATTTAAGGAAATCTGGAAGCAGCAAGCACATTACTGGTACAGGACATGAATGGACATCCAAGGCAGCACACAGCTATGGGGAAACACTGGCACTGCTCTATCCCTTCTCCTCCTGCCATAAACAATCAATATAACCCCTTTCTCCAATTCCTGAAAAATGACTAAGGAAAAAAATGAGTTGCCAGCAAAGCCTCAGCAGCAAAACCATTGTCATGAACGTTTTTTTTTTTCACCGTGACCACAGACTTTTCTGGGATTAATTCAGCACTGGAAAGGCTCATTTACTGCTCAGATAATTTCAGCTCCTACGAACCCTGACATGTGAATAAATGTTCATCTGAGAACTCTGGTTTAGCTTAACTACATAATGCTGTTTATTTGACCAAAGCTACTTTTTCAACTTACAGGATGAGGGATCATCCTTCTGTGGTTACAGGGATGGGAACAGGGAGGGTAGAAGGAGTTTTGCTAGAAGGTTATCTATTTACTGTTACTAAAGCACCTGCTAAAAATACTGTATTTTTTAAACTTACTAGCTATTTATACCCTAGCTGTACATTGTGTTTGAATTTCAACTCAGAATATTTTTCAAGTGTATCATTTACATTTCCTAGAAAGCATGTCAACTGTTTGCAAAGCTCAACGTGACTCCCTTAAATGTCTATTTCTGGTATTGTAATATGCTTCTTGCACTCTAAATTATCAGCAAGACCTTCCTACATCTATTTGAAAAAGTCACAGTTTACAGAGTAACTTGATTTTATTAGCTGAAAATTCAGCTTTTGCTTTCATTTCTCCATTTCCCTTTATATAATGCACCTGACCCAGAGAGAGGGCAGGCTATTCAGGCTCTCCACTGCAGCAGGGAATGATATATGCTCCTTCTTTATCCTTCCATGCTAATTCCTGCTATCAGGCTTTAGTCCTGGCTTCTGAGCTACGAACCCTGGTGCACTGGACCTGCCTGCTGGGCTTGGCTAACTCAGAAAATCACAGCAGCCTACAGAGAGAGTCGTTCTGCAGAGCATCCAGCACTGACAGAAGCTGCAGAAAAATAAACTGAAGCCCAAATACAGCAACTTCCAGTTTCTAGATTTCACTGGTGTCTGTTGGTAGACTTTCAATAGGCCTCCTATCATCCTTTTTTTTTTTTTTTTTTTCCCTCTTCCCCTCCTCATTCTGGGATCACGGCCAATCCCCAGCACAGCAGCTGACTTTCCCCAGAACTAACTAGAAATATTCTGATAGACTCTATTTATAGACTCAAAAACTTAGGACTGGAAGCAGCCAACCAAATTTTTCCACTCCTTGCTCCCCCTCTGCTATCTCTGTGTCTATCTATCTATCCTGGGCTAACCTAAATTCCAGCTTCCGGTGTTCCTCAAAGGGGGAACTACCCACAACAGGTTTACCACAGGCAAACACACCTCTTACACAGCCCAAAGCACCTGTGGAGAGACCCTGGCATGCAATTTACTGAGCAGACTAAAGCAACAGGAAACCTCTAGTTTAACGTCACTGTAGAAAGTATTCATGCCACCCTTCTCTCCTGTCACTAGGAATCAAAGCCGAAGAAAAATCGAGATTTCTGCAAGAGATTCTATCAGCTGTACCTCAGAACCCTGCAAACTCACAAGACCAGCTGGGACACAAACAGCTTCTTGGTTTACTATGAAAAAAACCAACAATAAATGAGAACTGTTTTTAGCAGGCTTGAACAGTGGCTTTTATTTTTGTATTTTTAAAACACACACACACACACATACATATCTATAACTAATACTTGCAGAAGCCAAGTTAAGATTAGTCCCCATTAATTTAAGTACAGAGCAAATACCCAGCAAAAGAAAAACTGTGTCCCAAAGTAAAAACAATACTGCAGCCGACTTGCCCTTGGACATCTGATTCTGCAAAATTATCTATTTACAATACCATCAGATCCTGTTCAGCACTTCACACTGCAGATAATGTACTGAAAGTGTAAGTGTTGAAACAGAAAGGCCAGTGTGCTCTGCAAGCAACACCTGGCAAGTCTGATTTTTACTTAACCTTACAAATGTTGCTAGGAAACCCTACTCAATATTTACTTCAAGTCTTTAAAGAAACAGACTCATTCATACTGAGCTGAGCTACTGGTGGGAGCACTGGGGACTTGGCGGAGAAGTCCCAGCCTAAATTTACTCTTGACATCTCACTTTCCTAATCCACAGCCCTGACGTAATACAGAAATATAATTAACAGTTAGGTATGTAGTTACCTTATGAGACCTGTAAGAGCATTGGTATTTGGACACTGCAAGCAATGTGAACTAAGTTCTGCTATTTTCCTTGGTTTTATGTAATTAATATTAATTAAAAAAAAAGCTACGATGTTGATGCAGTCCCCTACAAATGGTATATTATTTTTACATTTTTGTAAACAGTGGATGATTTAACAGATTTCACCACCAGCTCTCATATCTACTAGAGAGATATATGGTACCTTCATCTGGCCATGTGAAACATCAGAAAAAGTCTAGATTGTACCAAAACCAATAAATGGGAAACATTCGTGTATTTACTGCTGCCTTGCAAACTGATTCCATGAAATATATCTATAAAAATCAGTCAAAGCTATTTCTTGTAATCCTAAGTGACGAGATGCTGAATATCCTTAATTTTTAGCCATATTAGACAAAATGACAAGCTTTCCTAGGACCTAGTGCACTATACTGAGCTTATATCCTCTTGTGCAATACCTGCTACTTTCCTTGCACCTATAATCCTCTTTTTTTCCATCAGATCTCATTTCTTAATCCTCTGCATTCCTGATCCCAAGCTCATTCCTATTTGGTTCTCAATATTTGTTGGTTTTTTGTTTGCTTGTTTTGGTTTGTTTGGTTTTTTTTTTTTTACTCAGCATGAAAATTACATTCACTTTTCTTAAATTACTGATTTAAGTCATGCCAACATCAGTATCACCTGAGTTTGGGGCGTGATGGAGAAAAGCCAATCTACATCCCAAGCAGTAGCAACTCTTCCTATGGAGTCAGACCTAAGCTCGAAGCCTCAAAAGCACATTTAGGCAAAATTTGGAAGAAACTATAGATGCCCACACTGCCAGCACTGGGGTAAAGAAGCCCCCATCAACAGCTGCTTCTCCTCACCACTGTTATGGCCAAAAACCCCAGCTGGGGCTGCCACCCCCTCGTGCCTTGAAGCATTCCAGCCGGGAACAGCAGCTTGGCACAGGGAGGACCCGGCTTCCCTGCAGCAACACAGACCTTGCTACAACCTTACTCAGACTTGCTCTTAATAAGCACAAGATCAGGTGTTTGTGCTGAAGCCAGCAGAAGCTGAAGCATCGTGAGACCGTGGAAAGGGCTAATACAGGTGGAAGGACATGGAACAATTAGTGGAGGGCATGGAGTATCTTGTTTATCACAGTACAGAGGGTATGAAAATAAGAAAAGCATGAAGCTCCCCTTGTGAGCTCAGAAGTCACATGGACCCTGGTATTACAGTGCTGACTCATTAGAAATTAAGATAGGTTTATAACTCTTTTTTTCCTGTAGCTATCTTATAAATAGACTTAATGACTGTAAGTCATTTACAACCACTAATACATCACCTAGTCAACTCAGTTAGCCTCATATTAAAATTAATTTATCAGACATCCACTATATCCAATTAGTGGCAAATCAATAGGTTTATTTTACAAGAATTTATTGATCCACAAAGTAGGTTTTTTTTTTCCTGAAATGACAATTGTAAGTTGTTAAATTAGTTTGCCTAAGTTACAGCTGCTTGTAAATACTTGAGGCAGCTGCCTAAAACCAAAACACTTCTGTTTGCCTTTACAGATTAGTATTATAATAAATATCAGAATATCCCTATCTAGTTGAAAAGAAGTGAAATTCACTTAATGGAAAACAAAAAAAAGGATACAGCCCATTTGTCACTTCAGTTTCATCTCCTACTTCCAGGATTTAATTTGGCTTTTTTTAGGATTTCTAGATTGCGGTGAAGGATGAGTAAGTAGGTACTTTGCTCATTCTGGCCACAACTTATGAACAAACACATCTGCTGAAAACAGTGCCTCCGAATTTTTCTGTGGAACAATTTCCTCTGCCTGTAACTCTGAATCTTTTCTCAGTTACAGATGCCTGAGCTAACAGGTGGAAATGCAATTACACACAGGCAGCACTTACACTATAGGTATGAAGAAAGGAGAGCTATGGAGAGGATTGAGGATCCACCATCCAGTCAGAGGTCTCACAAGGGTTGTGCTTTGGGCCAGCTTCAGCAGAGTCCCATGGACAGAAGTTGAATGCCCTGGGTACCTCCTGGAGTGCTTCTTTCATTCCCTTCTGGCTCAGAAATATCTGATTGTTCACCCCTCAGCTGCCCAGTGATGTGAACCACAAGACAGAAGATGGTGGCAACTGGAAGATTCGCTCCAAAAGCACATTTCTGATCCAAATACAAACCCTACAAACTCTGTTATTAGCCTTCTGCACACCGTTAACTCCTCTTCATGTTAGAAAACAAATGCAGGACAATTTACCCACAATAGATGCATTTTTGATTCCAGAAATAAAGTAAATCAGCAACTCACTTTTAAAATTTCTATTTCTATACACATTAGCTCCTCTGAATTTTCTCCCTTTTTAAAATAACATGTCCATCCAAAACGCTTGTCCTCTTTGCTTCTTCCACCAAATGGGTTGAATATGAAGTGAGTAACCTTTCTTTATCTCATTATCTGCATGTGCAGTTTGAAGTTGTCATTACTGCATATTTAATCAGTCACAGTTTTCAATACTCAATCTCCCTTTTTTTTTTACTGTCAAATCTCCAGAAACATAAATTCCAAGCAGTCCCAAGAATCAGAAAGGTTAGTTGGGAAACAAATGCAAATCAAGTGCATTGTTTCACTGCAACATTATCTTATGTCATTAGTTGGCAGCAGCCATCAAGCTCTGGACCACTTCCAACATTTACTTCCATACACTGAGCAGAAGCTGACATGTCTAACCCCCTGCACTTTCTTCATCTTCCAGATTAAAAATAAGAATTTAAAAATCCTAATTGTATCAACTGGAATCATTCTCTTTTGCCACTTGCATATCTGAAGGGAGAGAATGGTAAAGCTGGGCAGGGTTTGTAGAGTTAATTCTGCAGCAATGTGGGTTTGCTTGATGGATTTTCCAGCAGGGCAGTCTGCAACAAAGGTTCAATGCAAAATTTCAACCAGCCATTCATGTCAGAAAAAGTCAGCAACTTCTTCTAATCCTTAAGGAATATTTATTGGCCAATATTTGTTTTTAATTAATGTTAGAAAGCCTTAGTGCTCAAAACCAAACAAATTTAAAACGGAAACAACACCACAAACCCACAGCGCACGCTAAATCCAAGCAAATGGGCTATGAGCTGGGGGGCAATCCTTAGGAAATGGGAGAAAATTACCTCCATTGCAGCATCCCCAAAGGCATCACATTTTCTCCCTGCTGGGTTCAGGGTGCCCAGGGAGCTGCAGGAGTGCAGTGGTCCAGAAACGTGCATCCCCTGGCCAGAAGTGACAACGCGTTCAATTTCTACCACACCATGAAAAATAACAGACCTTGATCCTCAGAAATGGCAAACATTTAAAGTATATTATCTTCAAGTGGAACTCCTGAGTTTTCCCAGGGAGTTTTCCCATATCCCACGATCCTTACAAGGTGCAAGGTTTCAGTTGTTTTGTTTTAATTTATCCAAGTGAGTTTGGAAGTTAACACAGTTATATCTAGCAAAGTAGCTCTGAAGCTACCATTAGAGGAAGAGCTTTCTAACCACTCTAACATACTGCACTCTCTAGCACAAATCTAATTTAGTTTAAAATAATGAAGCTGACAGCTCAGATAGTCTGCCTGGAAACTGTGCAAATTTCCCACCCACCTTCATTTGCAAGGTCCCTGGCACTCCAGTCTTCAAAAATGCTGAAGTGCATGACAGGTTTCTAGAGACAAGTCTTCAGCAATGCTAAAAGTGAGATCTCCGACCTTTTTGGAGACGCTCATGCTTGAACTCACGCCTCCTGAGGAAAAAGAGAGGTTGCTGTTGTGATACCCCAACCTTAAGGCTCTTCCGGAAGCAATCCCTTTCCTGCTCCTAGTCTGAGGGCAGCGACCTTGACAAAACCTGACCAGGAGACCATGTCCCACCTCCAGCACTGCTCCTGTCAGACAACAGGCAGTGTTTGAGTGGGGAATGTGGTGAATCACCTGCAAAAGGCAGGAGAGGGACGTTTTACAAGGGCACACAGCGATAGGACAGTGGGTAATAGTGGCTGCAACTGAAGGAGGGTAATTTAGGTTAAGTATTAGGAATAAATTCTCTACTCTGAAGGGTGGTGAGGCACCGGCACAGGTTGCCCAGAGCAGCTGTGGATGCCCCATCCGTGGAAGTATTCAAAGCCAGGCTGGATGGGGCTTTGAGCAGACTCATCTGAAGGAAGGCATCCTTGCCCATGGCATGGGGGGCTGGAACTTGACGATCCTTGATGCGACCTCCCAACCCAGCCCACTCTGTAACAGCGAGCGGCGTCCCCTCCCCACTCTCTTTCCTGCAGCGGCACTAAGGGAGCGCTAAAGACACAAACAAAATTGATTTTTCAAGGTGAGACGCTGCCAGAGTACACCGGGGCTCGCCGGTTGTGAAAGCACACTTGCAAAGGGCTCGGGGAGCACAGGTCTCCGTGAGGACACGGCAGCTGACGCACTCCCGGGGCACACGGACGCGGCTCCTTGCGCAAGCCCCGGGAGATGCGGGGCTCCTGCTCCGACCAGCCGCCCTCAGCACCTGCCCCTTTCCCGGCACGGCCTGGGCCTGCCAAAGAGAAGCAAAGCACGATGTTAAAATGCATCAGCAGGGCACTGCTGCGCTCAGTTACTGCTCCCATCTCCACGGGGCGCTCCCGAGCCACCCGGACCCTCGGGCGGGCAGGTACAGCACAGGAGCTGGCGAGCGAAGGAAATCCAGCACAAACGAGTTTCAAACCCTGAAAACAACAGGTTTCGCAGGACTGCACCACGAGCTTAGCAAAACGCAGGATTCTGAAAGGCGTTGCCAAAAATGCTGGTGAGACCCGACAGTTCTCGGCGACTGGGACAGGCAAAATCCTGGTCAGGACAAACTACTTCATTCCCCATTCTGCCCTCTGATTAAAAAGTTCTCAGACCACTGATAGATCACGCTGCCCAAAATAAACCTCTAAAACACTGCTTTGTTTTGCAGGCTTTAGGCTGAACATGCACCTGAAAGGGTCATACACACACAAAATTAAGGATGTAATATTCTCACAAATCCAAAAGAGTCAGAAAGCATTATTAAAGATGGTGAGAGATTTTTCTTTCTTTTTTTTTTTTTTTCCAAAGACCAAATTGCTATGGAATTGGTTTATATAGCTGACACTTAGAAACCTGGGGTAACACCTCTCAAAAGCAGACACAGAATGAAAAGCACCATAGAAAAGACTCATGTATTCAGAACAAATTTTAGCCTGAAAGCTCATTCAAAAAAGTTATCTCACCTCCAGATGCAAGTAGAAAATATTGTTTAGGAGAGAGGATGGAAACCGGTAAAGTGATATAAAAATTGTCAGAAACATTCAGCAATTAGTCTGAAATTTGCTTTTTAACCTCAGGGCTGTAACTCTTTGATCTATTATTATCACTAACCACAATCAGCAGCCTACCCATGCATCTTAGAGGAGCGTACAAATTCCTATAAGCCATTTTACATATTATCCATAAATACTGGATTCTGTTTCTGCTCAGAGGTTCCTAACCAAAATTTACTTTTTTCTTTTCTCCTTTTCATTAAAAAGTAACATTATGTATTCATTCCAAGTAACCCTACCTCCAAATATGAAATTAAAGCTATCAGTTTGTACATGAAGCCAATACGCAGCTTAGAGATCGCAGATTTGGAGAAATTTAATTTAGCAAGCAGCTAACAACAAACTCTAATGTAATTGCAGGCTCTTAATTCACTGTTTAAGATAAAGAAATAAAATTCAAGTTATTTTGTGATCTACCAGCTGTGTGGCAACTTCTGCTATAATATAACTCAGTAAAGAAATGGAGATTTTTCTTTCTACTTATTCAATTGAATAGATACAACCAGTATTGAATAGATACAACCAGTGTTACTTATACTTTTAAGAATCCAGAATGAAGAGCACGGATTTGGTTTCCTGCACTTTTGTTGTTGTTTTTATTGTTTTGGGAGAGGGTTTCGGGAGATTGGGGTGGAAGGGGGGGAGGGCTGTTTTTTGTTTTTTAAGTATTTCAACACTGATATCAGCAAAATCGAGAAAGAGACCCCCCCAAATCACTTCCTTTCAGAAAACACACAGTTAAGCTCTGATAAACCACATTAATAAACCTCAGCTGCAAAACAAAACAGAAACAGCAAAACCAAAAAAAAAAACAAAAACAAAACAAAACAAAACAAAACAAAACAAAAAAAAAAAAAACACAACCCCAAACAAGGTCACAAAAATCATTTAAAGAGACCGTTTATTTGAAAACTTTGCCCTGCAAGAGACCAACCCTCAAGGTTTTTGCAAAATCCCGAGGTCCCTGAAGAAGAAGAGCGGGATGCACAGAAATCCTGTTGCCAAGTGCGAGGAGGGAGTGCCTCCTCCCACGCAAGCCCCGCAGAGAGGGGGAGATGCTGCCGCTCCCCTTGCCGGCACTGGTACCGGAGAGCAGGCTACACTGGGAACTGCTGGCATGGATAAACAGGCACTTCCCCTGCAGCCTTAAGCCAAAAAAAAAAACCAAAAAGTGTCCCTTCCTCCAAGGTCAGCCCGACTCCTCCAGCAGCAGAGGGCTGTCGGAGGGCACACCAGACAGTGGGTGACCTTCCGCTGCGGGTTGCACAAGTAGGGCAGCGAGCACTCGAATCATGCCATGGTCTATTTAGGGTGCATTCAGACGTGCCCAATAACACTGCGAGAACCTGGTCCGCTGCACCCGATGGAAATACTGCTGCCTTTCTTTTTTTTTTTTTTTTTTTTTTCTTTCCTCCCCTCCACGGATCTCTCACTCAGAGGAGACTGCAACCGAAGTAATTCATATGCTGAGCACCAGGCACTGTGTAGCAACCAGCTGCATGTGAAAACTGATAAAAGTACTAAGCTTAGATGGATTTAATACCTGTTTTTCACACACTCTTTTTAGTTTCCTCGTTGGACCATTTTTATCACTCTTAGACAGCCATATTTTAAGACATATTTGCCAGAGAACAAGTTATGGTTCCATATTCATCCTTAACTTTGGTATTTTCTGACCTCTGAGATCTTAAATCTCAAATCACAGCACTCCATTGTTCTCCAAGAAGTTTTGGCCAAAACAAGTCCATTATTAACTCCATCTCCTACGACTCTGTTCAAAGACTCAATACATACAATCAAAGAAAAAGAAAACGCCTTTTAAAACTACACCCTGAAAACACCAATGTTGGCATTATGGCTCGACAACACATTATCTTTCAGCAGAAAGGTGCACTTGGGATATTTCAAGGGCTCCGTTCCCTTTCCATCCCTTCAGTTTGTTCTCCTGTCCATATCACGTCACACTGCTCACCAAGTTCCACTGTCCTGTTGGTTCTTTAGGGTTTCAGAGTGAACCGGATCAGGATCCCAATCTGGCTCTCACGTACAACAAGCCCAATCAAAAGGGCAAAGCCAAAATCAGAGCAGACAAGGCATGGCCCAACAGAGTGTTTTCACTACTGCAAACAAAACATTGTTCAGCCACAAGTGACACCCAAAAGCAGCCACTGCTCCAGCCTGGGCTCAGCAAAGCACCAGTAAGTACCTGGAAATCTGATTCAGCCAGCAGAGCACTTCACAGCAGGTTGCAGCTCCATTAATGTTAAGTGCTGGTTGAGTAAGGCCAGGTTATTGAACCACAACTTAACAATTTACTCCCTCTGCAGACAACACGAGTACTGCACGAGCACTGAATCCGCTGCAGCAATCCCTGTGACAGGCTTGCCTGCCTTGCTGCAACACACGTCTCATAAAGCAGGATGGGAACATTTCTCATACAGCACACACTTTTCTGTCTTCCAGTCCTCATGAAAATGGACTGATCCATACTGTCAGAAAAGGCATAATCGAAATTTCTCCTGCTTGTTAAAATCTGTGCATTGAAGGTGACTCTACCTTCCCATTTTTCGGAAAACCATCAAAAGAATATTACCATAGTGAGATTCCGTATCACCAAAAGTGATGCAAAATCTAGGCAACAACTGTTAGCTACTATCAGAATAAAACATGGCAAACTGATTTCCAACAGCCAAGTACTGCAGAGTTTAGTGGCATCAACCAGCAATTGAAAAGTTTTGGAAATACACAACTTTATTTACCCCTGCACAAAGAAACAAGCAAGCCCTAGATCCTGGCACCCAGCTTGACAACAGAGCCCTTATTCCCCCAGATGTGGAAGATCCACCCACCTCTGGAACACAATTTTCCATTAATGTGGACTCCTCCCTGCCACAGCACAGGAGGCAATGGGTGTGTATAATTTTAAGGGAAAAGAAGGCATTATTTGCATTCACATTTTAAGGGAAAATACTTTATACAGACTTTGAACTCCTCAATAAAGAGCAATACAAAAACCCAGCACACTCACCAAAATAACAAATAAGAAAGCTGTAGAAAGTAAAAGGCTGTTCAATGCATGCTGGTATGCCCAAGGGAACCTTTCAACCTCCTGGGCTGACATATTAATGCAGACTTCTAATTTCTTTAGCAAGAAATAAAGAATATGCAGAGGTCTCAGTTGTGTCAAGACTATACCCAAAGCTGCATTAGAAAAAGAAAAAAATTACACAAAATTATACAGGGACCTACAAAAACAAGTGTACCTTCTCAAACTGAAATAAAAGAAAACTATAGATTTAAGGCTATGGTCTACGGTATTAGAGAATCATTTGTGAAAAAGGTTTGCACAGTAAATTTTTGGGAAGATAAAGGGGAATATAGTCCTGCCAAGCATGGAGAATATTTTAACAGCCCAGTTCTTTTCTCATAAAGTCCGTCAGCAAACAGAGGTCAAGGCCATTCATAAATTCTAAAAATAATATTTACCAGACCTTTATCTTTCTGGCAGGTATAATTCTGATAAGTGACTATTCTAGATAATATTTAACATAAAAGTTTATTTACAAAAATACTTGCAATAGCCTGAAATCAGATTTTAACCAGAATCAATTCAAGCCAGTAAAGGCTACAGGTAAATCAAGACCATGTTGTTGGGTTGCACTTTGGTTTTGGCTTGGGTGGGATGGGTTTTTCAGGGGCTTTTTCAAGTAGGGTCTAAGAAATAAATACTGACAGATATGAATGGCTCAGGAACAGAGAGGTATAAGTTGTCCCTAAAATACCATCAATGTCTGATCAAAAATTTCTTGAAACACTATTATATAGATAAACATATGCAATTCATATTAAAACACTGAACTTTGTGAATAGCACCACATCAAACTTTGTGAATTCTTCCCACACTGGATTACACCAGTGGAATTGCCAGGAAGAAATGACAGTAGGAGTATCAGCCCTCTGTTTCCACCACAACCACTGAGAAAAGCGAGTATGTGTGTACATACGTGAGGTAATATGGAAATCAGAGGGAAAAGGCACATTTGCAGAAGAAGCTTTAGGTAAAAGCTAATGCAGCAGAAAGGTCATCCTCCTCAATTTTTACTGTTGTTTTAAGCAACCATGACATTTTCCTAGGCCATTCTGAATATCACATAATTGGCATGATCATGGGGCTTAGGCTAGCACCCCAATTCTTACAAGAACTGATAACCTTAAAGTGAAATCTTATCCGGATTCTTAGTGTAGGTTTTCATCAATGACATCACATAATTGCACACCCCTTCTTTTTCAAGCCCACTTAGTTATTATTTAGTTTAGAAACCAGTATTTCTTAAAAAACGCCATTCATGGAGGGAGGAATCTATACACACAGACAGACAAGCATGATTCACCCTTTGTTAAAAATTACAAATGTAAAATCTTTCCAAAACAAAGACATGTTCTGCATGCATATTAGCAGAAGAAAAATATTTAAAAGAGAATAAGGGAATTTAGTTTTGCTTAAAAGGCTCTCATTCCCCAAACACCACAAGCTGCAATGTTATAAAAAAGTTACTACCAACTAACTCAAAAAGAACCGTAACTGTGCACATCTAATAAAAGTAACTGAAGGAGAAGAAGAGAAATGTTCTGGCTGGCAGTGGATGACTGGCACAGTCAACAAGGTAGAAAGGCATTTTAAATGCCTCAAGTATGGTTATTAGACACTACCACCAAGTGTAACTGATTCAAGAAAGGGGACACTCTAGTAAGAAAAAAAAAATTTTACAGCAATATTCTGAAGATTCATGATCAATGTGGAAAGTCAAAGTCTTCTTTTGGCCGCTCACTCCTTTTCACCATGCAAGCTGCAAATCTGAGGCAGTTCAGAAAGGGTATGACATCAGGGTTCAGAAAATAATGCTGCTAAAACAAGACATATTCCATGGTGGTCATCTACTGGCTTTAGAGAACCATGCAGCCTATTTTCTCCCTTCACCTCATTCTTTCCTTGCAGCCACTTATATTGCAAGCTAAGTACCCCCTAAAAAAAAAAGACAAAGATTTTAGAATACCACAAACTTCCAGATATCACAAACTTTGAAGGGTTAATCACACGCTGTAGAAATCTGCAAAATGTGTGATACCTGATATGGCTGACACATCAGAAAAAAACCTCACTGGAAATAGCAAAGATCTGGTTTAGATGGAGAGAACAGAGGTGTGATGCTGCTGTTCTGATTACATGAAGGAAGAGGTATTTTGCAATCCCCATACCACATGGATATGGGACAGCTGAAACCAGCCTTGGGATGTTGGGTCTGGCATGGATTTGAGCTATGTGTGTTTTATTACAACACTTCACCAACTAATTTAAGCATGACTTCCTCTGTTCTAGGTGCAAGACAGCACAGAAATGAAGAGAAAAATAAAGATCAGTCTGAGGTTCAACAGCAAGGCTGAGCTTTTACATGTGTGACATCTTATGTGAAGTCTTTATGACTTGTCTCACCAGCAGACAAATATCTCAGCAGGCACCTCCGCACTCAGATCTGCACTGCTAAAATGATCTCTACACCAATTTACCTTGAAAATTTTAAGGGCTTTGCACAGGTCCCTGGCTGCACTGTTGGCACAGAGCCATCACCAAGCAGATTAAGAGAAACATTCAGTTAAATAATGGGGTTGAGTTCAGAGATTTGAAATGATGACACATGTCCTAATCTGGAGTACAGATCAGGATGCCTGGAGTGTCGCAACCCTGCAGATCTCCATCACCTGAGCAGAATTCCACACGTAACAGCTCTGAGCACTAAACATTTCAGGATTTCAATCCTGCAAAGCAGCAGCTACACTCAGCTGCACATCCTACAGAGATACCACCTTGGAGAACAAGGACAGGAAAGTGCACCCAGCCTATGTCATCAAGCCTGATTGCATTTACTGATCTGGTTCTACCATAGACTAATGTCAGATCAGAAGACTCCTTTAAAAGCCTTGTGAGAAACTGTCACTCCAAACACAACTATTGATGGCAACCACGCTCCTACCTGCATTATTTCCCTGTTTATTGTGCCTGCCCCTACAATGGATGACGGCCTTGACTCAGCTCAAGCATTCAGTCACACAAGAGCTCTCACAGCTGGCAGGAGCTACTGCCCAAGCAACAGTGCTCAACAAAAAAAGGCAGTAAAATATTGGGCCTTTGTATTCAGGCATTCCATCAGTCTTCTGGTGAACTTTTCTCACTATATAAATAATGCAGTTTATGAAAATTTCATCAGGTAAAATAAACTAGAAAACAGTAATTCCATCTTCCTTAATCCAAGAAAGCGCATTTAAGCCAAGACTGGATGATAACAAATATCCAGCTACATCTGAAGTTCAGCATGATGAAAGGATACAGCCCTTTCAAGCTGAGTATATTAAAAAGTGTGGTTTTTTCGAGACCACATTGGAAATGGTCAAAGAAAAAATGAAATATGGCCTGCAGAATGATTGAGAGATTGTCACAGTGCTGGACAGAAGAGAGAATAAAATGAAAACAGTTATAGCCTTTTTTTTTTATTCCTTATAGGTAGATTTCACTCCTGAAAGCACCATTATTTTAGATATTATGTTTTCCACTGCAACACTATTTTCAGAAATCTGTAGTATCATACAAATGGCAAACACCACACATCCTCCTCACCCCACTCCAAGAATAAGGCAGATGCTTCATTAACTGAGGGCAGCTGTGTAGCTCGTGATGAGCAGAAAAACCACTTGAGAAAGGTAAATGCCGATCTGTTACTGGCTATTTGAGCTTTGGCAAGCCTGCTGGGTACATGGATATGCTATGCAACCATTCTGACTCTGACAGGATGTCAGAGCAGCCTCAGAACTTGTACTATTGACTCAAACTAGATGGTTTAGGAAAGTAAGCATCCCTCTTGAGATACATGGACATATGCTTGAAGAAGGACATGCTGCCACAGATCAGCCAAGAAACCCAAATTCAGATGACACTTGCTCATTTCTCTTCCACCAAAAGTGAGGAGATCAGTTTCTCCATTTCTTCCTTTCAAATGCATCAAGTTTTAACAGCCCTCCTCCTTCTGGAGGCATTTTTCTATATATACAAACCAAATGTTCCTACAGTTAAAATACAGAAATAATATGTTGCCACAGGCTTGTAACGTTTAGTTTTTTAAACTTAACCAGTTAAAGTCCAGTGCAAACATAGAACCATGCTTCTTCACAAAAACAGATTGCTGACAGAATCATTTTCTTGTCCTCATCTCAACATTTCATCTGAGGTACAACACATTCAAGCACTAGCTGAGAAAGAAAAACCATCACAGGACACAAGAGAGCAATTTTACTAAGCTCTCATTATGGGAAAAACAACATTTGTAGTAGTTAGAGCTCATAATCACACTCAAGCTATACCTTCAAACATAATAACAACAGAATATAATATGTTCTTCTTAAATATTAAAGCCAGCACTTTGTTTTTATTAAAGGCAGTGTAAAATACAGCAAGATAGCAACAAATCTAATAATAACTGAAATTCAAACAAAGAATTATGCATCAGACTGAGAAATACCACCCTGGTCCTCATTTTAATTCACGCCTTGTTTGTTTAATGCAGGGGAAGAAAGAAGTAAAAAATTAGGAGATCGAAGGAAAAAAAAAAAAAGAAGTAATAATTTGCCAGCTCACCTGGACACGTTTTCTGGAATGTACTCTAGAACTGGATACCCATCACTTCTTCTGGATGCCAACTCTGAATGCGACTTCCAGGTCTCCACGAGCGTGCTGACAGCAGGGAAGGAGCTCAAGTGCTGAAATGTCTGCTCTCGAGCAACGGGCCGCGACAAGGATATCGTGCCCTGGGCACCGATCCTGTAGTGAAATGACTGTCCACCTGAATTTACACCCACAATGGCAGAGGATGGTATACTGTTTTCTTGGTAATAGCTGCCATCATCAGGCTCCTGCTTAATCCCCACACGTAGGCCCGGATTTGGAAAACCGCTACCTTCACAATTTCCATCAAACGAAGAAACAGGTGGTCCTAAAATCCCAGAAAGAGAGTAATAGTCTTTGTCATCCATAAAAGAAAAATACGAGCCATCTGTAAATGGGAAAGGATTCACTGTTTGATTCCCTTTAAAGGAGGCACCAGAACAAGGATGTTTGGCCGGCTCTTGCTTCACTGGTACTGAAAAGGGGGAATCAGAGCTTATTTTGCCGCTGCTGTCGCCGATGCAGGCGCTGCCAAAGGACCCGTCTGGCTCGGGCTTTATGAACTGAACAAGGTTCATCTGGCTGTTGTTGGAGATGGCGCTCTCCATTTCCTCCATCTTAGGAAACGTGAGTTCTTGAGCACCCTTGTCCTTTGCTTCTGGACTAGGAACGGTGTCTTGGCTTCTGCTAGGCCCCGCTGGCGTGCCAGAAGGCGGGAACCCTATGGAGTTGTTTACAGGGCTACAGATGGACGATCCCACAGTGCTAACCGCTGGACTGGAACGCGTGGACCTGTTATTGGCATTGGAAGGGCTGGCAATGGAGCTCCTGGAGTTGAGGTTTGCAGGACTGGACACAGAAGATCGCATAGTGATATTGTTGGGACTGGAGACGGGAGATTTCACGCTGCAGTGGCTGGGAGGGCTGGAAATCGGCGACTTCATGCTACTGATAGGGCTGGAAAGCGGAGAGCTGACGCTGCTGATGTGCGCGGGGCTGTGCAACATGGAGCCCCGGTTCTCAACGTTCGGCGAGCGCGACAGAGGGGTGCCCTGCCTGATGGGGCTGTGCATGGCAAAGTTCCCAAAGTTGGCGGTGGTTGAGGACACGGAGTTAACTCCCGCAGGACTACATACTGAGGAGGCCATGTTCTGAGGGCTGCAGCCCGAGGGGCTTTTCTCTTGACACATGATAGGGCTTTTGACAATCGCGTGCATGGCACCGCCGTTCACAGCGCTCCCAGAGTCTGACATCAAAGACCTCAAGGGCCTGCTGGCGCTGTGGAGGGGAGAGGAGCAATGGCCGTTCTCCTTGTAGAGCTTCACCAGCTGCTCCACGTTCTGGTAGATCTTTCCCGGGCTCCCTTGGTTCTGCTGATCATAGTGGTAATCGGCGTCTCGTATGGAATCCATATATAAACCCATGGATTCAGCCACCGTTGCCGACAGCTCCTTGGACTCGGTTTCGGTTTTGATGTCAGAGGGCAGAAGACCAGGCTGGCTGTTGTCTTGCTGCAGGCAGGAGAGTAGCTCAGGTTTTTCTTTGCCGTTTCCTTGAGCGCTGCTGTTTGCGAAAGTGCCGGCGGCGCAGCTTACGTTTACAATCTCCATGTAGTTACTGTCATCAGTCTGCTCTCCAGCACCTATGGAAGAATACTCCACAGACTGAGAAACTTGACCCCACCGTCTCTCCATATCTAAGCCTTCTGGGTAGCTGTGGTATCCTTTTGTCTCCATAACTAGCAAAGACATATATAAAAAAGTAAAATTAATGACAGGACAGTGTGACTTCCTAAGGAAATTTCCTAATTTCCTAAGGAAACAGGGCATATCCGCTCTCTCTGTCTATCCTCCTCTCTCTCTCTGCCTGCCAGTCCCATTTCCCTGCCCCATCCATCATCTCTCAACCATTTGTCCAATTTCAATCAAACTGAGGGAAAAGGTCTCATGGATATGACAGCCCTATGGGTTCAGGGAGAAAATGGCTCAGCAGTTAGGAAACACCCAGATTATTGCTCCCAGCCCTGCCCCAAAAGGAACAGCTTGGCAACGTCAGCACAAACGCCCACCCTTGCTGGCCACAGCCCCATGGCCAGTGCCAGCTGCACCAGGGGCTGTCCTTCACCCCTGGGCCTGGAAGGAAAAAAATGGGAGTATGGAAGGAGGGGATCCAGAGGGGTCCTGAAAGGACATGCTGGTGGTAGGCAGGATGCAAACCCTGTGGAAATTGCTCATTACAGCTCTGCTCCTCCAAGGACCTTCCAGTGCCATGCTACAAGGACAGCAAAGGAAGGGAAACTGCTGCTTTAAGGGGGTTGCTCTTCATCGTCCTCACCATCCAGAGTAACACAGGAGGCTTTAGAAGGAACCAGCAGTTTTGAAGGTCTGGGAGCTGACTTGCCCCTTCCCAGCTACACAAACTTCTTCTACAACCTCCCAAGGAGACACGCAGGCATAGGGAGAGAAGTAGGACAGAAGCTCAGTAGGAAACATTTCTGCCACAGAGGACGGGGCTCAGACTAGGTGGGAATGCATGGCTATTAAACGGATCCGTAAGTCTGCCAATTCTGCAAACTTCCATGGCAGCCAGCAAGAGGAATATATGAAGAAAAGTAAACCTTGTTCTAAAATGGACCCTAAAAAAACCCCTCCCATCCCACATGCTGCTTTCTCCAGGTAGGGAGCAAAATGCATGACCTAGTCTCTAGTAATCTGAAAACCACATATAAGTAACAATAATTTCTAATTTTTTAAGGATTTGGCTCAGAGTATCAGTAGAACTGCAGAAACTCCAGTGCCAACAGTTATAATATCAATATTATGCAAATATTTTTCCTTTCAGAATGTATTCACTTTCCAATATTTAATTTAGTGTTTAACCCCTTTACTTAACATTACTTAACTACACTATTTTAAGCAAAATTATAAAAACAAAACAAAAAGCCTTAAAATGAATGACTAGAATACTTCTTTGCCCTTACTTAGCTGGAACTGTAGCCCTACATTCCCCTCAAGCACAAATTTTATTAGAACCTAGAATTATGTGTCTCACATCATCATGTATATCAAATCACATTCCTATAGTCTAAAATTTTCAGACAGAAGTGCCTAATTCCACATAAAGTCACTCCCAGATAATCACCTACCCCTGATTTAAGTGCTGAGCAAGCCTAATTCCTAGAGAAATCAATTGCAGCTGTGAGCAACCCGCATTTCTGAAAACCAGGAAACTTAGTTAAGGCTTAAAATTAGGATGTAAGTTAATTTTAACTCTCAGAAACACCAGCAGAACCACATCATACCAGGAAATCTCTGTTACAGGCCTAACATTACACCAGTGTTTGAACTTTGTAGTGATTTCTCCTGCAGCAGTAAAATTCAAACCTCATATATAATCAATAGGCAAGCATACTCTAAAACTTCAGCGAATAGAAATCTGGGTCACACAAAGGAAAAGAAATTAGAAAATGCCCTGATCTCGCACTTGCAAAGGCTAGTAAATACATCTGAGAGGATCAAAAAGCAGCAGAGATTATTTGTGGCCTGATACAAGTTCGGTTTAAAACGACGGATATAAATTAGGGATAATGCAGCAGCGAACCGATCTTTTGGGAGTGCGGTTTTCTGTCACCTCCACGTGCCTCAGTGGATACCAGAACGAAATTAACCATCTCAGGGGTTACTGGTAGCATCAGGGTTTGGTTTTGCTCTTTCAGGCAGAACTTACTACAACCTGACTAGCACGTCTGTCCACGGAACGCACACTTCACCTCCTGCACACACGTGCCTTTTTATTAACTTTCACTAAGCAAATCTGACTGCGGGCTAAAACATCCACGGACATCCACAACTAAAGCTCAGCAGTGTTACATATCGGAACCAAGATCATCTCTATCTGACACTTTACAAAGCAAGATACACGGTGAGCACAGCAGCTTCTCCAGACTCCCTCCCCGAAGAATTACCGGCACACTGCGAGTTGTCTATTTCACCCCAAACATATCAACAAACACAGCCCTCCGCAGCACAAGTCTCCGATCAATCAGGCATGAAACCAGTCTCGCAGCAACAGCCAAATAAAAATCAAATGGTACCTGGTATCCCTGCAACCAAAAGGTCACCTAGATACGGGAAAATCTGAAGTAAACCTCGTTTCATTAAAAAAAAAATAATAAACTGGTGGCTCAAGCGACCACCCACCTCTTAATTCTCAGTGTTCGTAAACCAATTTTTCTTGAAGTTTCACTGTCGGCCAGCCACCCCGCTAACACAAGACTGCCCAGGGGACCGGAGTTTCATGGCCAGGCTGGGCAGCCCTGGCACCGGCGCTGCCCCGGCACGGCCGCTCACGGACCCGCGGGCAGCCGGGCTTGGGTCCCCCCCCGTCCCCGCGCGTTAACACCCACGCAGGCACAGTGCGCACGCTGATTTCCCTGTTCACCCTACGCTGCGAGGAGCATCATCGCAGCTGCCAGGGAGCAGCCACCGCTTTGCACTCCTGCCCCCCCCGCCTGCCAGCTTTCCCGCAGGTGCAGTCCGCCTTGTCACGCGTGGGGGAGCCCGGCCGTACCCGGGAGCTCGCTCCCTCCCTTCCCTCCCAGGAGTCCGCGGGGGAGGGGGGATCCGAGAGCGCAAACCCGCTTTCGGCCGAGCCCGCCCCCCGAGCGATGCAGAAAAGCGCTTTTTCCCCTGCAAACGC
>VZTR01027372.1:298759-315355 GCA_013400775.1 Chaetops frenatus | reverse complement strand
GCTGCCAGGCGGGGGGAGCCGGTCCCCGCTGCCCCCCGGCGTGCCCTTGGGTCCCGGGGTGCGGGCAAGGAGCGGGAGCATCCGTGCCGCACTCTCGGGGCTGCCGTGGGGCAAAGCCGCCCCGATTTCCAGACATTAAGAGAAAAATCGGTGCTAACAGTGATGCTGGTTTTAAATTAATATTTCACTTGTGGCTAAGGTCTTTTAGAACTGGTTATGTTTGAGTTCAGGGCATTAAATATCTCTTCATTTAAACATCTTATGGAAAAAAATTAGGCATTGGAGGAAGGAAAAGCTTGGCCTTATTTTGATAGCCTCGATGCAAGTCTTCAAACGTGGGAAAGGGCTGCTCGCCGGGAATTTTACCTGTGCCGAAGTCTGTAGGATCGGGGCCTTGGAAAAGGCGATATTTTATCAGCTGTTGTTTGCATCCGTCTAAGTTTGTGGATAACTTGATAAATGTTAAGCAGGGAAGCAGAAAGTGCTGGTGAGGCCAGACTCGGAGAGAACGGCACATTCAATAGCTTAATTTCACAATTAGTTTACTGTATTATTGGAAGCAAATCATAGTTCACTGTGCCTACACTAGTGCTCTATTTTTAGCCAAAATGTAGCTAAAAAGGAGGAACCTACTGAGATGTATTATAACATCGAATGTGAACAATTCTGTTCTCTCTCTTTTTACTCATTTCATGTCATACATCTGGTTTGGAATACAGTTCATTTTTAATCAAACGGAGCTACCATGGATGGGCTGGAGGCTGCAATTCCAAGGCAGAGGAAAGTTCCACGCAACTCTGCAAGGAACCCAGCAAGTCACAGCCATGCAAAAAGCATCCAAGCACGCTGTCTGCTCTCCCAATACCTGGCATAGTCAGAACAACTATTCTTTAGTAATTTAGAATTACAGTTTATTTGGCTCTCTGGTTGCACACTTTTTTTATTTTACTCTTCCTGATTTTTTTTTTCAGGGCAAAGTTGTAAATGAAAAAGGCATCTGAAATGCTTGGACGTAGCCTCAGTCTTGGTGCTGCATCATCTTTTTTACTGTATTTTTAAGAACAAAAAGGAGATAGAAAATAAAATTGAGGGAATGTACCAATCTACTGCCTTAGTACCAAACATTTGATCCCCTCCCTTTCCCCTGTGATACAGACAGAGATGGCTGCTGGAAGAATAAAGTACCTTTCACGGTACCTGCAAGATGCTCACGGATTTTCCACAGATTCAGTAGAAACCTCATTTGTTTTCTGCTTTTGGTTCACAGGAGCACTTAGCTTTTTAGTGGTTGACACTATATCTATTTTTAGCAGCATTTTAACAGCTGTCACTAACAAATACGATCCCATCTTGAACGAGGAGGGGATTTTATCTGTTTTATTTTAAAAAATCAGACAACATGATTGTCAGATTATAAAATGCAATTTGGATCTTTATCTGTGAAGAGAAAAGGCTATCTTTCCTCATTATGCCAATTCCAGGGGAGGGAGGAAAAAAAAAAAAAAAAAGAGGGGGATCAGTAGTGGGCTTGATAAAGTAACGAGAGGGCTTTGCAAGGTTTGGAAATAATGTTATTCAAAGGCATACAAGTGTATATGTAGCACATTTCAGATTTGGTTAAAAGTGGTCCTGTTTTACTGCGTTCTGCAGCTGCCTTGCGATGGGGGAAGCCGCAAAGAGTCGAGTCATAGTTTTCCAAGTAGGTCAAGAGGAGCAGCACGGACACCTCCAATGAGCAATTCTCTTCCCTCATATTAGATTTTATAAGAGGTTAACTCATGTCAGACACATGACACTGAAGGCAGCAGACGGACAAGTGTAAGGCACTCTTGCAGCAGATGTCATCTCTGTTCCTAAAGATAGGGGCAAATTTGCTATGGATAATGCATTGCAAAACAAGGTAACGCTGGAGCTTGGCAAGTGTCAAATTGTACCTCCTCCTGTGCTTGGAAAAGCGAGTGAATTGGTTTTAGGGGCTGCAGGAGCAGCGACAGAGTGTAAAAGCAGCCTACTGTACTGTCTTACTTGGAGGTCATGTGCCCTATTTTGAGAACTGAACCAAAGCGGATGAAGTTTTGAGTCGGTTCCAACTAAGGCAGCTGGGCATTTCCCACTTCTCTCCAGCTCCAGTCCAGGAATGCAGGCAATCACATGGTCACACATATTATTCCTTTACCCGACGTTACTCACCGTAGATTTAATTTTTGTGCCATTTGGCTCATATGGGTTTGATTAGTTGAGATTTGCAGCTGCTCAGAAGTAGTTGCATTTTGGGAAAGCACTGGAAAAACATTGGGGATGACAGGTGAGAGTTTACTTTCCCTGACCACTAGGCGTGAGTCTTCCAAGAGAGGAGTCCACAGTCTTCTCTGACTGGCCAGTTAATAGTGTTAAAGCTAATTTCCCAAGCCATGTTGAAAGTCTTTAGAATTCTTTACGAGACTAAATGTAAGTAAGCATGTTTTCTGTATGGTATGTTTATATTCCCTGAGATATCAATATTTTATCTATTTAGTCTAATTTTGAACAGTTTTGTTTTCTAATTGTAGATAAATCCTTTAGCCAAACATGTTTCCTTTTAACCTGTATTCTTTCTTGTCTACCTTTTTTTTTCCCCCTGTTTTTTAATGCTCTTTAATGGCCCTGTTGTAACTGTGGTTGAACCACATCTAAGTATAGTACAAGTGCATTTCTAATGCACATTGGCATTAGCAACCCCTTGCTTGTGTAAAGGGCCAAGACATGCATTTAAAAACACCTATTTCCAATACATTTCAAATCACAGTTTTTTATTGACTATGAGCACTGATAGTTTCATCTGCTTAAAAATAAAAACATCTCACAAGGAATTGCTTGTTGTGGATAATAGGTCTTGTAGACAATGGCAGGACAAACAAAGCATAAGGAATAACACGTGGGCAGCACTTTGTATTTTGTGGAGCTTTAATATTGCCACATATGTTTACATTGTTTATAGTCAGCTTCTCTCTCGTTTATTCTTGCACTATTACTTGTAGGAAAATGCAGTTTGTAAAAAAATTGTCATTGCCACAGAATTCAGCCTTATCTTGATATTAATGAATTCCCAAGTTATAAGAGGTAGGGGCAGCTAATTGTATCTTAATATTTATCTACTACCTACTGGCATTTTTACAGTATCAAATGGTAACTCAAGCCATAATCTGATAAAAATTTTGTAGTAACCATAATAGTACTGCACCTATGCCAAAAACCCAGACACAGTGTTTAACAGCAGTAAAAAGAGCAAATAGCACCCTCCAGCACTTAATAAACATATCAAATGCAAATTGGAGGAAATTATTTAATCAGTCTATAGGCTAGTTAATTTTGACAATTATTCACAGTTCTAGTAGCAATACTCTAAGTGTGGAATAAGTTAGTACCAAAATTGTCATGACACCAAGGTCATAAACAGAATTTGAAACTTGCTGCATAGAGGAAATTATCTTCCTGATTGAACGAAGGTGTAGCTTTAAAGCTCCTACAGCAAAAGGAGAATTCTTATGTAATTTTCTACATTCTTCTATAATCCTGAAATTGCCTGCTCTCAGATATTATGCAATGAGAAATTGTTTGGTATTAACCTGCATGATCAAATTCTTATTGAGACTTGAAAAACCTTTGTTTTCTAAAATTTTTAAAATCTGTTTTTCCTGGAGAAGAGAGATTTCAGCTGGACTCTCCCCAAAGCATAAAGTGAAGAAGAGACTGAGAAGAGCAATGCTGTGAAGCTAAGAGAATGAGCAAGAAACACGTGCAAGACAGAAAAGGAAAAGAAAAAATCTACTGATTTTGTTGGAAGTTGCACTGCTTTCCTAAATAGATGTATTTTGTTGACTTTATTCATGTATTAAACTCTGGCTGCCTATGTAGGCTGTGATCCAGCTCAAGGAGCTCATTCAGTGTGGGCACACACGCTGGGCAGTTGATCTTGCACAAACATGTAGAGTTGGTCCTTGTCAGATGCACATTGATTTAACAGACTTGGTTAAGAAAGGAACATATTCGTCACAAGGAACCATAAGTCAGTGTTGTGAGAATGTGTCCTGGCTCTGGAGGTCAAGGTCACACCAGAATTTGTCTGGCCTAGACTAAATATCTGGTAATGAAAGGTCATGCATTCCAGCATGTTCTCACTGAACTCACCAGGACTTGGCCCACGAGCCAGGGGTGACAGAAACTTTGACACATTGGATTGGTTTGTCCCTAATGACCCCAAACATGTGCAAATACACAGAGTGACTTACAGGGGAGAGTAGATATCCTCACCAACCCTGTTGCCTGGCTGTGGTTAATTCTCTTCTGGTTTAAGTGGGAGTCACTCAGCCTGGTTCCAGAGAGTGCGATCTCAGTCAGTGCTCGTGCAATCCTGGCACCTGCGGCATCCAAGTACCCCACAGACCCATTTCTTCTGAGCTCTGGAAAGAAGAGCAGCTTTATCACCATTTTATAGGCAGGGAGTGGAGGAAGAAAGAGATTGCAGGATTTATCTCAGGCCACTGAGAAGGTTACAAAGTACAAAGCTCGTTAGTTCCCAAATCACAGATCACTGCCTTCCGTTGCTGGACCTGGCTTCCTTTTCAGCCATGGCCTTCCCAAGAATGCTGTCTGAGCATGAGTGAGGTAGAGTTAAAACACTTTTGGTTGTTGTCTGGGGAAGGAAAATGTGCCATGCTCTGTTTGAATGGATTAATTACTGGAATAAATTGGGAAACCCCGTATTTTTGGGGTTTTTACCATATGGATTAGCGGCAGCCACTCAAGATTGACGTTACCTTCCTTGCCTGCTTGAACCTGGTCAGAAGAGTCACATTCCATGGATGTGCAAGAATTTCTGGCATGAATTCTTGTACATGCACATTTGCATTTTGGCTTCTGTGCATGCTGTTCATGCACTCACCACTTTGAACTCTGCTTTTCATGACTAATTCTGACCAAAAAAAATTCATTCCTTCATATATGCACATAAAGCAAGCACGTAAGGGGCCAAATGAAAGTAATTGCATAAGTTTTTTCTTTATTCATTCATTCAGCATTCCATTCTCAGCCTTGGCTAGACAGCCACAGAGTAGAAATTATGTACCCCTCTCAAGATTTCTGAGGGAAGATCAGCCAGGACTCAAAGGAAATCTTGTTTGAGAGTCCAAGCTGGTCTCATAGAGGGTTTAGCAAACAAGAATTTCTTCTGGCATGGTTCATTTACATCCTCTATGCATGACTTAAAATTGAAAACATGAGCCTATCAGAAATCTTTTATGTTCAACAGCTGCTTGGAAGACACGAGCACTTCCAAATGTAAGAGCAGGTACTGATCCTTTTCATTTGGTTACTTTAGTCCTGCTCTGGGCAGAAGACACCTGTCACTGTGATGCTGGTCCTGCAGGACTTTTCAAGTCCTAACCATTACTCTTTTCTGTAAGAGGAATGCAGAAGGCTACTGAAAGGCAGCACAGGACAGTTAAGGAGCTAGGGGTTCTGATCTGTATTTGCATTATTTATACTGCTTTTCTATAACCACAACTATAGTGATTTACACTGTCAGGAGAGAGATAATTAGACCTTCTTTTACTGGGAATCATTAAAAAAATGAATACATAAAGTAGGCAGTAGGCTCTGCCTGCACATTTTTATTTCAGAGCTTGTACTGAAGGGTGTCTAAGCAAGTGCTTCCTTGTAAACCCATTGTGGAGAGCAAATGAATCCCAGGGACTGTCGCTCCTTGTTGATCGTCAGTGGGCGTAGATGCAGTAGATGTAAAGGTCTATGACTCACTGAGCTAGCTAAGGTGAAACCAGATGAGAGGAGATAATTGCCCCATTATAAAAAGAATTATCACAGTTTGATTACAGAAAAAAAGAAAAAACCTTGTAATGGTGCCGTAACTCTTGGGAACTAAAATATGAGATGGGACCGAAAGTGAGGAGTTCATGTCAAGGAATAGCAAAATGTCCCTTTTAATTGATCCATTTTAATCAGACATGCCAAAAAGATGGTTTCAAGGATTGAAGGTATAATTGGTCAAAACAGCCTAGGGTATTTCCCCATGCCAGTTCTGGTTACAATAAAAAAGAAGACTAATCAAAGAGACAAATTGACAAGGGCAAGAAATTTATGAATCCAGAGATTACTGGAATCCTTCATGAAAGAGATGATGCAACCTCCTGCCTTATGCATGAAAATAGATATTGAGTTTAAAACTTCCCCACCTAGTTTGATGATCTGTAAATTGAAGAGTGAAAGGGAAGGGTTGCAGGTAATCCAGACCGATATGAGAAATTCTAATACTTAGGGCGATACAAAGAATGCATTTTCTTTTGACAGACAGTGAAGGGTTATTTGGTGTCACAAAGCCCAGAAAGCATGTATATAAAATGCAGAAAGTATTTGGTAAATTAAGAACAAAAAAGGAAATGTGGTGTAAATTAATGGGCACCCATGACCTTTTGTCAGGATGGTTTTCATACCAGTAATGGCATTATAAGCTGACAACGATTCAAGCTGCAAAGGCAGAATGAAGAAGACAATAAACATTTGAAGCACACTAACAAAAGCCTGTCATTTTCTCTTTCTGTTTGGGTCTGTGTGGAGGTTTTAGAAGTGGTATATAAGGTCAGTAGCAATACTTGGGGAAGTACCAAGATTTGAAGCATCCCTTTGATACTTTCCTGCTAGCTCAGTCTGAGTCTGCAGCTTCAGGGGTGCAGATTGCTGGGAAGAGACTGGCAGCAGTTTTTCAGTATCACCTTAGGGGTTTTAATAGAGAGGCAGCATTCACAACTCTTATCCCAGAAGTTTATTTCCATGAAGGTGGCTCAGAATTGGCAAAGGCATATCAGTTCTGAGGTGGGAAGGTAACTTCATATGGCTCACATGAAGTGGGAAAGGCGTTTCTTTTATAAGGTGCCCTCACAGCCAACATTTGATTTCAAGCTCTCCAACACTGTCCCAGTGGCCTTAGTAAAGAATAAGACATGACACTCCACTCTTGTTATGAGTCAGTAGGGAGAGCAGTTCAAAGAAACCTCTGTTGGAGGTGACAGATAAGAGTCCATCAGATTCAGTCCATCCTCCTTTGCCTCTGCTTCCCCAGCTCCCTGCACCTCTGTAACAGCTGAAAGAGGAAGATTCAGATTTGCATGTTCCAAATCTTATCCACAGCACATCTGTAAATGACAGCCTCTGCCTTCAAGAGTGTGTTCAGTGCTTACTCCTTGTTCAGTGCAGCAGTAGCCACATAATGCTGTTATGTTATGCTATATGTTATAATATGTTATATTATAATATTGTGTTATAATATATGTTATGTTATATTATGTTCTATTATGCTATCAGGGCTTGCTAGAACATAATATTAAATATGATTCCAGATATTGATGTGCATCTTCACTATTTTTACTTGTTGGATTTAAAGTTAATAATATTCTGACATAGGCCAAGTTCAGGTAAATGGATTTTTTATTATTATTTTTTTTAATGGGTTTTCCATAAGAAAAAAACCCATGAGATATTTCCCACACAGCTAATGCTCACAGATGGAAATGAGCACTGTTCAAAATGCTGCTCACCACAGGAAAAGCATTGATAAGGCATCAATAGAGGCAATCGAATGCATCACAGGAGTTACTGTCAGGCAACAACACATCCTCACAGAGCAAGGAAGTTTGTGCATTGATCCCATTAGGGGCTTTCTGCTTTCAGGGCAGTGCCACATCTGGAAACAAGAAGCTGCACCTTATTAGGATGATGAAAAAACAAAGGGGCATTTTGGGATTGTGCTACTGAGAAGAATGATGGGATTTCAGTCAGACTGGAAGCTATAAGGGAAATCCCACTGCTCTGGTGGGATAGGTTTTGGGGTGCATTATGGGGACAGGCAGTGACCAGACAAATGGGTGGTCCAGAGGATTAGGAGACACTGCTTCTCTGTATTTTTCCCCTTAATATCAGTGTAAGTCCATTTGCATTCACTGTGAGCGTTCACTTCTGGGTGACCTATGCACAGTGGTATCCTCAGCTCTGATTTGGGGATGATGTATTTCAGGGTGTCTCACTCACACCCTCCATGACGTGACTGATAAGTTCTGTCAGCTGAGGTGGTCCAGCCAAAAGCCATAGCCCTAGGAAGAGGGCTTCAGGGGTTTCAGCCCTTCCCCAAGCACCATGGGTTAAGAGCTTCTCTGGCATGGCATGAAGAGGTTTCACTCAGCTCTTGGGTTGTTGGTGGCTCTGGGTGTTTTGTCACAGGCTGGCAGGATTTCCTGAGCGGTGCAGGGGATTTCTGCTTAGGAGAATGTTTTACTGATGATGTGTTTGCAACTTCTTTGGGAATGTCCCCTCCTGTGAGACTCTCAGGCCTGAGAGGCTGCAAATCTTACCCTGGCTCAGTGCTTGGCAGATTTTCTCTGTGGTTTTCTGCCTTGTCTTTAATAATATGGTCAAGGGAAACAGCCGTGTACAAATATAAATATAAATATAAATACTTTATGCACATCTGGACTGTAGGCACTCTAAAAACAAGTAAAACAAGTTAGAGTACGTGCATTACAGAAATGCATACCAGTTTATTTTACAGGCTATGTTAACTCCTGAGGAGCCACAGAGTGGTCACTCCCCTGGTTTCTGGAGGGAGATTGTCTCTGCATTGCTCTCTTTCATGCAACATGCATATGCAAAGGTTGTTGTCTTTGTTGTAAGGATATTCTGTTAAGAGCAAGAAGAGAAAAAAAAAGTTGGAAAGACTTCTGTCATTTGCAATGAGGGCAGGGATATTGTTTTAAGCCAACAATTAAGAGAGGTGGAATAGCTGACCTGGGGCTGGGTAGTGCACACTGCTTCTGAAATAAAGCCCAAAGTCCCCCAGAAGAAACTAAAGAACTATGCAGAAATCACCTGGCTTTTCCCACAGCTCTAAGTACTGAAGCTGAAATAGGTGATAAATAATGACTTGTTAAGAGCTTCAGTTGCAAGAGAGAGAAACCTCACAAAACCCAAACCCCAAGATCCTGCAGACATACACAGACAGAACGACATGGACTCTAATTTTTCCATCAGTTATGTGTCTGATCAGTAAGCACACAACCACACATAGATAGCTGAGCAGAAGATACACATGCAGACCTGTCTAGGTCCTTACTTTACTGAAATCATTACATGTCTACATAACACCCTGCAGACACGCGACAAAATATGTGGAGATAAATGTGGGCACAGAAAATCTGACCCAGAGCATGTGCTTTGGATAAACAAATTTTTTTACTTTGGGTTCAGTATTCTAACAGGCATGGTAGTGCTTTGGCATGTCACAGCATAGATTAGCAATAGAAAAAATAGTTATTTTGTAAATTATTAGAATTTTGGTTTTCTGCTGCTGGTTTTAGCCTTTATTTTTTTCGCATGTCATTCTATGTTTGGTAAAAGTTTAGTATATCTGTATAAATGCAATGATAAATACTAATTTTTAATACTTTGAACAATACATTTAGTCAATGTTCCCTCTTTAGAAGAAGCATTTGTTTCTTTGAGAGGCAGTTTCAATAGCATGCAGGAGAATGTTTTAATAAAACAAAGTGAGATCAATATCATGGAAGCATGATTAAATATCTTTAAGAAGGTGCTCACATCCTAACCCTTTGTATGTGGCTTCATATTTTGAAGTGGAGAGATAAATAAAGGAGAATCACAGAATATGATTTCCCTATTCACTTGTATTTGGGAAGGTAAAGATTTCTTGAAATATGTATGATGGAACTGGGTTTTTAATAAAATAAAGAGAACAGATTATTCAGTGAGCCCAAGAAAGCAGTCTTCCTGAAGGAGACAACCAAGAGGCTGCAGATGATGTAAACAGATTATATTTCTTGGAGATTAAAGTGAGGTTTCTGACATTTGAGAGACTCTATTAAAAAATGCACTATGCTCACTATCATCTGTGAACAGTATTGATTGCTGAGCTGTTTGCTTGTAAAAGGAATTCTTTCTGGTCAAGTGATGCAGTTTTAGGAAAGGGATGACCTCTGCAGGACGAGGGGCATAAAATTATAAATCATACTAAATGCCATTGAAACTCTCCCATTGGCAAGAGAGAAAACCAAATTAAAGCAAATATTGTATTAAAGGAGTTTCAGTGCATGCCTTGGAGAGCTCTGATTTTCATGTAAATGCTCATTTAGACTGAAGTTTACTGCCTCCTCAGAATAATGGTGAAGAAAAGAAAAGCATATTTAATTGGAAAGGAAGGGAATGCCAAGGAAACAGATGAATTGCAACTCACTTTCTAGATTTTTTTTTTTCCCCTGCAGATCTAGTGGCTATGATAGCTCACTGTCTTAAATTGTTCAAAGGAAAACAGTAACTGAAGTTCAATCCATATAATTTGGGAAANNNNTTGACAGATAGATGCCAAGAAATGACGTATGAGGATCTGTCAGACAAAGTTTTTTAGAGGAACCATCCTTTGAGATTTGCTTCTGGTGGGTTACAAAGAGCTGGCAGCACCCCTGTTCTGCAGAAGCAAAGTGCTGGGATGGGCTATGGCTGCTGTAAGTAAAGCCCTACAAAATCATCATCAGAAATCAGAAATGAAGGATTTTTCAGTGAATGGCACCAGCTCACAGGCAAACGGTTTTGTGCCTGAAAGAGTGTGAAATTGATGTAAAGTATTTCCTGAAATGAGATTTTTAATAAGAAACACAGGAGTAAAAAGGGTCATTTTATCTGAGCACTGCATGAATCTAAGAGAAATCAAACATACTGTACTTCTGCCTTTTTTTTTTTTTTTTTTTTTTTTTTTTTTTTGCTTTTTTTTTATGGCATTTGCACACAAAAATAAATTACCCCAAAACGTACAGAGATTTACCCTAACCGTAAGAATCAACACAAGTATAAATGTCATGGTAGGCTATCAAGGAACTGAGGTAGCACATGTTCAAACCTAACTGAGGAAACATTTTATTTGCATTCAAGCTAAGGCCTTGAAACTGGAGCTCAGTGCTAAACTCGGGGCAGGTGCAGGGCCGTTTCCCTCATCCAACAAATTGAGATGTTGACTGTCTGTGGGCTGAACTAGTCCATTCTTACACCTTTTGTTGAGTCTGTCTGTGTACCTGGAAGTTTAACACAGCGGGGTATTGAAAATCTCATCAAGCTCAACAGAGTAAACCTTTAAAAGAGCTTTTCATCATGAAACGTTTCCGTACTCTGTAGTGTGCAAGGTAACGTGATGGTGCTTTGAGGAGGATTTAAGCAGGAGAAAGTGTCCCAGTGCCTGAAGCTGGCAATGTGCTGATTGAGGTGCACAGAAGAAAATTTAAGGGAGTAGGTTTTGGGAAGGAGGGAGGCCATCCCTTGCAGAAAGATGTGACGCTCCAGCTGCCGAGTCCAATCACTGGGGAGCAGGAATGCATAAACAGGAAGAGGCAGGAAAGAAGAAGTCCCTTAATTGTGGGCTAGAGAAGAAAAACGCCTCCCAGGAGGTTTATTCTGGATGGATTATGGGAGCAGGGAAGATGTCCCTGAGGACTCTCTGGGTCGTGCCTGTCCTGGAGTAAGTTAAAGCCACCAGTCAGACTGAACGGGGAGATGATGTAGCAGCAGGGGAAACTAAGCATATCCATCAACATTTTAATAACATTTCCTGCTGTGTTGTCCTCTAATAACTTTTTCAATTATCATCCCATCTTGACAAATTCCTTCTTCTACACCAGCCCACAACAGATTTTTCTAGGGTGCCCAACTGAAAGTGGGGGTGTACTAGAGAGAATGTGTGGAGGAGCACAGGGAGCCTCAGCTGAGCTGTGGGAGCTGGTCTTTGTTTGGCTCTGCCAAAGAGTCCCATTTGGACACTGTGTAGTTACTTAAACCATTTTTTTTCATAGGTTATCCTTAATTTAGTCTTCTACAGACACTTGGCCATGGCTCCTGGTTTTCAGACATATGAGCAGCTACATCTGTAATGAACTCCGAATGCCTGAAACATTATGTAGTGGTAAATGCTCTGAGAAAAACAAATAATGACTCAGAACAGACACCAAGAATAGGAGAAACTTTGGAACTATTCCCCAGGTTTTGGAGGTTTTTTTTCCAAAATGCTGTTAATAGTATCACCTCAGTTCCCAACATGCTGTGAAAATGAAATCATTGGTGTTTGTAAAGCAGTCAAGACTGGTAATGATGAGTGCCATGAGCAAAGTACTCCACCTGCTTTGTCGTTTCTACCTCATTCCTGTCTTCATGCTCCCTCTCTTGGTGTTGGCCCCTTGCACTCTGCCCACTCAGCTGGTCCAAGACTTGGTACCAAAGTACTTGGTAGCAGGGTCTGGTGACAGGTCAGCTCCTGTCCTGCTGTATCCAAATCCCACCCTGACACACATCTGGCTTCCGCTCCCCAAAAAAAGGCAGAGGGGTTCAGACATGCTTCAGGAGGAGGCTGGCATCCTCACAGGCAGCTGAGTGGATTCCATCACTGTTTTCATCAAGTTCCTTCTCCAACCAGCCGTGGGTGGGCCTGCACAGCAACTGCAGGGAGAAGCTGTTCTTTGACACAGCTTCTTCTCCTTGCCCTGGAGTTACAGGAGAGCTCTGGGTTCTCCAGTGGGAAGCTTGTTCCCTGAGAGCCAGCTCCTTAGGAACAGCTGAACTAATCCAGCTGAAATTTGTATTTTAAAGTGAAGGCGAAGAGGAGAATTCGCTCGCTATGGAGATGTTTTGTGGTGTGTGGAAATGTCACACACAATTGGAAGCGGGCTCCTCAAAGAGGTTGGCAGCCTTGTTAATATGTAAAACTCCTGCTGTGCTGGTACTAGCGGTGCAGGTAGGAGTCACACGTCTAAATGCACCCAAACTGGGTTCTTCTGGGTGTAAGCTGAACAGAGAGGTGCATTTTGTCACTGGGATCTCTGGAGAGCTTGGGAAGTAAGCAAAATTTGCTTACTTGAGGTCCTGAGGTACCTGACAAAACCCTAAAGTTAGTCCTGCCTTGAGGAGATCAGTTCCCAAAATCCCTCCCAAGCAAAATTTTTCCATCATATTTTCATCATATAAACTTCCAAGTGTTTTATATTCTACTGGTCAGGATGGGTGTATTTCCTAGCAATGGACCACTGCTGTCTATTTAGAAACTTGCTTTTGAAGGCTGTCTATGGCACACATTTTTAATTGATTGATATTGAATAAAAGGTTGGAGAATCTTAAGGACAGACATTCTCCTGTCACCTCTTAAAGTGTACTACATGTAAGCTGGGGTTATTTGTGGGCTATTTTTGTCACAAAATTATTTAACCACGATGTGCCATCTTCCCATGATTTAAATTGCTCTGTATGGAGTGTGAATACCATCATGATTCTAGCAATAAGAGCAATCACAATAGTAATATTCTGCCATTTCCAAGAACTACAGAGTAAACCCTAATAAATAACAGGCTAGGTCTCAAAGCAATAAACATGCCACAGTATGGAAATAATCTTTTTTTCATAGATATAAAAGTTAAGTGTGATTTAATGTTCCCTACCTTCATTGAATCAGTATCATCATCCCAGCAATCATCCACGATAAACTGTTACACTATTTCAAACTGTGTATAATATTAAGTGTTGGGGAAGCAACGTATTTGAGAACATCCAGGCTGAAAATCTGTTCACAACAAAGATTTTTCAAGTCTCTCTGTTCCTCATGTGTATATATACATGTGTATATATATATTGATTTTTATTTCAAATTTAGAGCCACTTAGGTTCTAAAGAAGCCAAGTAGCAACGTGCCCTCAGGTCTGATGGCAAAACACTGAAAAAATGGAGGTTATAGGTGTGCTGTGAGTCCTGCATGAGGAGTACGTGGTAAAAGTAAGAGAATGCAGAGTGTGAGGGCCTGGTGCAGGTCTCTGAATACACCCTGAAAATAACTAAAGCACGCCAGAAATGTCTGCTTGCTTGTGCAACTGGTTGCACAACGTTGCCTCCCCTTTGGTCTAGCAGAGCTGTTGACCTGGACAGTCTCTTTTCATCTGAGCAGAGAAGTTACAAAAAAGGACTTCCCAGTAAAAGCCTGAACACAGGTAGAGATTTGCTTAGCATGCTTCTTCGTAATTTTATAAATCTGTGTCTGTGCCATCAAAAACTCCTGCAAAAAAAATTATGCAGAGCAGTCTTTTGGGAATGTGTGATGGTCTGAGCAAAGGGGCTTGTCCCCAGCATTCAAAGATGATCCCAAGAGCCTGAACCCCCAACCAGCCTTTCTGATTTGCCTGGTGACAAACACATTCCCTTTCTTCCCCTTTCCTTCTGCACCCTTGAGGCAGGGGAATATGGTGCCAGAGACTTGGTACCACAGAACTGGCACCTCCACAGCAGAATCAGCAACAGCAAAAATGTAGGTGGTATTTCCTAACTACCTTCCCAGTCAAGCTGTAATGAGGCTGCTTAGTGAGCAACAATTAGGTCTGATTGTGTTGGGAATCAGAGCAGATAAGTTATTAGCAAAACAGTTATACTAGGAGAATCAAATGATCTTTTTTTAATCACAATAGTCTGTTTTCCCAGGCAGGATTTTTTCTGTCTTTTTTTTAGGCAGTGGGTAAAGAAGCAACATGGTTTCCTGTGTGCTCATAAAGATATACTATAGGGTAATAAACCTGAATAATATTCATTTCCATTTGTTATAATGATTGTAATAAATCTACAAGGCACAGATGAAAGCAGTTGTACTAGCCTTACATCTCACAGAAGATAAAAAAGCTTCTGAAAAGGACAGAATGGAGTGTTTATTATGCCTTCTTAATTTTAAGTACATTTAAAAGAATTGCCATTTCCTTCTGTTGCCTCATTTACAAGCACCAAGTTAGGTAGTAATTATAAGATAATTCAGTAACACTCTAAAATAATGATTCAGCTAATTAATGCTGAATTACAGAGGCAGTCCTACACAGATACTTATAACACCCCCATTAACACTGACAGAGTTCATCATGATTATTCCAGCAAGCACTGAAGGAACTGAATGTGATTAGACCCTTTCTTGAAAGCATTTTCTTTTTTTTCTTTTTAATAAAATTGTGGCCTTTTATAGAGTACTCTCTAGCACAGGTGTCTTAGGGAGGAAATGGGGCAGAGGAACCTTCCTCCTACATGCATCAGTCACCTTCTGCAATTTTCATGAGGTCTGTGGAGCCTAAACTGAGATACCAGACTGGCCAATGGAACCGTGGCGACCAAAGGGTGTAGACTTTTGGCTATGGGCTGTGGACAAGGGGCACGTTGCCATCTGTGGTATCTTTGAATTTGGCTGAGGTCGGTGTAGGGCAGAGAGGACAGAGAAGGACTTCTCACCAAGGTCAGGTTTTGTTGCTTCTCACTCCTGGTCAGCCTCAGCGTCACAGGGCTCAGCATCCTTCTCTTTTATTTTTCCCATTTTCTCTGGAGAGTCAGTTATTCTGGATCACAGTCTTATGTTTGCTGGAGCTTTGTAATTTTATAAAATGCTGTCACATTTGTATATGATGCATTTGTGCCTCTCTGTGGGAAATGGAAAGGAGGCTATATGAAGGCTCTTAAAATAGACTCAGCTCTCTTTTTTAATTATTTATTTTAAAATGGGCAAGAATGTTACATATTAAAAAAAAAAAAAGTAGGTTTAGTAATTTTATTTGCATGGGGAGAAGCATAGGTCAGGGTAACATGACGTATCACAAGGATTTCAAGACAGCACGTTCAGATGTCATAGAATCATGAAAGGCTTTGGGTTGGAAGGGACCTTAAAGACCATCTAGTTCCAACTCCCCTGCTGTGAGCAGAGATACTTTCCATAGTCCAGGTGCTTCAAAGCCCCATCCACTTGAACACTTCTAAGCCAGTCCCAAGCAAATTTTGTTGGTTTTACTACCTGCAAGCTAACGTCGGCGTTTCAAATGGAGTATAACTCATTGCTGGCAGAGATGACTCTGGAAATGACAAGAATCCAGCCCTTTGTGCCAGCTGCCTGGACATCAAACCCCCACCACCACCATGGTGTGCTCTCTTTCACAGGCAACATTTACAAGACTTTATTATAAAGTCACAGCACTATTCTGCCATAAGGCTCTGCACCCCCAAGTGTTCGATGTGGGCTCGAGAAGAAAAGAAGCTAGAAATTGCATCTAAATATACTGCTGGGAAATCGAATAGGAAACTCATCCAATTACGGGGCCTTGGCGAATACTTTTTGCCCCGAACTTGCGATTTTTTAAATTTTTTTTTTGTTGGTAAGTGGGAGTTGCGCAGGGGCTAAAATGTGCGAAAACTCCCGCAGCGAGGCCCGCGGGGCCTCCCGCTGCCGCCAGCCCAGAGCGGGCTCCGGGCGGAGGCAGGCCGGGAGAAGCACAGCGTGGGGCGGCCGCCGAGCTGCCTCAGCCTCACGGCTCCGGCTGCAAGATGGGAATAGTCTGGCGACGGCCCTGCCTTCCCCGGCGGGGGGCAGCGGGCGGTGGATCGGGCTGCTGGCACCGCGTCCGCCGCCCCGGTGATTCTCCAGCTGCCCCGAGATGGCCGGCGGCCGGCTGGGCCGCAGCCGCTTCGGAGCTGCCCTTCGTGGTTTCTTTGGGGTTACCA
>VZTR01027372.1:274708-298712 GCA_013400775.1 Chaetops frenatus | reverse complement strand
CCCCCCCCCTTTTCATGCTGGCCGGAGCATCCTAAAAAGAAAAAAAAAAATGCAATGCTATGGATACAGAGGCAAATTCAGGCTTGGCAGAAGGGAGTTGCTTTCGCTTATGTAAGGGCTGAATCTGCCTCCCGTTGTTTCAGTGGCTGGTTGCTTCCCCTCTCTTCAGTGGGGAAGTGTTGCTGTCCCAGGGAGATGGAGGTGTTGCTAAAGGACTTTCATCCAGCCCTGTGGAATCAGTAAAAACTGGAATGGGTTCAGGTGGAAAATTACAGGATCAAAATCAGGATCAGGGATCAGGGTACCAAACTCGAGGGACTGAGGCTCTGCTTGTGACTGTGCCGCAATCTGTGAGGCAATAACCTAATTTTTCCACTTTCTCTCTTGTCTGTCTGCCAAAAGGGATGATAATCTTTTGTTCGTCTATTTTACCTATTCAGAGTAGAATATATACTGAAATGTAAGTAACAATAACAGAACTTTAGGGCAAACAGGCCTGAGAGTTTAGACATTACAGAGGTGAGTAGAAAGAAACCAAATATCTTGAGAAATAAAGTAGAAATTCCAAATACAGTTTGGAAAAACTGCTTTTGTTACTTTTGTTACTTTAATTACTGCGGTGAAAACCCTTGCTTAGGTACACAGCTGAGGGCAGGTTTTGGGCAGCACTCTCCTTTTCCTTGCCTATCAAAGTGAGGAGGGAGCGGGCTAGAGCTGACTCCTGTCCAAGAGCTGTCTGGTGGACTGTTGGTGACAGATGTTTTGCTAAAAGGGAAAACCCTGCATGTGCACAGGGCAGCCCTCCTGTGACACCTGGAAATCCAAGGTGGCTGAGGTACTAGAAAGGCCTTTGTAAATTCACTGAGTGGTAACTAATTTCCCAACAAAGGGATAAATCTATTCCCCGATGAATGAACCGTGGTCAGCCAAGGAAGAGTTTCAGAGATCATGTATCTGTTGCAGAGACTAGTGAAAGAGTGGAAGAAATGGGCCAATCTGGCCCATGTAAAGATAAACAGTGATTAGAGAAAGGAAACAATCCAAGGAACAAGCTGGATTTGGCAAGAATACATCAACACTGTGTTTTCCAACTCTGCAAGTTTACAGCCCCTAGGCAAGACCAACTCCAGTGGAAAGCTTCAGCCAGCAAACTGCAAACACTTTAAAAAACTGATGATAGGCTCTTTGGGAGCCTCTTTGGGAGGAAGGTTCCTGTCTGGCAAAACGACTTGCATACTTCTGGCACTAAACAAACCACGTCTAACCATGGTGCTTCTGTGGCCACTCATTGCCACACTATTTTTGTGCCTCTCTGCCCTAAGCCAGGCTTAGCCAGCAGTCCCTGCGGCAGAGCAGGCAGCTCTACCCCGCTTGCCAACAGAAGGCAGAAGTTTAAATTTGGGCTTGAGGAAGGATTCTTGATGAAATCCAGAATCACAAATGAAAGCCCTCTCTCGACATTAGTTGTACAAGTCAGCAGGAAAGACTTGTCTGTCAGTGATGCTGCCCAGCATCACTGCTGCAGCAAGGGCTGAGCATGATTTTGGGACTCCAGCAGCAGTCTGCAGCACAGGAGCAGCACCCCATGTTCCCAGAACCCCCAAATGCAGCAGCTACTGCTTCCCCAACTCACATTGGCTGTGTCCTTCAAGCACTGCAGGCAGCAGCCAGCCCTTCTTGTCTTCCAGCACATCCCTGCCACTGGCCACGTTGGGCAAGCAGCCACTCCCTAACCCCTGACAGCCTTTGTCACCCGGCCCCATGCAGACAGAAGTCCCAATTCCTGCTCTTCACCTCGAGGTCAGCTTTTCCCTTTTGGGTGGGGAAGAAACACAGTGTCTTTGGGTGCCCCTCCTCCCTAATGAGAAAGGCTTGGCCTCAGATAAATCCCATGCTTTATGGGGCTGGATTGTCCAGCCTTGGGAAGATGGAGGAGGACTTTTTACAAGAGTGTGTAGTGAATGAATGAGGGGGGATGGCTTTAAACTGAAAGAAAGTAGGTTTAGATTGCATATTAGAAATAATTTCTTTACTGTGAAGATGGACAGACACTGGCAGCAGTTACCTAGAAATTTTGGATGCCCCATCCCTGGAAGTGTTCAAGGCCAGGTTGGATGGGGCTTTGAGCAACCTGGTCTAGTGGAAGGTGTCTCTGCACATGGCAGGGGTGCTGAAACTAGATGATCTTTAAGGTCTCTTCCAACCCAAATCATTCTATGACTCTATGGTTCTATAGGCTCTGGGGATGTTGTATTCCCCATGGCCTTTGCTGAAGCAATGTGGTGCAGAGACAAAGATGTTCAATGTCAGTAAGGCTGGCTTTGAAGCCTGCTGTTCGTGGCATCCCTGGGCAGGAAGGAAATCCTCATTTTACTTCATCTCTCTTTCCAGAAAACTATTAAAATGTATTGGGTTGTCAGGGGAGTGGAGGAAAAGCTTGTGCGACAATCTTTAAAGAGTAAGATATCAGCCCTACTGAAAAAGTCTGAGATGGCACAGAAATAGCACTTAAAGGAAAGAGAGGCAGGGATTTGGAGATACAGGCATCTGGGACAGTCCTGCTCCCTGGTCCTGCAGGGCAGGTGTTTGATTTGCCTGAGGTTTCACAGGCAGTCTGTGATTGATAAGGTAACTTGCCAGGTTTGCTTCGCTGGTACCTCCCAGATTATAATATTGGTGTCAGCTATACACCTCTTGTGTTTGCCCTGAGTGCAATGGGATTTCTACCTTTGGATATGCACACACGAAATAGTAGCAATCCAAAAGAATCCTTCCTTCCCCTTCCCAGTGTGGCAAGGAGGTGTGACCTCTTGGGGACCACGGGTGCCAACAGAGAGAGATGGAGACAGGAGCAGCGTGGAGTGGGATCAGTGCTTACCATCACTTCTATAAAATGAGACCTCCCCTTCAAGCAGCTCTATGGATTCCCATTGAATAAGGTGATTTTTCTCCTGTCCCTGTGTTAGATTCCCATTGTAGACCAACTTTTTTTTGCTGAGCAACTCCTACTGAGCTTGGGCCAGGTCTGGGTCCTCACTGTATGTGCTTGGAACCCACCAAATGTGTGACTGTCTTACCAAATCCACCCTAGTGTGGTCCCTGAACCCCTCCTTAGGCCAGCACACAGGCACTGCCTGCTTTTGTCGTGTTTAAAGATTTTGTGCCTCTGTGTTGTCACATGATTTTTACAGATTCACTGGGAACTCCGAAGTGGTGACTTGTAGCTCGGTGTGATTTACCCCCTTGTTTTCTGCTGTGCAGAACTGTTTGTCAGTGGAGCTGCGATTCCAGGAGGATGTTTGCACAGAAATATAATGAGGCTTGGCTGGTCCTCGGGAGCAGGAGTGATTTTGAATGGCTGCTGACCTCGTAGGGAATCTGGGCTGCAGTCAGGCAGAAACCACTGAGCTGGAAACAAAAACCTGGAGAAACTAACACAGGCTCTCCATCTTCTGCTCTGAGTTAGTAAAGAGGTAGTTTGTCCAAAAGTCAGCAGCAAATGCTAAAAGATGCATTCATAGCTCTGCCTTTGAAAATTATTTTCAATATTGATCCACTTTTTAAAATGGGTCTGCACTTCTTGGTGTTTGTGTAAACTGTTCACTTGCAAATGAGCTGGCCTTCTTTTCGGGTCTGTCCTGATGGCTAGCTTTGAGTTTGCTCTTTCTCCTTGGTTTGGAATAGACCCCTGCACAGGCTCTGCAAAGCAGAGGGTGCTTTTACACTCTTGGAACTACAGAAAGAATGATTTATTTGTTTTATAGTCAGGTTTATTAGCTCCCATTCTGTTTATGGCTAATAGCAATGACTTTCTGATTTCCACTGTTACACAATACATACAATTACAGGAAAAAATATATGTAGGAGTTGTTTTTGAATTAGAAGCATGATAAAACCAGTGGTTTTGTCCAATAGTATTTTTTCTGGCCTTTTTTAGCAGCTAGCTATCCTATGGTAATAAATCACATTTTTCATTATGAGGATACAAAGGCTGAAACAAAAAGGCTGTGGGTTACAGAATTGTTCCTCACAGGATTGCTGTGCCCTCTTTCCAACATCTTCTCTCTTGAAAATGAAGGGTTTGCTTACACTTAAAAGAAAAAAAAAACAAACCAGAAAACAAAAGAGGAAGAGTTGCCTTTGGCCAGGGATCAATCATGGAAAATTTCAGCCCCATCAGAGAATGTTTTGGAAACAGATGAGGCTGTAAGCAGATGCTCTGATCCTGATGCCACTTAGTTCACAGCTGTTTGGGTCCTGCAGTAACAGCAGCGAGTGCCGTGGATTTAAGCGGGGTTTGCCCCCATGAGCTGGGATCGAGCCTGGGCTCTGGCTTATCACAGCTCAGCTCAGCAGCCTCGGCACTGGCACTTGCTGAGGGTGGAAAGAGACAGCCAAAGGTGCAGTCACAGCCCTTGCTCTACTGAGCAGCAGTGGTGAATGGGACTATTCATGTGCTTAAGGCCAGGACCCACCTAGATGTGCTATAAATAGTGAGCTGCAAATCTCAGAAGATAAAGTGCTTTAATTCAGGTGGAAATCCTAACTTTCAGGAGCTTATCTTGACCAGCTGTATTTGGCCTGCCAAATGCATTTTGGTTTGGTGTTTTAGCACTTCAGGCACTGGGCTGAACTGCTATGAAGAGCTAATATTGATTGAAATAACATTAGCAGCTCTGCCTAAATCATCTGTCCCTTCTTATATGCATAAGGTTTTCCTAGGGATTGAAGGCTCTTGCAGAAGCTGGTGTTTGGAATATGCTGGCCTTTGTGAAAAGGGAAAAATTTGTCCAACTCACCAACAACCTCTGCAGTCTTGGGCTGCCCAGTGGATTTGTGCATCTGTGCCTGCAGCTGGCAGCAGGGGTAGCAGAGCCTTGCACCTCTCTGCAGTTTTCTTTCCTGTACAAAAGAGCCTGGAGACTCATTCTTGCAAGGAGAGAGGAGCAGCTGCCTCATCAGACTGTCATGATCCTATGCTCTGGAAGTGAAAAAATATGATAAATGGTTTGGTGAAGCTGATGTGTTTCCTTTTTGGTCTTTTTTGTTTGTTTGTTTTTTTAAACATGTGTCCCTTTCAACCTGTAACAATGCAGGTGTACTCACTTTAAATTACTTGCAGTACAGCATTGAAAATAACGTGTCTGCTTGTGTATTTCTCATGGATGTTCCTGAGGAAAAGAGGGTCCCTAAACTTGCTGCTCCAATACTTATGGAAATTCAGGAGCTGGTCTTTTAAGCCAAGCTAGCACATCTTTGTGCTGGAGCTGTTGCTTGTCTTACTCTTCCATGGGCATTCCCAGAGCAGCTGTCGGTGGCATAGCCTTGGTCTCACCTGCTAAAAATGCTTGTATGACCCAGTTTTTATAGGTGCAGTACCCAGCACAGATAGCCAACATAATCTGTTCCTCTTCTTGGCCAAACTGTGCCATTCAATACTTTCATGTCATTTGAACTACAAAATTACATTCCAGTCTGGAGTTTCTTATACTTTGAAAAGAGCACCCTGTCAACAACTCTGGTGCACTTGTGCTGCAATTTGGGCAGATACTGGCTCCACCTGTTGTTTCATTTCCCCCATTAGTTATCTAGATGCCAGAACTCTTGGGGGCACCCCCTTCTGTTATAAATAAAACTTGAAGTGAAAGACTATTGTGAAACTGTAGAACATACCCAATTCCTGCTGCTCCAGGTCTTGGGGAGCCAGGTTGGATGGCTTCATGTCTGGCTTCCAACCTGTTGAAGATGTTACTTTAATCATGAAAATAGATGTATCTGAAAATGTCTGATGAAAACATTTGTTAAAGCATGTCAAAAAAGTTGCTGGTAACTAAGGAACCAGGACTATTTAGCTATTGTTCCTAGTCACAGGCTACACTCAGTTTTCCTTCAAAAACCATCCACCTGCCAGGACACATTTGTTTATTTTATTATTAATTTTGCCAATATACTTCTTGATGTAGGTGTCTGATCTGATTTTCAGTCTTCAAAATAAACATCAATGTCAACGGCAAAAACGCAGGTCCTGATAGAAATGAAAATGTAGAACTTCTTAAGATTTTGTAGCTGATAAGTGTTGTCCAAAATCATTAACCATCTTAAATTCTTAAATCATTAGCAATGAGACCCCGGGCCCTAGCAGAGCTGTCAGTGCTGTGCTGCTTGTGAAAAGCTGCACATCACTTGTTGTTGCTGGTGAATCAAATCTTCACAATTCCTGTGCAGATGCCATATGCAAAAAAAATTTAGTGACATGTCAAAGGAGGCCTTTTTTCTGGTTCTTTTCCTGCAGAATCCCTTCAAAGAGACATCTCTGGGTCTTGCAGACTATAGATGCTGGGAAGTTCCAGAGAAACAACTGCATTCCCAAGGATGGATTTGGAGCATGTGCAGATCCCCGCGGATTCATCCGAGTCAAGGAGTAGCACTTCTTTTCAATGACATCCTGGGGCCAGGACTTCCATCCATTAATTATCTGAAAGAGGACCTCCTTTAGTCAAACCTGCCAATTTTTAATGTAATTGAATGTCACCTTATCCTCATATGACTAGGGAAGAAAAGCAGAAGCTCTTGCTCAACATCCATTTGTTTTATGCCCTTACATATTTTTTGTGCCACTTGAGGCTTTGTGTGTCTGATAAAAACAGGGAAGGGCTGTATTTACCAGAATTTGAGCTAGAGGTACCAGGAACTAAACTGAAGAATAAGTGTCTTGCCTTTTTTTGGCTGACAGAAGGGCTGCAAGGGGTGCTCCCTCAGATAAAGGATAGGTTGTCAGGTGTAAGGAGGTGCCGTGGCCCTCTGGGGTCTCTCTGCTGGTGATCATCAAGCAAGAGACTGCTTGTTTTGCACCATCTCACAGCTTTTTTTCTGTGCTGGCCAGACTTATCCTCATAGATAAGTGAATCAGGACCATCCTTGTTAATAATATTTAGTGTATAACCTTCATACTGTGAAAATTAAAAAAAAAAAGCTTGATGAAAATAAGAAAACATGGCGTGAGAAATATTTCTCTTTTTATATGATATTTGAATAACTTTCTTCTTTCCTGTGGGAAATAAAATGATTGGAAACAACTATTAGGAAGGAGACAAAATGAGCTTACATTTGTAAGCAAACATGAAGTAAACATGTGTTTCCTTGGGCCATTTTTAACAGCTGAATCTGACAGTTTCAATACAGTAAATATTGATAAGCAGACAGAAACTCCCTTTCTCTAAAAGCCCAAGCACTGAATTCAGGTGTCACCTTTTTGATGGTACCTGGCCAATTAAACATACCCCTTCATAACCTCATAGAGGAAGTTGACTGCAAATAGGGTGAGTCAAACTCATCAAGCTGCCTCATGAATTCTTTTTTGTGTTTAGAATAACTCCTTCTTACAAGATGATGAACTGCCAGTCACATAGGAAAAGAAAGGCAGACACTTCTTTTCTGGATAGATTAAACTCTCTAGAGGATGGTGAAAGTGAAGCAAATCAAGTACATCATCTTTCATATTCACATCAACCCATCTATTGTGGAAAACATCAGAAGTCAGCGTTTTCTCACTCAGCTGATATATTATTCCTTTGCTATTTCTAGACTGAAGAGACAAATATTGGAGAAGTGAACACTTAATAATCCCCCAAAGGAGAGAGAAAAACACTGAAAGAGGCAGAGCACAAAGTCCCACTCTGTGCCATCCAGTGCTTCTGCATTCAGAGAGGGACTCTGGGCAAATGCTAGTTCTGGAACTCGGGGAGCTAGGAGCTTCCACCAGCAGTTGTCTCCTTGGCTGTCTCCTTCTCTCACTGTTGTGTGTTAGATTGTTACTCCTGCTTGTTTTGCGAGAACATGACTGTGGAGGAGGATGAGACAGAGGACCAGGGACTGGGTGCAAGGAGGTCAAATTATACTGGTCTTGTGCTATTTAATGAGAAGCAGAGCAGCCACCAGATAAACACAGGTGAGAGAGCAGGCAGGTGCCGGGTTGCCTGTGCTGGCAGGTGGGTGGTGACTGCCAGGGTGTGATCTGTGGTCTGAAGGCTTTCCCAGAACAGGCTTTCCTTTGGTGGGCCCCACACCCTTTTCCCCAGTTGACTGCCAGGGGACCAGAGCCCACGGTGTAACTGGAGCACCAGTTCAAAGCAGCATGCACGGCTGAAGTGAGGTGCAAAATGTTTTTGCTTAGTCATTAGATCTTTGCCTGTACCCAGAGATGATTTAATGGCTCCTGGGTAAACACTGGTACTTCAAAGAATGTGCTAATTTGGCTTTGGAAATGAGAAGGCAGGTAAGATGCATGACCTCTGCTGAGGCATCTTTTGATATCCCACATTAATACTGGGGTTTGATGATTGTTCATTTTTCCATCTCAAAGGGAATCTTCAGTAATGGCTTATTCTGCCTGCCTGCAGGCTTGGTTTCTCACTTGGGCTGCTGGTTGTGAAGTATACATTGCATACATTAGGGAGCAAAGCTGAGCCACTTTTTGTAATGCCACGAGTGGGACAGAGTGAAGTGTAGAAGAGAAATCAGTCTTATATTTTCAAGTATCAGATGTGCTTGAAATGCAAGCAAATCTTTCAGGAAGTTTAAGTTAATATTCCTAGGATGACACTCCCACGTCTCTTCTGTGCTCATTCACATTCATCAAGGGTGTACGTGCCTGTAGTGCAAAGCACCTATAGATGAGGATCCATGAGTCTCAGACTCTTCTATAGCCATCCCTGGTGGTAATCCCAGCAAGCTTTCTGGCTTCCCCTGTCACTAGCATGTAGTGGAATACTATTTGGGAAGTATGCAAGGATTTCTCTTTGTGGCAAGCCAGCTGGTAACGAGGCAGGGCCGCTGCAGTGCACCCATCCCATGCATGTGGGCTGAATCACTGACTGTTTCTCCTGTTAATGACTCAACCACTCAAGGAGTGGGAGTGACCACTTGCTGCGGTTCTGATCTGCTCAATGGCAGCAGTCAGAAGCCACTCTTGTGCAAGGGGCTTGGCCAAAGTGGGCTTGCTGGGGACAGGAGGTCGGAGGTGGAGCTGGGTGTCCCAGAGAACGCCCCATCAGCATGGCCACATCTGCAGGGCTGTTATTTGCACACTGATGGCCCTCCCAAGGAGCAGGGCTGCAAACCTGCTGGTTACATCCTGTTGCAAGGGCCCACTTGCTGGTGGCCCACTATGGCTGCTGTGTTCACATGACGCCTTTTTTTGGCCATTTTCCTCTACAAGGCACAGAATTATGCAGGGTGTGCCAGTCATTCCTTTCGGTGCTGCACATGACACCGAGCTGCCGTGGGAAACTGGGATGAGCTGTTCTTCCTTCAGCTTTCCAGCTCCCTGCTTAGGCATGGATATCCTCGCACTGACTCCTCAGTAGCTGCTCAAAAGCACGGATTTTCCACGAGCTTTCCTACTGCAGCTTGGTCCCTGCTGCAAATCAAACAGCTTGGATCAATCAAAAAGTTGCCAGGACATTTACAGCTCCAGTGATTGTGCCTCTTCTAAATAAATGTTGAGCACCTTAAAACATAATTTAACGTGCTCACATCCACAGCAATCTTTGATGGTGCACCTATCATCAGGCATGGTGGTAGGTGTACCCATATGAAGAGGACATTCGTTTATAAATATTGTTTTCCCTATGGGGTTTCAAAATTCAGATTAACTAACTGCTGCCTGTGGAAAGGCCTTTAAAATAAGGAGTAGCTACATAAGAAAAAATAAGAGAGCTGCTCAGTAAGATGTGTTTAGAAGCTTCATGTTAGAAAAAGGGTTTTAGTAGTGGAAAATCTTGCATTAGGTCCATTAATGTTATAGTTTCACTAAGCTTTGCACTAAAGCAATTAAGGATGTTACCCTAGAAATCAAGACCAAAGAAAACAGTTGGTAAACATGGTGTATATAAGTACTTTGTGTTTTGATAAGATAATGCCTAATGTTATTTTTCAGTCAGCAAAGGTCATTGTTCACATCTCAGCATCCCGGTGCTTGGAAATCCCCCACAGGACTTCAGCAGTCTGGATTCCATGAAATATTTTCATTCTTTGCTTTGCTTGAGACATCTTACCTGGCCTCAGGGAAGGCATTTAGCTGCTCTATACCTCTGTTTCTCTTCTGTGAAACAGAGGTAGCATTTTCACTCTTCTCAAGGGAATTATATAAAAAAAAAACATACCCTAAAGCCTCAGACATGCAGATATCCCAATTGTAGGACTTCAGTTAAAGTACACTGCTTGCTTGAATTTTGTAAAAATCTGTAGAAAACTTACAGGGATGTTTTAGGAATATGAAACAGTCACACTGATATTATTATCACTGGGATTATGATGATTCAGAGCACTATACTGACACCAACACTACCTAACCAGGATCAGAAGAAAGCAAGTCCCAAGTCTCTCTGTGAAGAGCAAAAAGTCAATCCAGGCAAAACCATGAGAGAATAAGGATAAGCCAGTCAAAGACGAAAGGTGTTATTGCATACATGCCTTGTAGTGTTTCCCTCCTTCCTCCCTTTCCAGACTGCCCCCTGCCTCATTCCCCACCTCTGTCCCTTCAGAGGGGCTCTGCCCTTCCTCTCCCCCCTGCTGTCCCCTTGCTTTCCCTGCGTGGTGCCAGGGTGCTCTCCGGAGAGCGGCTGCCTTCCGCCCTGCCACGGCTCCTTGGAGGAGAACCTGCACTGCCAGTTTCAGCTCAAAACAAACATTCATGGCTGAGTTATGAACCCCCAGAGGGATAGATGGTGAAGTGGATTAAAGCACTAACTCTTTGCCTTTGGCTCGAAGCCACATTAGGACAAAAGTTGGAGTGAGTTTCAGGGTTAACTTTCGTTTGTTGGTATGGCTTGGGTTTGGAGGTGGCAAAAAAGACCAGGAATGAAAGGACACTGGATGAGACACATTGGTGAGGTTTCAGGAGGAGCCTACACGGTGCTCCAGCCCGTCTGACCTAGTTACTGATGACAAGTTTTGACATTTCAGGAAATGTTTAAACTACGGAAGCAAAAACCAACACCCATGGACAGCCCTCTGGAGCAAGGGCCTGTGGGAAGAGGAGACGCCCAGCATGGTGCTGCTTGGGAGGCCACCCTGCTTGGGAAGGGTCTCCCAGGGGAATGCTTGCAGCCCTCCCACACCATCCCATCTGTGGTGGTGGCAGGAAGATGTCTGGGGACAAGCTGTGCCTCTGCAGTGGCTGTGAGGGGGCTCTTTGCTGCACCGTGTCTGCAGGGTGGTGCGTCCTCCTGGTCCGTGGTTCCTCTGGGAGCTGCTTTGCTCTGGAGGTGAGCTAGGTCTCTTGCACCTCATGGATGCTCTGGGAAATGTCCAGAAAAGTCTGCCTTCTGGAAGTAAGTTTTTAGGTTGGTGTTTTTTTTTTTTTTTTCCATTTATCCTCTTGGATGAACCAAACGGTAACTGTGGGCCTAGAGCTGCATGGAAAGCTGCTGCTCTCCTCACATCCCCCTTAGGGAATGAGGAGCAATGCTCAAAAGCTTTTGTTTAAGTCGTCAAGGCAGACTAAGGCTGAATAACAGAAGGTTGTTTTTGTTAAACTAAGAGGCAGATTCTTAAGAAGTGTGTATGTACACGTCAGTATTTGCTCTTCCTCTCCCACATCAACAGTTGCCTGAGAGTCTTATTCTATTTGCTGTTTGTAAGGTGGGAAACAGAGGAATAAAAACATTAGGGAAGGCTTGCCTAAATAATAGTCTTTCCCTCAGGATACAGAAAACTGTTTTCAGTGTATGGGAGCCACCACATTTGAGAACATTTGTAGCCATTCATTCATGCAAGGAACCCAAGGCTCCTGTGGAGGCTCTCCAGCCCCTGGCTTGAGGTGTGGGAGGGGTTGGGAAGGAATGTGTCTGGGCAGGGAGGAGGAGTGGCTGAAAAAGGGATGAGGCAGTGAGCTGGAGAGAGACCCAGGGAGGGAGACTCTCTCTGAATTAACAGATTAGCTAGAGAGGTTTTTAATTTTTGCAGTCCTCTGAGCCACAGGACAGGATGTGCAGGTATCCGTGCTGGATGGCAGAGGTGCTGCAGTTGTTCTGCACTGGACTGATGTTCACTGTCCTCTGGCAGTCTTCTGGCAACACCCCTGGTCCTGCAGGATCAGTGGCAGCTGAAATGCTCCCTTTCAGGAAATAATGTAGGACAAATGTACAGTGCTTCTTTTTGGAGCCAAAGCAGCTCCTTCCAAATCAAAAAAGTCTCTTGCTCTATAAAGATATGCTGCAACTTTGAAAGGAGCCCTTTCAATGGAGGGTTGTGACTCTGAATACTTAGAAAGGGTTTTTACCCCTCTGATCAGGAACACTTTCAAACCCAGGCTGAGAGGGAAAAAGGAGGATAGTGGCTGATTTCACTGATGGCCTCTGTCAGAGCATTGAGGCTCCTGATGGATAAACAGCCAGCTGATGGCTTGAAGAGCTTTGGATAAAGCACTGTGACCCCTTTCTTGTTTCTTAAACTGAAAAGAAAGCCAGCAAAAGGAAAAAAAAGCTGGGATTGAAACCATTTTAGATCCATTCCTTTCCTCATATACCTGCAGAGGCTGCACTCAGGTGTCTTCTGCACTCTCTAAATTTCTTCCTTCTCTCTTCTTCCAATCCATTCCCTGGTCCTTTGGGCCAACATTATGGGCCCTATTTCTCACTGCTAGTTTTATGAGATTTGATCTACCAGAGAGAAGAAAACACAAGAGAAAGGACCCAAAAGGATTTGTTTGTTTGTTTGGTTGGTTGGTTTGTTTTGTTTCAGTTTGGGTTTTCCTGTGGTTTTTGTTTGTTTGTTGTTTGTTTGTTTGGGTTTTTTGTTGTTAAATATATGTAGTCAGCTTGTTCCTAACTTTGGTAAGGCTTCTGGAAACATGTAACAGATGTTAAGTTGTAGGCTAACAAAAATCTCACATTTATACCAGTCTTGCACTATGTTAACTACTCCAGCAGTTGTTTATGGGCAAAGCAAGGAATGCTCTGCCAGATGCCACTGAATCAAAAAATAGCTAACCTTAATCCAACCTACACCTATAGTCAGGTGTACATGAGATTAGTGCTGGTAGGCATTTCTACAGGACAAATTTCTAACTGAACACCTGAAAACATGGCAGGCAGAGCTTCAGCCAATCACCCAAATTAATGCACAAACTGGGGAGGAGCCATTCACAGTGCTGAGAAACCCCAAGTGAACATGGCAAACGTGATGCAGTACATACACGTTGCATGTAGAAAGACAAAATAAAGTGAACCAAAATGTTATCATTTAAATTTAGTTTGTATAGGCTCGTTTGTTCTTTTGAGAACTGTCAAAAAGCAAACTGTATAGCACATCAGTACATTAAGCTGTCGGTATGTGCCTCAGGACCACTGAAAGAAAAGTTAATGAGCTGCATTGCATTTCTGCTTTAAGCTCTTAAAATGCATCATGAATAAATGTGTCTGCAGGTTCATTGAGATTTATATCACTGAATTTTCATGTGGTAGCCACTGCAGAGAATTCACTGTAGAAAAGAGAAAAATGGGTATATTTATTTTTAACAGTTCATAAACACCATGAAATTAATTGGTTCCTAATGTGAAAAAAACCCTCCACAAACAAACAAACAAAAAAGGACTTGGATGTCTCTAGATTTCTATCAGAAACCAATTCATCTCCCCCAATAAGCAAAACCTCATAATGGTATAACATTCTGTGTGAAAAGCAGCAACACATTTTTAGAGTTCCTGTACTGTCAGAGGTGAGTTTTGCAGTCATATCTCCCACACTGGCTTTTAAAACGTGGCAGAAGAAGAACGAACACCTGATCCCCCACAGCTTGGCACACACGGGGGAAAAGCAGTTGCCTGGCATGCCATTGATGTTAAAGACATATTTGTCACAAGCCTTGCAACCTGTACTGCTTTGTTGTGGAAAGCAAACTCTGGAAGGGAATAGCCATAACTCCTGATTCCTTCTGGCTGGGAATTTTACAAGAAAACCACTTTCCAATGGAAATAAGGCATATTTGTCAAAGCAGAGATGGGCTGGGAAGCAGGGAGGTTAGACCCTTGCTAGAAACTGTCCCTCTCTTCCCTCTGGGATTTTCTCTTAAAAGCCTCATCTCCAGGATATGTATTTTCCTACTGTTGGGAAAAACACCTTTGCCAAACTGCCCCAAATTTCTCAGAGTGTTTCACGTCTATGTGTGTAAGTTACAATATGCATTAAAAATAATTGTTGTGAAATTCTTCTCTATCTCAGGTAAAAAAAATAACACTGCTTTGTGTATCTCAGTGATGTACACACTATAATTTAGTAAAATAACTCAGCATGTGATTTATTTATTTTTGGAAAATGGCAGCTCTGTGCACCCTGAGTTCATTATTTCCACATGCATTCACAGCCACCAATCATCCCATCTCCAGTGGATTTCTAACAAAATATAACCATTTGTAGTAGCAGAACACTGACCATGTCTTTTCAGCGGTACAAATATTAAAATTGTTTCACGCATCACAGCGAAACACGAAGCTATGATTCTCCTATGAAATAATGTAGTAAAAGCTGTGACAGTTTCAGTGGATTTAGAAAGCTTCATTGCAGTAGCTGTTAGAAGCAAGCAATGCTCACAGATAAACAGCATAAATTTAATAATTTAGATTATTTTTTTTTGCATTGCATATTGAATATTTATTTTTAACTTTATTTATTTTGAGGACATGCAGCACTCAAAATGCTCCTTTTCTGATACCATGTCTGTGTGTTCATTACTCTATAGGATACTGTAGTGTGGTTTAAGTGCTTGTAAGTCCTGTTTTTTGTGCTTACCATGTGGGTTGTTTTTTTTTTTTTCTGCTAGAGTATTTTTTTCTGCTATCATTTCTCAAACTTGTTCTTTTAAAATTTTTCTCAAACTGTATTGTTTTTTTTTAAATGTGTTGCACAGGGATACCTGCATAATTTTGCAAACAAATTCATAATAGAAAAATCTATTCACACCAAACTTTTTTTTTTTTTTTTTTTATTGTGGATGTTTCTATGGAATCACCTCATTTACAATTCAGCGCACATTTAAATGCGCCGTGTGAATGCGTTCCTCACAGCTTTATTATCTTTGTCTCTTTGCACTCAGCATTATTCCCTTCCGAATCCGCTTAAATACTGCTGTTATTGGTAGGACATTTAGGGGAAAACACCAGCCAAAACCCACCTGTTGACGGTGCATTTAAATCTGTTATAAAGCCAGCCTGAAATGACTTCCAGCGCGCCGCCAGCGCTGCGCTGGTGTTTTGTGGGTGCCAGCGCTTGGGCATTGACAGAGAGGACTTGCCCAGCACAACCCTTCCCTGCTGCTGAACAAACCCAGCAGACAGCCCTGTGCTTGGGCTGCACTGAGCACCAGGAGGAGGAGGAGGAGGAGGAGGAGGAGGTTAGAGGCAGCAGACGCGCCGGAGAGAACTGGGAGAGCAGGAACGTGCCTTGTGTGAGCGTTCCGCAGGGTGGGTGCCAGCTCGCGCTCTTCTCGAAATATCCCTCGAAAGGCACAGTTGCAAAGGTTGAGATTCTCACATGATTGAAATAATTGCCGTTTATGTGTTACTTGCTGACAAAACTGTTGACTTGTTGCCTGCCATGTAGTCCAAGATTTCAGAGTTTGCCTCTGTCAAAACCCCGAAGCGAAACATTCTGAAGACGTTTACTGTTCGGCTTGCAAAAATCAGTTTTGTTTGAATTGGTTGCTTTGATTTTTTTCTCTCTCTTCTTTTCACTTTCTATTTTCTCATCTGTGAAGTTCAACCACTATGACTTTTGAAGCTAGTATGAGTGCTTAAAAAATCAAGATATGGATAGTTTGATGCCTCAGATGCAGTAAGATGTGGTGCAGCCAATTATTACTGACTGGTATGAAATAGGGATTGTAATTAAAACTACAAGGAGATCCTTCTAGTACCATTACTTTAGTATTTAATTACTTCTGTCTTTGGAAATTTTTCTCAACACTTTCTCTTCAGGCACTGCAGGTTTCTAGATGGGACTTTTCAATATTTTTTCATTTGATTTTTGTCAGCTGATGCTGACATGAGCAGAGTAAAATTTCTAGCAGAAATTAATTCTGCACGATTCTCCCAAGGGAGGGAGGTTGAAACTAGATAATCTTTAAGGTCCCTTTTAACCCAAACCATTCTATGATTCTATGATAACAGGCAAAGAATGCATAATCCTTCAATTTTGCATTTTCTTGAGACAACCATTTCTTGAGGACGTGATGAAGGTAACACTCATTTTCCATTTCCAGTCCTCTGCACTGTGTTATGCAGCTGATTCCTGTCACAACAGTAAGGGGCTAAAGACAGCACTGAACCTCTTTTTACTTTTGTGATGTTTCTCCTCATACCTCCAGCACAGGAGAGTGTCTGGCAGTATTGATAGCCCCTCGCTTCACTAGCTCCTCTTGGTAGGGACATTAAAATTGATTTTCTGCATCTTGGCATATGAAGACTCAAGTGTTGCATGCCCTATTGCCCAAAAATGTGCAGCCACAGAGCAAAGGTGCCAGTGACAGTGACTTTTATGGCACCAGGAGGCCTGAGCTGCTGAACTGGGGGAGTGGAGAGAGAGAGACAGCCTTATTTATAGTGCTACTGAAGAATTAGCCTGCCTTTGAACCTGCTGCACAGATACTCTGATTGAAAAATCTGCTTTCCTGACAGGAGGGAAGGCAGGGGTAGAAAGGGGAGGCAAAGTTTCGAGGCACAGCTGGTGATATAGGGGAAAAAGGCATCGTCCCTTACGGCAGCACCTTGCCACGGAGGCTGCTGGAGACATATTTACAGCTCTGAGGTAATAAAGGTGTAGCTTAATGCTGGAAATGGAATTGCATGCAAGGATGAATTCGGAAATAATGCATCACCAGAAGCTGAGGGAAGAATTCTGAGCATGAAGCAGCCAAATGAGTGCCACAGTTTCCCAGTGCCCAATTAAATCAGCTTCCTTTGCTAATAAAATTCCCATTGGCCCATCTAGGTGTTAAGAATAAGCACGATAGGCAAAAGAAGGCTGGCTGGAATAAAGATCTAAGACAGCATTTTAAAAGACCAAGAAGAAGGTTATAGATCAGAGAAAATTTGTCATGATCACCTCAAAGAGAAAATACTTTCATCCTGAGGGCCATGACAAAAGGACCAGCCTGTTTGCAGCTAATTTGCCAGTGAATTTAAAATACTTTGGTTTTATTTACAGGGCTGGAGGAAACGTCCAATCACCTGGGGACTGAGGCAAGCAGGATGCTGTCTTGGGCACCTGATGACTCTACTGCTGTCTCTTAGAGGGAAATAAAAACTTGGAGAGAGTGCCTGACCACACTGCAGTCAATGGTATGGTTCTTATTAACATTGTAAAATCCAGCTTTGGCTGTTGGATTTATGGATTGGGCTTTATCAGGTGTGATATTATGTTCAGTAGGATCACTGCAATAATGTGTTTTCCCACTTTTGCTGTTCCATCTTCAGACAGTAGGAAAGACAACACCTGGCTCATTTCCAAGTTGATGGGAACATTTTTCATGAGCAAAAGGTAATTTGGATAAGGTCTTTAATGAGCACAGTTATCTTAGAGTTAATGGGAAAGGGAAAGGGAAAGGGAAAGGGAAAGGGAAAGGGAGAGAAGAGAAGAGAAGAGAAGAGAAGAGAAGAGAAGAGAAGAGATGTCTTTCAGTCACTCTAAGTTCCTGCTCTTGCTACTACCTGCATTTCTGATCTTTTTGTCATAAAAAATAAAGCAGAAGGGGAAGAGAAACAAAGAACAAGAGTGATTAAAAAAAAAAAAAAAGAAAGAAAAAAGCACGGGATAAGAAATAACTCAGTAGAATAAGACCTAAAGAAAAATACAGTAGAGATCTGTGGAGTTAATTGTGGCAATAGAGAAAGTGAATCAGGAACAATTGGTCATTGTTCTGCATATGATAACATTAGGGTTGGCCAGATAAGATTATCATCCAGCAAATTCAAAACAAACAAGAGGAGGAATTTTGCCATGCTGGACTGTGCTGGTCATAGAATGCTGCTGATGCTCAAGTTTTCATTGTGCCCAAGAAGGGATTTGACAAATTCATGGAAGACCTACAGGGGCAAGGACATTGTACATGGCTTAGGATGGACAGAGATACCTGGAAGAGAGGAGATGGCACAGCACCATCCCCTGCTCACTCTGCTCTGCTGCTTTTCTCTGTTTTACTGACATTCCTTGTCAAATAGTGTTGGAAACATGGGATCTTTGGTCCAGTACAGCCAAGGTGTAAAGGTATTAAAACAACATTAAATTTCTCTCTCAGCCTCACTCAGTCCAGACAACTTTCCTTGGACACAGCCAGGATATAATCAAGAGCAGTCAGGCTTCTGAGGAGGGGAGGAGGAGGTGGTGGTAGGAATGGCTACTGCAAATCAGTTCCTAGAGGATCTGTTTCTAACATATGTGGCCAAATGCACAGATTTGGAGGTCTAGTTAGGTTTTCAGTTAAATAGATATGGTACCAAAGATATTTATTTCTGACCTTGCCTATAGCTAGAGAAACATTTTACACAGGCTCAGCTTAAGTATTCAGTGGTTGCACCATCTGAGCAACAGACCTGGCTAAACACAGAAACGACAGAAGGATTTTTTGTTATAAGTGAGGAGGCTTAATGCAGATGAAGTGGCCATATGGAGTGAAAAAACATAGCCATTAAGAAGATGGAAAGATACTATTAGAACAAGGATTCCCAAAGTTTGTTTATGGAAAGCTGGCACAACACGCAGGGCGTCAAGCAGCAGGAACCAAAATAATTAACCTGCAACAGAAACCCCAAAACTTCTGGTGCCCCCTTTCCTACCACTCTTGGAAGCAGGAGAATGAGCCACAGTTTTGTGCTGCCTCTCAGAGAAGAGAGGGGTGGAGTTAGTGTGTGACACACTCAGCTCTCCAGACTCTTGGGGTCCTCAAACACTCAGGAAACACTTTGAATGTGTGTAGCTGACTTTGCAGCTAGAATAGGTTCAAACAACACCTGAATTTACTGAGGATGGCTGTGGCCGTGTGTCTTTCCCAAAAGTGTCTCAGACTGCCCTTTGGGAACCCTGCAACAGAAGAGGCGTGTGGCAAAGGGCATCAAGATGAGTCTTGGTGTGAGAACATCATGTCCAGAAGCCAGAAAGTGGCTGAAACTCCATCTGGGTAACATCAACAAAATGATCCCTGAAAAAAACTCTTGTATATGAAACAACTTGCATGAGCACTCCAGGACTTAATTCACAGTGTAGGGAAGTGACTGGTGAGACTCCTCCACCTATTGCAGGAGGTGTTGTATAACACTCCTACAGCAGGTATACTCTTATGAAAAAGATATTCCTAGCCTGATAAGTGACTTTTTTTCATGAATCACAGTAATCTTCATAGCAGATACAGCATTGCAGGTAGTTAAAATGCTCTGATTGGTACCTGTCAAAAGTGGTGTTTTGGACCAAAAGAAAGACAAGCTTGAATGGCACCTGAAAATCATTTACATGCACTCCAATAACTGTGTGGACAAACACAGTGGTAAATTCACAGCATGGATAAAAGTCCTCAGAGCCAGAAACTCAGAAACAAATGAACCTTTTGGCATGAGCTCACAGTATGAAATCACTTTAAATAAAAATCACAAAAAACATTAAGCCTTCTGGTCATTTATTTTGTGTTATGCTGTGGTACTGTCTCTGCAGCCTAGAGGTGATTAGCACAAAATACCACTAAATCTCTACCTGGTACAGAGAAAACCCTTAAAAATCCTCTTAATTATCTGTCTGTGCCAGAAAACACAGTCAAGTTTTTCTGTATTTTTAATCAGTGTTTTTACTGTTTGAGTCTTCTTCTGTTTATTTTTCATGATTTAAATACAAAGTTTTTGTTGAAATAATGCTCTTTGATACAAATAACTTAGAGTGAGGAATGTGTGCCAGCAAAGCTAAGTTAATTATTTTGTCTGAATGCTTGGCAGATGAAAATGGTGATAGACCTGGGACATGTCTACACTGGGCAGGAAGGTGTGGTGCAGAAATCCCCAGACGAACGCTGAACGATCTAGCTCCAGACCTTGAACCAAAACAGCCACGTGTGCATGGAGCTACTGACAGCAAGCCTCAGGACTTGCTCAGCCCTGGGAAAATGCTGCTGGATCCCCAGCTTCCCAGATGGCCACCATGCAGTGCTGGTGGGATGGGGCTGGGATTCAAGGATTCAAGTCAGCCTGAGCCTAACCTGCAGCACGGATCAAAAGAAACCAGCGAAGACAAAGAGGGAGAAAGTGCATCTGACTGTGGTTGGACATCAAAAATGGGCTAACTTGTTGGCTTCCTTAATTTTTCCCCCCCATTTTTCATCTTTTCAGCCTATGTGACAAGGAAGAACAAGGCATGGCTGAGTCACTTTAATGCCCACTACACATCCTTGGTATTCCACAGTAAGAGGCACAGGAAAGCTGGTTGGACTTCATTCCTCGAATCAAATGTCAGAAATGTTGTTAAATGGAAGGTTAGTTAATCATTTCAGATTCCATTTATCTTATCACATGCATTTACATAAAGGTAATTATTTATATGGTACACTAATTTGTTTGTATTCCCTATGGGAAAAATCCTGGTTTATAGGAAGGAAACCAGTAGTCACCTAAAAGATGCAAAAATACTCCAGTGCCACCTTGTGCTACAGCCACCAGCAGGATGAGAAGATGGATGTGAACCAAGTGGTTCCTGTCTTCTTGGAGGAGTTGGGTTGGCAAGGGAGTGGAGAGGGGAAAAAGAAAGAGAATGATGGAGAGAGTGCATTCACAATCATCTTCAAGACATATTCCCTAAAAGTGGAGCTGTCAGTCCCTTGGTAAATTCTTTGCTGCAGAGACCACAACTGAGCTGTTTTTCCCATTTTTCATGGAAGACCTAATTCTCCTAAATTACACTACAAACTGACCTGTCCAGCTGGAGAAGAAGCAATGGAGCTTTTTCCAGGCTTTTAGTAGGTAATTAAAAAGTAATAAAAAAATAATAATAAAAAAAAAAAACACCCTAAAAACAACAATTCCCAAAAGACCACACATGAACTTTCTGGAGCCCATGCTGCAGAGGTATCCTGGCCTTCACTGGGCAGGCAGGCCAGGTGAGTGAGTGCCATGGCAGAGCACACCTGCTGAGGGTGTGATTGCTCACAAGTGAGATCTCACTCCCCTGGAATCACGTCATGCTCCCATGGGTGTGGTGAGGAGACCTTTACAGCCTGACAAATATTTGAGGTATTGTTATTGGTAGTTATCTAGACAATTCCATAACATTATACAGCTATATTATACAGTCTGCAAGGCACCACTGGAGATTTGGTCACCAATGTTTTGGGTAGGGTGTGAAATGAAATCATGAACTCTGGCCACACCATTAAAGGGATGTAGAGCCTGCTGAACCTCTGCTGAGAAGCCGTGGGTAGGTGCAACCAGTATGTCTAGGAAGCATCAAGGAATATGATTAATCTTATCAATTGAGGCATCTGAAGCTGTTTAGTCATCCATCTGCTTGGCAGGAATTTATCTTTGTGATTTCTCTCGCTTCCACAGTCACCATGGGCCCAAGGCTAGATGTCTAAATAAATATCAAATTACATCTGAAGCAGAGCAGCACCCAACATTCAAACACGCAGAGAAACCTAAGTGCCTTTCTCCCACCTGTGTCAAACAGCCAAGGCTGCTTAATCACTGCTCCATCAGCCAAGTCCTAGGGCAATCCACTTCGTGTTTCTAAGCCTCCAGATTCCTCGTTTGCAATCCATTCATAATTACCCATGCAAGGCCTGAGCTGATCCCAGCTGGGCAGCTCTGGGATGGGGCTCTGGAGGTGTTCCTCTGGGATGTGGCAGGGCTGGGGCTCTGGAGATGTCCCTGTGGGATGTGGCAGTGAGCAGCTGCAGTGGTGGTGGCTGTACCATTGTCTTTCCTTTTCTTCTTGGCGAGACCACGTGAACCTTGTGTCTCAGAGAGGGGGGCTGAGGTTTGCTGCTGTCTACCTGCAGTGTAAGAGGTGATGAACAGGGTCCCATGAGCCAATTTATGCCAGGGCTGAGACACCTGAGCATCTGCTTGACTGGGTTTCAGCTGTAGCTTCATGATGTGAGGTGAATATGTAGGAGGCAGGACAGAAGCCAGCTCACACAGCAGAATGGAAAACCAATTGCTTTTGCTCCTGGTTGCCTCTTTCCAACAGAGGAGCAAATCCCAACGTGCCTCTGCCACCCAAACTCCTTAGACCAGTCCTGCCACACTGCTGGAAAGCTGGTTCAGATCCTACAGATGCCTCCTCCTTCCCAAGGGCTCTGCTGGGCACGTGACATCCTGGAGGAACCTGTAGCAGCCTGGAGGAGCACCCACAAGGAGTGGGTGTGAAGCTGGAGGAATTGTCAGCTCTGAAGAGTTTCTGGCTCCTGTGAAGAGATGAAAAACAGTTGGGTGGGAAGGATGGGTCCGAAGTCCTCCTGGCTCTGGCAGTGCAGAGCAGGAAAGGCAGGCCATTCCTTCATGCAGGCCCTCACCTTGGGAAGTTCTCCAGGTGGCTGGACATCCTTGCTGGGACCAGGATGGCCTTAGCAAGAGATGGCCAAAGCCTGAGGGCCAGGGCAGAGCTCAGCCATGCCTGCCCAGTCACTGACTCGGCTGGGAAAGGATGTAGATACAGAGATCTGGGATTCTGTGCTCCCTCCTCCAAGATCTTTTCCTCAACTTGCAGCTGTCAGAAGAGGGTGTAAGCATGTGTGACTGCACAACCAAATAAAATTAGGAACCTCTGTTGTGACCAATATCCAGGGGCACTCTGGTAGAAATGCAACTCAGCTGCTTGAGAACATCCCAAACAGCCTCACAACTTGCTGAAAAGTCAAGCCAAGGGTGCTGGCCCCTGTGCTGCAAGGATGGCTCAGAACACAGCTCATGTGGGGAAGCACAGGTAATTTTAGCATCCACAAGCTCCCTCTTCCAGCCTCCCCTCCATGGTGCGGATCCAGGCTAGCAGCTAACTGGTGACAGATGAGTACAATCTCAGCAGGCAGAGGTTGGACAAGGCTGCAATGTACTGCCCTTAATGAGGTACTTTGATCTTACTCCTCCCTTTTTTTATTTGTTTTACAGCGCTTTCCCTCACTTTCATCCCCAGCACACAGCCCTCGAAGCGCAGAGACCCTCCCTTCACAAATAAGTTTACAAGGAGGGAACCTGTGAAGTGAGGCTGAGCTTCAGGGAACTCAAACCTGTGTAAGAAAATATCTTTGGAAAAATTATCTATAATAATTCGTAGGATTCCTGGGAAGCCATAGAGGCATGAAAGTGCTGAGAATAGTATTAAAACAATCCAGCTTACTAAGGAAAACAATGTCTTTTTTTTCCCCCTAGTGTTTCTAGTTAACTGAAATATATAATCACAATTTTATGTAGTCAACGGTTCCTAATTTCAGTGGTAGATTTACTACACACTAAAGACTGAATAGGACCCACTACCTTCCCTGTTTATCACTGAAGATATTGATATTCAATACAAATATCATCAAGAAGCTGGCTGTCCTTTAGCAATTCCCATTAAAATGAATCTCTGTCACAGGAGCGATCAAAAAATCTCTGATATTGGATATTTATGTATCTTAATGTCCCTTTTCAACACATACATCTACATGTACTTATTTACACCTTTATGCTAAATAGATGATTTTAAGAGCAGGACTAAGACATCTTCTTGGATATCAGCAAGTCTCCAATAGGAGCATTTGCACTCGCCATATTGCTGCAACNGCTGCTTTTGTTTAAAAAAAAAAAAAAAAAAGGAAAATCTAAATAATTAATTAAATAAAAGCCAGATCTTGTGAAAAAGACCTCATCAGCTACTTAACAGCTCTAGCAGATGCAAAGGCATTGGGCAGTTGCCTATAGCAATTTCATACACATAGAAGTTTGGGAAAATGGAAATGAGAGAAAAACGCTAACTTATCGACTTATCAAGATGGGGG
>VZTR01027372.1:237407-270197 GCA_013400775.1 Chaetops frenatus | reverse complement strand
AAAAAAAAAAAAAAAAAGGAAAATAAAGCGCATTCTTTAGCAGATATAAAAATTGTATTGCACATAATTTGAACTACAATTTTCATCTGAGGAACTCTTACCTGCCAGACCCCTTGTGAGCTGCCTGCCCATGCTCCTGCTACCCTTGGCATTCTGCCCAAAGTTAAGGTACATGTTTAGTATCTTTTTAATATTTCATGTGTCTCCCATCTGGTGGGCCATGTTCTGGTGTCACAGGAGATGAGCTTAATGACCTGAAGCTGACTGGCCATTTCTCACTACATAAGGGTATTATAATGCAGTCTGATAATATACTAGAAGATTCTTCATTAATACCTACCCAATTTTTTTTTTTTCTTTTTTTTTGTCAGGATCCTGCAAGATTGCTCCACTAAAGGCTGCAACCCACGTTTGGATTATTTTTCTTAACAATCATTATTCTATATTTATCCATACTGAAGTATATTTTTAGCCCATGTCTTTCATCAGTGAGAGGATCTGTGTCCCCTTAGACCCATTTCATTCCTCCCTGCCATTTGCCATATTTAGCTAACTGGCATTGCCATGTTACCACTTATCCTCCTGGGGATTATTATGCTACTGCAAAGGTTTTGCTGATGAGCTGTGGCATAAATTTTCTTGACCATTAATTAATACCAAGCATTACATTTTACGGGCAGTTCAGGATGAAATAGGATTTCATCTTCCTACAAGACACATCAAGGATGTATGGATTTTAGAAATTAGAGACAGGCATGCATGCACTCCGCATAAAAAATATATTCCCAGGAACCAATTTCCTGGTGGCAAATTATTGGCTGAATATATCAGTACAGATGGCTGTCTAAAATGCAATAATGCTAGGCATGTGTCACCATGATGTGGGAACTCATTCAGAAATGGAATGCTGCAGCATTGGAATAAATAGATATGTAGCTGAAATTACAGATTGTGGAATACAGGATGGGTGCAGGCTGCTGCTGCTGCTTGGTGCCGAGGCTCTAAGTTCCCTTCCTAGGAAGCAGAGATCTCCATAGGCATTTTGTCATGTACTTGGTGCAATTGCAGCTCTTAATCATCTATTACAGAATGGACAAGAAGTTAAATTTACAAAAANAAAAAAAAAAAAAAAAAAAAAAAGGTCAGAGTTTGGCATAGCCACAAGCTGGTGCTTGAGGTCCATCACCATCACTACAAGCAGTAAGGAACCAAGCCAGCTGGCTTGGTCTGCATGAGCTCAGGAGCTAAACTAAGTGTTATCCCAGATTTTGAAGAAATTTCTTGCAGTAATTAGATTGAGACTTTTGGTTTACATGTGGAATCCTTGCAAAGGCTAGAGAGAAGTGAAAACACAAAGCCACTGAAGCTCTTTGGATGGAAGAGGAGAAGCAATTCTTTCCTCAATCTCCATATATGTTTATATTTTGAACATGGGTTATAGTTTTATGTTGATAGAGAAAAAGATTCCATTTTCACTTTGTAGTTTTGCTTCTTAACACAGAATTTTAGGGGTCTACAAATGCTGTGAACCCCATAAATACAGAAATAACTCACGGTTCCAAAGCAACTGTTGGAAATCTTGAAAGTCCTACTTCAAGGGCCACATGACAAATTTTTGAGTTTACAAGAAGCCCTCTTGAATTTTCAGTAAAAATGAATAATGAGGCACTTACAGCTTTTAGACTTGACTGCACTTCATGCTCTTCAGTGACACCACACAATTGTTCATGATTTGCTGTAAGAAATGCAATGATTTTTCTTTAATTCTTTTCTATTGAATTTTTGTACTCTTCCTGTGCTACAACAGAATTAAAAAGGGGAAGAGAGATGAGACCTTGAGAGTTGTGGCATTCTAGTACATGCATAAAATTTCTTAACTTTTCACCCTTTCAAGATATGTAAAAATCTTCTTGTCTTTACCATATGCCCTAAAAACACATGCCATGTGCATTGCCACAATGATGGTGTACATGGCAAAGGACTTAGCTTGTCTGTGAAATAGGTATTAAGCCTAGAATCCCTGAAGATTATGGATTTGCTTTGATTTCACCTGAATAGTGATCAAAGAGCAAATCCATGGTGTTTCTTTTGCATGGATGTATAAACCACTAATATCCTTATGCCAAGGTGTCTTCCTCAAGGCTGTTTAAATGTAAAAGCTCCCTAAAGTACAAAGATCAGACTATTCTCTCTGTAGCAGACTAATTAGAAATGTTATTTGTAGGCCTGTCAATAGATGCTGAAAATACAGATATTTGGCATTAAATTCAACTTTCAGTGACAGATTCACGCAATTCGTGGGCATCCAAAGTGTTGCACTGAGAGCAGAATTCTGCTATCCAACTTTGCCTAGAATAAAACTTGCTCTTTGGATTGATATAATTTTTGAAAGATCACAAAAGGATGTCAGTACACCAAAGATGTTTTAAATTTTGTTTTAACATTTACCCAAGCCAAGAGTCCCGTCAGAAGCTGAAATTTCTCTCTTTCCTCAGCTCCCTAAGACCTGCAAAGGTTTGTTCTTGGAATGTAAAAGGAAAAGATGAAAACCTGAGAATTCATAATATATTTGTAGAATAGCAATGATAATTGCTTTTCTCACTCTCTCTTCTTGTATGGGCTTACTTGTGTGTGTGTCTGCTAAATATGGTACATGTATTTCACTCAGATTGGAAAGCAGGCTGACCTTCATAACCATGTGTACTTATGCTCTGCCTAAGGAGAAATACATTTTAGTGGAAGAGTCTTTATTCAGTTAGGTAAAGACACTCCATGCTGTAAGAAACATGCAATTTTATTTCCATATGGAATACTTTTTCATGAGAAAGGGAGGGAGATAAATCAGTTCAAGAAAACCACAGTTATTCGTTCACCTTGAATATAGAAGTTATTCAGCCCAACAGTTTCTTTCCTTAATTTTTAAAATTAATAGTACTTGTAAGTGTTGAACAATAGTAGAAGAAATACCACTCTCATTTCCTATGTAATTAAAAAGATGTTTTGTTTTGCTTTATTTTTTAATTCAGTTTTTAAGTGTAAGAGTGGGGTTTACATTGTGTTGGCAGAGGCCTTCATAAAGTAGAAATGGGTCAAAAAATATTTATTACTACTACTAAATCACCACTATTACTAATTTTATAAATACATTTCTGATTTATAAGACCTTCCCCCAGAACAATTTCTTAGTTGGTCCCATAGTTGGATTAAATCTTACTAGATGATTGACTATGTGTTAACTGAGAGGTGGTTAAATCTCTTTTATGAGGCATGGACACGTTAAAGGTTATTTTCTCACTTTTTGAGAGACATTTTCTCAAATGTAGGACTTTAAAAGAGAGCATTGAAAGAGCTTGCACTCTAAATGGTGGCTGAACTGAGAAACTGCTAAATAGAAACAAATGGAGCAAAGCAGGAATGTGTGGTGGCACGTGCTTTTCCCTCCCCAGCACGTGCTCGTGCCCACACACAGGCACAAACTGCCGGCTGCATCCTCACCTGAGATAAACTTCCACAGTTCTCAGAGCCACTCACACACACTGTGTGGATTCATCTGTGGTGGTAGTTTGGAAAAGCTTAGTGATACCCTCACTGTACAACAGCATGAGCAAGGAAGGAATTTAAAGTTGCTGCACTTGCTCGGAACCAGACTTCCCTTGCTTCTTTAATTCTAGAACCAGAAGTTTATCACTTGGCTGTAACCCCATATTTCCATTAGAAGGGACCGTGTCAAATTAGGAAGTGTGTGTTTCCATTTAAAGGCAAATTTGTAGGAAGAAGGAAACAGCCTGGCTGCATTATTTAAAGCTTGGTTGAGATATTTGTAGATTTATTAGGAAAAGAAGTACAAACTACATTTCCCTCCATATTCCAAAGGACTCCACGCTTTCCTCTTGGCTTTCATGGGCACTTTGCCCAGCTACAGGGTAGGGCTCTGAGGTCTCTAGTGCAGAATGAAGGCTAATTCAATAGTTGCATGTTGACACTCTGTGGACTCCAGACCAAAACTCGTCTGAAACTTTTACTACATTACTGATTTATCTTGTGGGCACAACTCTCTAACTGCTCAGGAAATTCACAGTTGAGCTGAGTGGCTGGTGACAATTTTTGTACTGCTTGTGGGGCAGGCTGCTCTATTCTACCCCACTGTTCCAGTGACTTACTACAACTGAGGATCTATCACATCCGTGCTTAACTTTAACAAATTATTGTAGTCATTCAGGTAGGTGGGTTTTCTCAAATTGTTTTGCTGTCACATTTTGGGGAAAAGAGAGAAATCCTTAGACTGTATGTTATTGGTGCCTCCTGAGCTCTTGACCCAGGAAGCAAAATATCTAAACAACTAAAGACAAAAAGTATTTCCTTGTCTCAAAACATGTAATCTAAAAAAGGTAATAATGGTAAAAGATAAACTTTTTTGTGCTCATTTGATAGCAATTACATGTTTTATACCATAGCCTACCCACAAGATTTTTATTTTCATAGGTGAAGACAGTGTGAACCTATCATGTCTCTCAGTAATTTTACAGTGATTCCCTCTGTAGGAATCTTAATGTCACACAGCAATGACTAGTCCAATCATTTGTCTCCACTGATATTCATAGGTAATCCATCAGAAGGTAAAATTACTCTACAGTGCCTTTTTTTGAGAAAACTTTGCAAAGCTTTCATCCTCAGGGAATCTTTTTCTGACTTTATTTTATGCTTTAAAGTGCAGGGATTGACACTTGTCATTTCAATGTAGCAGGTAGAAGTGAAAAACTTTTAATCCATACCACAGTACAACCTTTTCCTGAAAATGCTTTTTATGCCAGTAGTGAGCTTTGCTTGGTTATCCAATGCAGGAAAAGCTTCCTCAGATTAATGTATTTCTCACCTTTTAATCTATACCCTTTTAAAAGCAGTGGGAAGCTTCTGGGTCAGATCAGACTTGTTGGACCCCAGTTCAGGCTCTGATTTGGCCGTCTGATCTCAGTACTCCTTGGATCATGCTTTGGAGATGATCTCCCATCTGCAGAAGCCCAGAGGCTGGATGTGCACACAATTAGAATCTGTCCCTCTGAAATCCAACAGGAGCTGCTCCCAGCTTGGCTCATGAGCAGATCAGCCATATAACTCTGGAGAAGATGGGGTTACCACAAAACTTGGGGGGGAATTGCATTAACTAGCACAAGCCAGAAATCAATGGTTGTGATTTCTCTGACTGCGGCCTGGGATGCTAGTCTGATTTAATGGAGAAGAAAAGAAGAAAGTTGTTGAACAGAGCTGACAAGAATTTCCAAAATAGCTCTTAGCCAATGGCGTATTTCTGTGGCAGCATAACAACAGTCCCGGCGTTTTCCAGAATGTGTAAAAGAAAGAGCATTCCTTTCGGGAGACAGAAATTACAGGTGAGAAACAGAAACCTGGGTGACGTCAAATCGCAGAAGCTGAGGTGGATCTGACAGCGCGAGGCTCGCTGAGGCCCAGTCTGATTCAGAACCCGTAACTTTCCAGTTCATGCATTGCCCCAGGAGAGCGAGGCTGTCGTAGAGGCTGCCGTGCCAGCAGCCTTTTGGCTCCTGATCCCCTCCTGCCAGCGGGAGCTGCGGTGTGGGGCGCGGGATCTTCCCAGCCCCGGAATGTGCTCCTGGCCCTGCTTCACGTCGTGATCGACCTGCGCTGCCACGTCTGCCAGGGAACCCGGGTGAGAACCCAGCCTGAAGTTAAACTGCTTGGGAAAAATGGGCCAAGCTCCACGCTGGAAAGAGCAAGGAAACGGGCTTTTGGTTTAGAACACAGTAGCACACACTATTTCAGTTTGCAGAGGCCTACAGTGGCCATCAGGCCCAACTGCCTGATCATTTCAGGGCCCTCTGTGTTGCATCAAAGGTGTTTCTTGGGGGAAGTTTGGGCTAGGATGGTCTAAGCTCTCTGATGTGGGCAGCAAATAGCACAGTTGGTAAAGGCAGTGCATGTGAAGTTTCCTCTCTAGGCTTCACTTAGGCTTTTATCAGAACGCTGTATGCATGTCTAGCTTTAGTTACTGGATGGTATACAGAGGCTGGGCAGGTGTGCAGCATTTATTTTTAGATAGCTTCTGAGAAAAGAGGAGGAAAGCCACATGCAGCAAAATTTTACTCCGGCAGCACAACATAAAAATAATTTGCTTTCTGTCTGCAAACAAATTTAAATCCTTATTTTGCCGCATTAAAAACAATGTAAAATGAACAGTTAGGATAAATAAGTCTCACTGCTCAGTGGACTCTCAGCGACATGTGATAAAGAACGTAGATGCCCATATGTTTAGATGCTGCAAACTGAATATTTAGCCAACTGGTCCCTGGAATAGAAGCAAAAATCTAAAGTTAAGTGCTTGGACACTTCGAACGGCACACAGGCACTTTGAAAGGCCTTGATGAAAAAAAAATCCCTCACGCTAAGTGGAGACCTGTCAACTTGAAAACAGTAAGAAAAGGGCATGGCCTTAATTTTTTTCATTTCACGGGACCTGGCACCCATGGAGGTGGCCCTGTCTCCCTGGAGTCCAGATCCAGGCTGGTCCCCCTGGGAGGAGGGATGATGTGGGCAACGAGGCAGCGCTGCCAGAGGTGCAGGGAGAGGAAAGAGCGCTGCTCTGGATGTGTGAGCCGTGACTCACAAGTTCACGTTGCAGCACAAGTGAAAGCAGGAATCTCCCCTGGGAAAAATGTGCTTTGTGCCTTTGGGAGCTGCGAGAGGCAGCAGGAGAAGCAAACCGGGTGCTTGGGATGTGTGAGCAGTGGTGTGGGGCAGCCCCACCCAGGAATCCTGCGTCTCCAGACTCTCAGTACATCCCTCTGCTGCAGTTCTGCTGCCTTTGGGGCTTCCTCAGCCCCTCCACTGCCTTGATGTACCCTCAGCTTCTCGCTGCTTTAGGTGCTGTGGTGCAAATCACAGAAGGATGCAGCCATAGTGGCAATTCCTTGACTGCCTTTCTTCTGTGGTCACAGTTTGCTGAGGTACTCCTCCAGGTTATGGGAGCTGTGGTAGTCAGATTTGGAAAGGAAGACTGTGTGGTTTTTCAGAAATTTGCAGCTAATAAAATGATAATAAGGAAAATAAGAGAGAAAGATGACTACAGATCTGACTATTTGGTGACTGACTAATCTGGTCAATGTGGGGAGACATGATTTGTGGATTAAGGTCAGTGGTAATCTGTGGTTATGAAAACTGAAGAACAAAGCTAAATTGCCTGTATTTTCAGAATGAGGACGAAGAAACGTTGATGGTGGCATTCAAGAGTCACAAAATATCCCTATAATATAAAAGTATATTAATAAAATGCTGTCTGTACTGCAGCTACCAGGTTCAGGCAATGCACATGTGGCTCTGGGAGAGGGGAGTGTAGAGTCCAGATCTTGACACAATTGTCATGACCCACAGAGAACAGATATTTAGCATGTATAAAACAACAATGGCATCCAGCTGCATTCAACATCTTGACTCCAATAATTGTTCTCAACTACAACTGCTTGTCTTGCTGAATGACCTGTTTCTAGCAAATATGGAACAAATTGTGTTTGGAATCAAAATATCATTAAACAGTCAGTTCTATAAGTTTGAACATAACTCTTCCAGTGGAAAACAGGAATATTTTATGTTTACTGAAAGAAAGCCTAGGAACAGTAAGATATTACTGAAAAGCCAAACTGATCTCAAGAAATCCCCAAGATATGATCAATTTACACTGAACCCTGAGCCATATCAGGCATTGCACTGCTTGCTTCCAACCAGAGATTATTCTAGAGAGCATTGAGACTAGATTTTTGAGGTTTCTTAGATGTTTACTTCCCAGTGATTTCATAAGAAACATCTGTAAGTCTTGATTTCAAAGGGAGATCATCACCTACCTGCCTCAGCCAGTGTGGTTCTAAATTCCCTACACATAAAAGCTGTGGCAGGATTGAGAAACAAACCCGAACTCCAACTGCTCTGCAAAATCCTTTTGAAACATTCATTTTAGGTCTTTTAATAAATAATTACAGAGAAGTAGCATGCCAGAACCTGATAACCTGCAGATGTGACGGCATCAGAAGCAACCTGCTGAATCTCCAGGCTTTTCCACATATTTGAACAGCATATCCTCCCCAGTTTGATACCTATTTTCCTGTAATTCATTTTTCTCAGACTGAGAAGGAGAAGATTTCTTAACAGGAAATTACTTCCTTACAATAGTGAACAAATCTTGAGAATTTAAGCTTGTTACTGTAGTTTTCGTGAAGGCAAAACATCTCTTTTGGCAACTCATCTGTCAATGGTCATTGGATTATACCGTAAAAAAATAATACATTTGCCCTTCTGATGAGGGAAATATTGCCAAACCTTGTTGCTGTTTCTCTCTTCAGTTAGACTAGTTTCTAGCACTAGGGAAGTTCAACTGATTGCAATCAAACATATATAAGCAATTTGCAGCATGTATGTCTACACATCAGGGAGGAAATCTTCAGTTACTGCATATTCAAGATGTTGTAAGCCAAGATATGTTAGGGCAAGAAAGAAACTTGCAGGGCTCACAGAACTATTCCAGGCACTTGGGAAATAGATTCACAGTCTCAGACACAAAGGGGAATGATAAGCTATAGGCATTTTGAAGTCATTATAGGGGGTCAACATCCTATTACTTGGATGTATGTATGAAACAGACTGGCAATACACTGACACATCAAAGAAAAATGTTATGCTAGAGCTTTTCTTTTTAATTAGATACAGAAAAATAGTTTTGTGAGCCTCTGCAGGGATCTTTTTCCTTTTTTTTTTAATTTGGTAAAATATTGAGAAATCAGTTTGTTTAAACGTTAAGCTGTTCATAGGAAAGTAAGACCCTGGAGGTTAGAGAAAGTGTTGTCACTCAAATCTGTTCTCCCAAAGAGCAATTACTGTAGTCATTAATGTGCCTTGTTCCAAAATCTAGTCTGACATTAAATACTGCTTGAAATGTTCAGAAGACAGTTAAAAGGTAGGAATGGATCATTTTCTCATGCAACATGTGCTGAAAAGCTTTCCTGTGCATTCAATCATCTGGCTTCACAAATCCTAGTGGTACCCTTCTGAAGCTGTTATGGAACATATTGGTTGCATATTTCATTTGTTTCTGGCAAGAATAATTAGATGAATGTTTAATTAGAAGTGATTTTCTTTCATGAATCATGGCCAGCTGACTGAAGGGTTGATGACAGTCCATATTAACCAATAATACATACATCAGAATAATTCTGACTTGCTAGTATAACAAAATTACAGGTAGTTTAGAAATGCCCCAGCAGAAGGATAAATCCCCAGTCAGTATAAATCAAAGATTCACTGAAGTTGACAGGACTATTTTATTAGAAACCTCCTAAGAATCTGGGAAAATTTACTGCAATATTACTCAGAAAGATTCCTGCTTTGCTGTGCTCTCTGTCTTGGATTCAAACCCCTGTCAGGCAAACCAGGATTCCCCCTCACGCCTCTCCCTGCCCACAGATTTACCCACACACTCCCGTTCCTTCAGCCCTGTTCATCTCTCCCTTCTTGGGATGCAGGTCCTCCATCCACCTGCACCCCTCACATCCAGAGAAAACCCCAGCTCCTTTATCCCCTGCAGGCCAGTGTGGCTCTGCAGCAGCACGGCCAGGGCAAGCTCCCCCTCAGCACTCCCACCACGCCCTCACCTTGTTATGGCATCCTGGGGATGGGTGGGATGCTGGGCATGAAATGACACAGGGAGAGGGAACCCTAAAGCTGCCTGTGGTGAGGGCAAGCAGGATCTGCAGGCAGCTGAACCTCTGTAGTCCCTGTGCAGGGTTGCTCCTGAGGATTTCCCCACAGTTGTGCATTGAAAATGGCCCACTCCTTGGCAGAACTGTTTTTTTTGATGGCTTTTGATGCATTTCTGTGGCGACCCGGGGATCTTTCATGCAGCCCTGTTTTTGAAAGCCTTCTGGCAAGTTTGTATTCTCAAGTCAGATTTTCTCACACGTTGTACTAAAAACACTGGTTTTGTTTACATTCCTTCTTGGAGAAGGGAATCTGATGGACTGGTCACTTAGCCAGTCCGGTTGAGAGGTGGGATTTCATCTTCCAATTCTCTCTCACTTAGCAAACCCTATAAATTGTGTATCCATAATAAACAGGCTCTCTTTTTGGGGGCCTCGGCTGTTCTCTTGATTGTGTTGAAACCATGTCCTTCTTTCATGTCCTGTTGCCACATTTTCATGACCTGTTCTTTATGCAAACACCAAGTAAAACATGTCTGTTTTTTCAGTATGCTGGAAAGTTCATTTTTGCAAAGAAAATTCACTTATTTTACATCCCACATTTCTCCCAGTTTTTCCAATTAACCTCACCACTTATGGTTAGCAGGACCAAACATACACATTCATTTCCAATCATTACCAATTACTTTGGACCACGAAACGTTTGCTTGCTCTGGGGTACCAGCAAAGAAACAGTAATTAACTGAGATAGTTGCTGCTTTCCCTTGAAAGCTGAAGAATAGGATTATGCTCTTGATAAACTAATAGGCTTAAACCAATTCAATGTACTTAATAGGAACCCTTGAAACAGGAAGACACCTCAAAGCCTTCACTGTGAACTTTTCCCATTACCTCAAAACTGAAGACAATGAAGATAAATGAAATTTCAATTCTGCAGCTGTTGCAGAAAGGGTAGAGGATAATGTATGCCTAGAATCAAAAACTAAGTTGAATGATCATATTTTAATTAACAATTGTTATAATTCTTTTGACATCTGCAGAACCTTCTGCAAACTTTAGGTTTCCTGTGAGTTAGGCAGGTGGTATCACCCCCATTTGACAGACCTTGAACACATCTCATGCTAAACTTGAACCTGCCCTCTGTCTCAGAGTCTCTTTGCCTTTTTCCATCCAACAGGTTTAATATCAGATTTAATGAAAGCAGGAACAGTGGTGAAGGCAGGGCACTGCTCTCCTTTGCATGACTTATTAAAGAAATGGGGCCATAGTTTGTGATGCAGCTTCAAGGGCTTGTCAGAGATACATCATGATCAAGAACTTGGTGCCTACAGGAGGATTTCGATGGATTTTGAATCCTTGTGTCAAAAAAAACCCCAAACTTTTTTTCCAATGGTCACCTGGAATTCATCACTTTCTCTGTGAGTGTCTCAAAAGCTGAAGGGATGGGCACATCACAAAGAGAACAGCTGTAGCTACTGGGTTTTAAAATTGCTGCTGCTGCCCTCTCCATCCTCTTTAAAGAGTCACCCAGCTAATGAGACCTGTGGGTTCAGCATCTTTCAACAGGAGGCCATGGTTCACTCTGCCTCCAGCAGCCAGGACCACAGGTGATGTTGGGTGACTCGCTGGCACTTCCTTTCTTGTAAAACAAGGATTTTCAGGGTAATCCAGCTGGGTAGCACAAAGGCAGAGAGGAATTGGTACTTCGTGACTAAGGCCTTAATGGTGAAGGCCTGAGATCTACTTCATGAATTTTAAATTGTATATTGTCCTTCAAACCATGTAAAATGAAGAAAAGAAGTTCTTATAGGTACCAGTCCACTGGTCTGTGGGTTTCAGGGGAAGAGAAGTGACTCCTGAAAGCCTCACCTGAGGCAACTGTGACCTTGTCAGACAGTGGCCCTCCCCTCACATCTCAATTTTTCTGTCCCCACCCAAAGTGACACCTGCTTAGGATCCTACTCACAGTTTCTCAAGGGCCCGTGTGCTTCACTTGGGGGTACATTTTGCTTAGTCCTTTCTTTTTTTTTTGTTTTTATTTTTTAACTGTGAACCTCTTACAGGACCATTAGCTCCTGCAGGAGCCTGAAGTTGAAATCACACCCCTAACCTGGGATGAGTAGCCTGGTATTCAAAAACTCTGTCTGTCCATCTTACTCTGCAATACTCTATAGAATTGCTCTTTTTTTTTTTTTTAATTACCATGTCCACTTTTACAGAAACACATTTCCCCTCCTTCCTTTGATTTGCCTACTGGCTGTTTGTGTTTCAGTCTTTGTAACTGTTGGCCAGATACTGTCTGCTTGAACAAAATCCTTTCATTCAGTACCCAGCTCCAGTGGAATCAGGAAATCTCCCCAATAATACTAAATACAAACCCTGGTTCCTTGCATGTGAAATTGGACAAGGAACATTTTGCTATTCCGTAGAAGTTTTGGGAAGGTTAATTAATAAATGTTGGGAAAAACTCAAAGTCAGTGGGACAATACTAAATGAGTAACATTGAAATGATTAAAAACTTAACATACACCAGTGTAAAGGCTGAAACAAAGCCAGGCAGAAGAGAGTTGTGACAAGGCTACAACATGGAGCAGAATGGCACCTGGGAGGGGTACAGAACCGTATTGAAACATTTTTGGAAGGGCATCTCGTTCCATGAATTGACAAAAGGATTGCCATGTGAAAATGAGCAAGGCTTTGCTTCTTGCCAGCTGCAAGAGGGACGAGGTAGGGAAGCTCCCTACAGTGATTTACTGCTTCTGCTTAATTTTGTTTTTCATAGATGGTGGGGGGGGGGCAGGAGGGAGGGCTGAAATGGAGGGCAGAGATCTAAAATACAAACAACCAGCACAATTACATAGCTTTATAAGGTTAACCTAGCTCTGCCTTCAGACAGAAGGGAGGCAAAAGAGCTTTATTGCCTTAGATTGCCTCTGCCTACAAATCTTAAGTGCATTTAACTCCACCCTGTCTTCTAGGCAATAAGTAACTGTATTAAGTACATACATTTAAAGCTTAAGTTAAGGTAGGCCCCGAAACCACCCTCTGGTTATTTACTCCTGTGCATTTTTAGGAAGAGGACTTGCTCCTAGAAAACCTAAAGGTCTTGTTTTTCAGGGGTTTTGGGGGAAGAGGAGGGGAGTGGTTTTTGTTTTGCTTTGCTTTGCTTTGCTTTACTTTTTACAGTAAGTACTTTTTGCACACTCAAACCTGGCCACAAGCATTTCTCAATGGTGAGCTTGAACAGGTACAGCTGCCATGCCAACAAACGAGCTGCTGGTGCTTCTTCAAGCTGCTGCTGAAACCGCGTCTCAAATTCTCTGAAAGAAGATACTGTAGCTTACCCTGTCCAAGTAAATTAATATTTTTACGGCCAACTTTCCCCCATGCCAGTAGAAATACAAATATATCTAAATGAAGCTGGCTTGAGTGGAAAGGCACCGTTGCTAGGTAGCCACTGGCATGATAGTGAAGGTACCAGTGAAGCACAGAGAGGTGAGTCCCTTGTAATTGCAGAGACCCATTTTTCATTCTGCTTGAAAACGAGTTTTTATTTTTATTTTTTTTTCTGTGCAGATGACAAGATCCCCAGCACAGCAGGAAAAAGTCTGCAGAAATACACAAGCATGAGGCTTTGCTGTGTCTCCCTGTGGAGACACCAGGATTTTTCAGATGAATCCTAGAAGTTGGTGGGGAAATGGGTGAAGGAGCCCAGGCACTTTAATTACGGGAGAGTGCTTAGATATGACAACAACAGGAGGCAAACAAGCACTGCTTCTAACCTCCAGTGCTTCATGATTGCCTGTACTAACTGATAGAGCAAGGATAGGAAGCCACCAGAGCAGAAATCTGGTTGCTCTTGTTTCAAGAGCTATGGAAGCAGCCATGGCCCGTGGCCCTCATGTAAATCCTGACTCCTGAGTTTCTGCTTTGCTCCTCTGGGCAGCGAGAGTGTTAAAAGAGGGTGTGTGTCTGGCTGCCAGAAGAAATGCTGCTAATCAAGTCACACCTTAGCTTAAATCCTTTCTGGGATCTTTGGTGTAAATGGGTGACAGCTAACCCACAGGTTGGCTAGAAATTAATTCCCTCTTTAAAAATCACATTAAGCCCATGGGGCTGGGAATATGTGAAATCACTGCCAGCTATTTACTTTGATCCTGCTAAAATCCTCCTTGGGGCAGGGGGTAAGGGGATAGGTGTGCTGAGGCTCTGTCAGACTACAGAACTCATCCTCTGGACAGTGGAGATAACTTTACTCATTGCACTGAAAGGGAAATGAGATACAGAGAAGATTAATTGGTTTGCTCATAGATGGACAAAAAGTTTGCAAATATATGAGGAACTGAAACCAACCCCAGATGGATTCTGTAGCATAAGCAATTATTTCTATTTATTTACAGTTTGTGTGCAAGTTGCATTTTATGATATGGTCTTAGGAGACGGCTGCCTTTTTAAACATTTACCAACTGAAATAATAAACCATAATTGCTCTGGTATGGAACTCCTTACTTTGCAACTCTGTTCAAAAAATATCCTACCCTGTCTCCTGGGGTGTGAAAGATTCAGTAAGACTTCCCCCACAGGAAAGATGAAAACAATGTATGAATAAAAAGTGCAAGGAGTCAGGGATCCCTTTACAGAGTATGTTTTGCAGAGGCACACTGTAAACGTTATCATGCAGTCCAAGGACAAGTTTTTGATGGAAAGGATGGAGCTATCAAATATTTTTTCTCTGCACCTGATGACTTAGCTCAAGCAAGACTGTAGTATGTACAAGGTAGTTTCTCAGGCTCCTAAGTCTGCTGGGGGGAAGAAAGTGCCATATTTTAAGCAGCAGAGGTTGTACATTGCAGGTTTGGGGCCCTGTGTGAAACTCTGGATGAGCAGTTGGCAAAACTGAAACTTGTTATTCATCACCGTCCAAGCTTCAGCAGATTATATGGCAAGGACTGGAAGTTTTGCAGGAGGAACACTTCAACCTTGGGATTCAGTTGGACTTCCAAAACTTTCCCCTGTAGCACTGTTTTGTTGGATGTTTTAATGTTGTTCTGTCACTGTGCCTGCCCCCTACCTGAAAAGACAACTCTTGGCTCGGAGCAGTGTTGTGTCCTCTCAGCCCATGGTCTTCTGAGAAGGCAGCAAACAAGCCTGACAATTGTATCTGAGTCAACTGTAAGGCCACAGACCACTAACCCACCCATTCCTAAAGATTTAGTGGGATTTGCCTGAGAGCAAATGGGTTTCAACAAGGTTCTTGCAGGCTCTTTAGGAAGCAGTGTCTCCATACCATCAGTGCGGCATCTGCAAGCAACATCTGGAGGAAAGAAAAGGCAGAAGTGCCACATTTTCATCCTGGCAACATCCAGAAAAATCTTGAGGACTTGCACATCTCCTCTGGGTGGAGATAACTGTGTCTTTGCCACCGTGGTGCCCCATCCCTGTTGTGGTTGAACTGTGTTTTTCTTGCTGTAAAGGAGAAGAGAGGAGACAAGAAGAAAGATAAGAAAGGGCATTTTCGTGGACTCTGGAATGGTTGTTCAAGATGCCCAAAGGTACACACACAGCTGTGGTGAAGGCTGGCTGCAGATGCCTACAGAGCTAGTTGAAACAGATGAATGTCAGGCTTTCAGCTGACACTGTGCACTGACAGTGGGACATTTACTCAATAAACACTTGGGAACAGCTGGAAAGGCCTGCCAGGTGATTCAGGGGGCCTTAATTTCTTGTCAGCTTGTAAAACTCCCTGGTTGACTGGCATGTAGGGAGTTAATGAAGTTACTGCTCAGTTAGCTTAGTGGCTTTATCAGCTTAGTGTCAATCTTTAGTTGAGACAATGGTTAACCACTTATCTCACTAGAAGTGTGAGGTGTGGCCTCACGGGCAGTTATTTTCACAGGAAATAGTATCCAGAGCAAATACATTGATTATGCAGCTCCAGCAGATGATTCAGCAAACACAGATAAGCCTCTTGCTCTGGTGAAGGCATGATGGAGAGGAGAGCTCACAGTTCTCCCTGGTGTGTGCTGGTCAAACCTCTGACTTAATGAGCAGGCAACCCCAGTTTATCAGTGTCGTTGATCTCTAGCACAGCATTAAAGCAGTAATTCAGGGAATACTGAGTTTTCAAAGCACTGTAACACACTCATAAAATAATGCTCACAACATGACTAAGAGCTAAATATGCCCTATCAGTATTTTATGGCTGGTGGAAAACAAGCATAAGAGGATCATGCAGCTCAACATCTTGGGACCAGGAAAGAGGAGGTCTCTAGTCCCACCCAGCTCAGTGCTCACCATCTCTGGAATGTCCTGCCAGCGTGGGACTGCCCTCTGCTCTTTGCCTCTTGGTTGTGGGCCTCAGATAAAAGAAATAAATAAGAGAAAAACGGCCTCAACCGTGTCAGCGACACTTTGGCCGGAGTCCTGCTGTGTGTGCCAGGCGCCCTCGCTTCCTCTCTGAACCAAGGAGGCCGCTTTCATCCCAGGGCTTGTTTCTAATACCATGGTACCCCTGTGTCCTGATGGTGCCATGTGTGGAAATTCACACTTCTGGTGCTGCAAAAGCTGACTGGAATGTGTCTCGGCGGGAGCACAGCTTTCTCCTTCGTTCTGATGCTCCCAGCAGATTAATCTCATTTCCAGAGCTCTGTGAAGTATGATATCAGCATCTGAGGAAAAGGCTGAGCAGATGCTGATAGCTGAGTATCGCACACGTGGTGGCTTTGTGGTCTTCTCACGGGTAGGAAAAGACGTGATTTCCTAGGGGATCACCTCCTGCACGGCAGTGCTGAGCATTTCCAGAAGGAGATGCCCCAGCTGCAGAGGAGCAGCCCTCAGCTGCTCTCTGCCAGAGCCGCTGGTTGTCCCACGTTCCCCCTCCAGGGGAGGCGACTGATGACCCTGCCACGCCTGGGAAACTCTCTCCACCTAAACGTGCACCTTGAAGAAAGGATCTTCCTGATCAAACAGTGCCTCCTCAGATCACTGTCAATCAGAGCGAGCTTTCCCTGAAGGAGCCTGATGCTGCCTGACAGAGAGCCATCAAATTTCTCCCAAACCGCTTGGACCAAGTGGGAAAGCATTGCAGGATTTGACAGCAGCCTCAGCGACAGCACAGCTCATTTTATAGGGACTTGTTAACCATGATAAACCTTTGCTGAGCGGATGCACAGGTGACCAGATGTTTGTCAGGCTCCCAGTGGAGTAATTTTAGGTGAAGTACTGAGATTTCTACTTAAGAAACAATATATATTATAGGCATATTGCATGTTTGATCCTCACAAACAATTATAAAATGTAACAGCAACATTTGTCTGGGCTGGTTAATAAATAAAGTGGGATAAATTCTCTGAGTCTGGATTCATAGGAAAGATTATGGGAAAAAAACTGTTGCTAGTTAAGATAAAAAACTGTCCTCAGTCACCAAGACATTAGTGATTACTAAGGCTAAAATCTGAAATCGATGCAGAGTCTCTTTTAGGAGGTGTCTCTAGCTAGAGGTATTTATTTTCTATTTACCTGCTTCCGTCACAGCCTTTCACAACACTGGAAAATGCACTGCCAAGGCAAAACTCTCAACCAAATTAGGAGATCTGTGAACATTGGGGATGGAGTTTTCTCAGTAGCAAGATGCAGCACCTGAAACTCACCTCGCAGCAGTGTTAAACTCACTGTACTTAGAATTAATAAACATCTTGTTGCCGTGATTTATCTTTTAATAGAAATAGTTGTTCACAGGCACAAACAAGAATGACAAAAGACAGCTAGTAATTACTACCAACACGAGAAATGTTTGCATTTAGCTAGGCAGAAAGGAAGAGATTCTCACTGATACTTGCATGTAATTCTGGCAATTAGACACCATGTCACAAATTACCCACCTTTATAGGATTTTAGAACAATTTTCTAATCTCTCCCCATCCCACATCTTAATTAGCTCCTACTTCCCTGTCATTGACTCCCAACTGTAAGAACCAGCTTAAGCGAGGGTAGCCGAATTTTCAGACTGCTTCCTCTAGCAGCCTGACATAAGGCTTTGTATTAATGTCACATTTTGCTGTATCCATCAACATTATGCAGATGTGAGCCACCAGGTACTAGCCAGCTCTCCACACTGCCAAGTTTCCTACCACTAGTTCGAGGCCACATTTACAGAATACATTTTCCTCTGCCATCGCAGTGTAATAAAGGGTCATGAGCGCAGACTTTCAAAATGAAATCCTTCCAACAGGAAGGTTCTTGACAGACAGCTCCAGGTGAAAAAAATTAATGAAATTTGAGATTTTCAAACCTTCCACAAATGGTGAGCAAGGATGGTCATAATCCTGAAGTTATAAAGTTTGTTGATTTTTTTTGTTGTTGAAAACATGCATGCCTCACTTTTAAAATGAAGGCAGCCAGCAGTGACTGTGGGTCATAGCATTTGTGGGAATGCTTGCCAAAACCTTGTGTTTTTTTTTTTTTAGTCATTGATGCATCACTTTGAAATAAATGTTAGTCTAAAAAAAAGTCACAGGTTTTGGAAATGAGTTGCTGGGATTTGCTTAAATTACAATAAAAAGAAAAAGAAAGAAAAGGTCTCAGCAGAATTGCCTGCCCCCAGAATACTAATTTAGCATTATTATGAGTGAACTGTGAAGGTCACGGGTGCAAGACAAGGCACTGAGTGAGTGGAGTGGGTGAGTTTTACCTCCCAGCAATAAGGAAGCCCAAGTCAGACAGTAAGTGATTATGAAAGTGCTTGGTACACTCTAGAAACCGAACACATAATAAACCAAATGTGCAAGAACGACTTCTGTACTTTCAGTATTAGTGGCATACTCTTAGATATGAATGTGAAAATGAGTCATCCTGCTTGAACATCTTTCCCCCTCTTAAAGCAATTTACATACATTGATAAAAGATGCCTATTTTTAATAGCAGAAACCCATATACTTTTTTTTTTTTTTTTTTTTTTTTTTTGTATAGGTGGCAATTCCACCGTGTGAGCTGATGGTGCAGGTGGCAGTCTTGGGCCATCCTAGGGTGGTTGTGGCCTCTGGGAGCTTCTCCCAGAGATGTCCTTGCAGCATCTCCCCACTGCAGCAGCACAGTGGTGGTGGTGTTTGCTCCTGGATGTATTTGAGCTGTCAGAGCTGCACGCTGTGGGATTTGGTGGCACAGGTACCTTTGCAAAGGTGCTCAACAATGGCTCACATAAGCAATCCTGGCTTCCCTCCATAGTGACTTTGGCAGGATGGAAGTGCCTTACATGGGAAAGCTGCTTGGTGCCCAAGTCAAATGGTGATGCTCTTCCTGAAGTCAGCTGTCACTAAAGGCTCCTTTTTTTAGCTTGAAACTTTGTAAGGAGACAGATGGAGGTTGCCTGGGAGGACGTGCACATAAAAAAGCCAGTTCCCAGTCACACTTGGATTCCCATGATTTTGATAGCAGCTCCGATACTGAAGTTCTGTGACAAACCCAATGTGCACTGCACCAGCGTTTGGAAGCCTGCCTTTGGTTCCAGGATGGCCTTTACTCTTTCACCCACTCCTTTGCCTTTCCCTGATGCCCCAGAGAGACTGGTGCTTCGCATGAGGTACAGCAGGCCTTTGCCAATGGCCCTAAGTAGGCCAAGGGGGTCCACTCTGCTGTACCAAGGTCCCTGACAAACCCCTCAGGATGCAGGAGGCACCCTTCCACGGTGCTGTTCCATGGAACAGGGTGCCCAGAGAAGCTGTGGGTGCCTCATCCCTGGAAATCTTCAAGGTCAGATTGGATGGGGCTCGAAGTGACTTGGTCTAGTGGGCAGCAACCCTACCCCTGCTGGGAAGGTTGGAACTAGGTGGCCTTTAACCATTCAATGATCCTGTGCTTGTAGGGCTCAGGCATTCCACATTCAGGATTTCCACAAGTGCTCAGCACTGAGAGCCAGGGCCAGATATTCAAACAAGTTCAGTTGCTTGCAAATTTTCTTTGGAAACTAAAATTAAAAAAAAAGAGTCTGACTAACACCACAATGGAAACGACGTATCGAGGGCTTTACAGAGAATTGCCCACTTAGTGCCTCAGCAAGAGGTGGGCTCATCTGAAAATTCAGCTCCAGATGTGGGGCTGAATACTTGAAAATTTAACCCGGATCTCCTTTGAAAATCTGGTTCTGTGTGAGAACATCTGTCACTGAAATGGTAATCAGACTATTATCCGTGTACAATTTTACCATTTACATATTTTAATGACTCTTGACTCTTTCAAGCAACTTTGAGAACCAATTTTCTTCAAGTGCAAGGGATACATTTTCAAAGACAAACCCAGCTCAAATGTTTAAGTTTGTAAAATCTGTCCCCTGGACCACTGCAAAGCAACCAGCTGCTGTTACCTGGGGCCCCTTCTCCTCTTGTGGGTGGGGATGGTGGAAGTGGGAGGGAGCATGAGGAATGTCTCTGGCAGTGCCCAGTGAGGAACCCCCAGGCTCCTGAGCTCCCAGCCAGCTGACTCACCCACCCTGTGTGCCCACCCAGGGGCAGGGTTGCTGCCAGAGCCTGCAGGGATCATCCCTGGGTTCTCCAGGCTCCCTGGTGGGAAGGTGCTGATCCCTGCTTGTGCCAGGGAGGGGGCCGTCTGCCACTCCAGGGACTGCAGAGGGCGTGGAGGGGCTTAGCCTTACTCTTCAGCTTTTTGTGAAACCCTCCCCATGTGCATCATCTGGCAGAATATCAGGCAACAAAGAGAATAAACTAATTCCTGGAAACTCCTCCCTGCACATTTTCTCTGAATGGGGCTTTATATGGCCAGGGGCAGGCTGAGCCTTGTTCTGGTAATAAAGGAGGGAAGCCACCACAGGGCCTTTCTGAGACACTGACTGCAAGCAACAGGCAGGATCATCTCTGCTGTTGTATTCTGCAAACTGCTGACAAATGCAAAGGCATTTTGCTGCGTGAGAAGGATTTACATACATGTTTATTTGTGTAGCTGACATCTCCTTTGTTTGCACAAAGCAAAATTTGCATATTCAAGTCCCTCATTAAATGCACACCTTTATCCAAAACTGGCATGCAAATTGTAGCATGGCAGGGGTTGAGGATATACAACATAACTTTTATTATTGAGCAGATCAGACATGGGGATGCCCAGGTCTCAGGGGCCAGCTTGTGCTTGCTGAGCTGACAGTTCAGAAAGAGAGTATTTTTATTTATAAACAGTAAAGAGTATTATACCTGGAAGTAAATGAAACATAAAGTTTAAGCAGTCTGATGCCATTTTTACAGTCACTTTTAACCACATTTTAGATGAAATAATAGGCCTTGCCTTGCTTAGCTATAAAATAAAAACCAAATGGGAGCATATGCCAATTGTATAAGCTTCCTATTACCCTACTTAGTTGCTGTATTAATACTCCTTTAAGCAAGCCATTTCATTAATTTTATTGCTTTTTTCACAGTTTATGGTCAAATAGCCACTAGAATTCACATAAACCTTAGTTTGTCTCATGTATTTACACATATTTACCTGCATTTGACCCCGACCTGACAATCAGGCACACAAATCTTCATCTCAGCACTCGTGTGAAGCTTTGTTGCCTCCAGTGGTGTGCTGTGCCAACACACCAGCATTTCCTCATGCAAATCCAGATCTTTCCAGTTCAGAGACAAGAATGCTGTGTGGGACAGTGTAAAATGCTTTGCACAAGCCCAGGTAGATAAAAATCACTCTTCACTCCTCTACCAATGCTGTAGCCCCATCACAGAAGGCCACCAAATTTGTCAGGCCTGATTTGACTGTGGTGAAGTCATGTTTGCTGTCACCAATGACCTCCTTATTTTCCATGTGTTTCATGATCTTTCCAGGCACAGAGGTGAGACTGACCAGCCTGTAGTCGCACAGGTTTTCCTTTTTGTCCCTTTTTGAAAATGGGGGGTTACATTTCCCCTTTTTCAGTCAGTGGGAACTTCACTGAACTGCCACAACTTCTCAGCTGTGATGGACAGTGGCTTTGCCACCTGCAGCTCAGGAGGTGTGGCTGGAGCACTGGCTGGTACAACTGAGGAAGGAACATCATGGAGCATGTCAGCCTTCTCCGTGTCCTAAAGTGAAAAGGTCACCTGCTTCCTTCCAGAGAGGGCCCACGTTTTCCTCAGTCTTCCTTTTGCCACCAGGGTCACTTAGGCACCAGGGATTGTGGCAGATGGCAAAGCACCTGACATCAACATTGTGTTACAGCACCAATCTCCTCCATCACTTCAGCCTAAAATCTGTGTTTACTCCTGTGCACCATAGCTTATTTAAAACTGGCTTCAGAAAATGCTAGAACTTCCAATAAACAGGTTTATCAGTGTGCTTACTAAGATTTCAGCTGAAGAAAGAAAAAAAAAGATAAAAACAACAGTGTACTTGTGTGGTACTATGGAAGACAATAGAAAATGATAACGGAAATGCGTCTCTATACAGGGAATAAAAAAGCAAAAGGCATTTATAGACAGTCTCTAAATGCATTAATAGTGAGCATCTCATTGATTTCAAGTTATCACAGGTCCAAATATCTTAAAGATGGCATTTAGATTTGTCCTGAAGCACTGTTACTATCCAGTGACATCTATTATTAGCAAACAAGCCAGCCCTGTTATTAGATATAGGATCAGCACACGACTGCTTTAGAAACAAAAGTCTGCCAGGTACAATGCCTGCAAAAAATCAGGACCTGTGCCTTTTTTCCTCTGAGGGAGGGAGCCCTAGCACTCACATTTTGTTTTGGTGTGACATGACCTACTGCTCTGCTGGCTGCTTCCACCTGAGCAGTGTTCACTGTGTGGTTTGAATAATGCAGCTCCCTCAGTTATGCTGACAGCATGTCAGAGAATATTGGAAAAACTGATGCCTTTTGATAACATTTTGTAGAGAGGCCTGGCCAACACTGACACTGAGGATGAAGCAATATTTTGAAGTTAATGAGACAGCACAAGAGAAAAGAGTTACAGTTCAATTGCATTTTACAGGAGGAAACACACCATTTGCTGAGGGGTTTGAAGGCTCCCCAGGGCCCAGCTTATACAAAATTTGCACAAATTATAACGTTTCTGTAAACTTCAACCCCTAGTTACTGATGATGAGTTCAGGCTTCAGAAAAGAAATCAGCAGCACGATGCTGAAAGCATTAAGAAAGGTGGCATCATGCCAGTGGTTTTAAAATAATGCAGGTTAGCTTAGAGATTCTGGGCTGAAAATCTGGTGGAAGTAAACACGTGGGACAGGACTTGCACTTAACTGAAATCTCAGTGTTTCTTTCTGTACTTGTGGATGCAGTTGTAACAGATGCAGTAGAATCAGAGAGAAGAATGAGGCATGAAAGTTATGCAACCAGCAAGTGTTAGAGGCAGCACTCCAAGCTGGGAGACACACACTGATGAATAGAAAAATATCCACGCTTGTTCTGGATGCAAATTTGGAGACAATTAAGGTAGAAGTTGAAGTAATGACATCTATGAAACAGCTTTTTGAGGAAAAGAATGAGCCAAAGAAGTAAGTACACTCAAGAGGATGAGAACAGAAAGGAAAGATAGAGCTAATACTTCAGTTGGCTGAAAACTTTTCAATCAGCTATTAAAAAAAAAAAAAAAAAACCCAAAACAACAGACGAAATAAAAGTATTTTTCTAATTATGTTATATATTACCGCATGTACATTTTCCAAGAAAAGTTTATTTTAATAACACTTCCTTAATTAAGAACATGCTCTGTCTTCTCCCAGCCAAAATGAAAAACATTTTTTTAGAAGCTAATTATTCCTTTGAGGTGTAGTGAAAAGGAATGGGGAAAGTCTGTGAGAAGCATGGCACGACAGAAAATACCTTTGCTGCAGTTTTATTTCTTACATTGCTGATGGTCCCTGGTAAAAAAACCAAAACCAAAAAAAAAGCAAAAAACACTATGAAATCAGAAGTTATTTTGCAATTTTTAGCCGTTTTGAGACTTAAGGAAATGCATTGAGCAAACAAATTACTTATTGAAGTTCTTCAAAGACAGTATTTTTTATGAGTCAATCATACAGGTGAAGGCAGACGTGCTTCCAGAGTAACATGATTTCTGTGCTACACACATGTGCCTTTGCATACAACACAGAGTGAGTATAAACCCTTTTATATCCACTTCTCATAGCTCTAAGTACACAGACTAGGGGGAAAAAAGAGGAGGATCAGACTCAAGTGCTACCCACATCTATTGTTCTCTTTTAGGTCAGTAAAGCAACCCCGATACACATTCCCCACTGCTAAATCCCTGTAATGGCAAAATGATTTCTGTTTGGCTGGTGATGGGGAACACCACAACAACTTATTTATCTGCTCTGCACACAAGTGGGAACCAAAGCGTTGCTGTCTGAGGCCATAAAGGGTTCTCAGACTTCAGCAAATTTGGCACTCGGTGACGGTGCTTCGCTGGCTCTTGCTGCTCAATAGCTGCACAAATAGCCCGAATGCAAACACGTTACCTAATCAGGTATCTGTGTACTCACAGATATCACAGCCTACAAATATATGCTTTGATAAAGGAGAGTCCATGGTCCAGATATTCACTCTTATAGGATGGATTACATAAAGTAGAAAATGAGGAAATAAGCACGTGACCATGCAGTGTGTCAGCAAATTGCTGCAAACAAACGTGGCCTTGAATATACAAAGATGTGTGGACATGCATTTCTTCTAGAACAACATTCTGCCTGTGCTTTAAAAGAAGAACAGCCCAAAGAAGGCAAGAAAGAGATCTTCAGAGACACACAAATGGATTTTTACACCACCAAAATATTTGTACCGATGTAGAACCACAGCAGAAATGATGGGGCCATATACATTCTGGAGGGAAAACCCAAAAAATAAAAAAAGTACTTCATAGGAGTGAACGAAAATTTTACTGGAGATCTGATATTGAGAGCAACTTCTGCTGTTTTACAAAGCTAGCTCTGTTTATGACACTTCCTGGTACTTTCTGGTAAGTCTGTCTTTATTAATCTTTTGCTATCTTCAGCTGAAATTTAAACAAAAGTGGAAGCCTATATTATACTGCTTTTCCAATAAATAGATGATTACACTAGCAGAAATGAGACACAGTCTCAGCAGCTACTTTTGAATAACAAAATAGTCACCATGGATTTCCCTCCATCCTTAGGTACCAAAATTATTCACATCAGATTATTAAAGTGTCTCCTACAGATAAGCAGACTGAGAGCGGAAAAAAAATAGTGGAAGTTAAATACAAACATAAATAAAGAGTATGCCTGCATACAAGCACTCATTTCAAAGGTGCATTTTCTAAGAAGTGGGGATCATAGGCATTTTATTGATAATCAAGAAACACAGAGATTATAAGAGGAACAGAAAAGCTGCTTATATTGCATCCATTAGTACATGCAGCACTGCAGCTGAAATCAGGATTTGGGAAGTTCAGTGGTTCCTGAATAACATGGCCATGATACAGACAGCCTTTACCCAAATACTGCATGGTAGAAAATGACCACTGACAAAATAAGCTACAAGAACTCTTTCTCCAGCCTGTAATGGGTGGCTGAAGCAGTCTCCCCACTGCCCCATTTTACCTTCCTGTGAATATACAGAAATCTATATGGCTATTTCTTTCCCAGAATGGCCTATTTGACAACATAAAATGAGCATGAACAATATATTTATTTTCTTTCACACATTCAAAAAAACCCTTTCCCAGTTCATTGTAACTCATATTTCTTCTCTCTTGAATAGCAGTGAGCTAAACAGACCAAGACAGTATATATATGTTTTTTCCCTTGTTTCTGCCTAGCTTTTCTTTGGACCCAGTAAATCCATTTAATCCTTTTCTGGGCTCAAAGGCTTCTTTGGCTTTTCTATCTGGGCTTCTGACTCCAAGACATTTCACCTCAGGGCCCTGGAGGAGTATTTTTTTCCACATTGCACGACCCTTTGCTTGCTCTTCTTTGTGACCAACGGCCCCATGATTTCGGGAGAGCGGTGCCAGTTCAGAGCCTCACCCCACCTGGCACAAGCTGTCTGTGAGCCACCTCCAGCCTGGAGCCATCCCCAGGACCCTCGGGTGGCAGAAGCTGCCAGCAGGAAGTGCTGGGATGTCTCTGAGCATCCCAGGTGATGTGGCAGCTCTGGTCCCAGGGGTTTGGCCAGCACAAGTCTGTCCTCTTGCCCCGCTGGGTGCAGGTCTGCTCCCTCCCAAAGATCAGAGCCCCACAGCAGTGCTGCCTTGGCTGGTCTTCCCCAGGCTGCTGACAGAGAAGTTATTCCAAGGTCCTGACTGGAATCGTGTGTCCAGACAGGCACTGGCACTGTGGATGCTGCTCATGGCAGGGTCCCGCCATCCCCTTGAAAGGCTCCTGGATAAAAGGCATGGCCAACGTCCTGCCCTGCTTTTCTGCCTGATTTGGCTGCTGCTTCTGAAGGCCTTGGTGCCAGTGAAGAAAACATCCTCTGATCCCACTGCTGGTGCTCTTCTGGGGTTTTTTGTTTGTTTGTTTGGGGTTTTTTTTTTGTGTTTTTGTTGTTTGTTTGTTTTTTTGTTTGTTTGTTCGTTCGTTTGTTTTGTTTGTTTGCTTTGTTTTTGGTTTGATTTTTTTTTTTAAATTTTATTTATTTTTTTTAGTTTTCTGGCTACTTCTATCTTTTGAAATGAGGGGTTGAATTTTGTCTGGAAAACCAAAAGCATTTTATTTACATTTAATTCCCAAACGTTACAATTTTAGAAGTTAGTACCCTGAGGATAAATTAACTGGTTGCAAGCTTTGTTGACGTGGATGCCGACTGATCCAGTCAGCCTATGACATTAGATGAGTTGCAATGAAAAGAAAAAAAAGTCAATGTTTAATAGGTTCTACACTTGTCTAAATATTTATTTTTCATAAAGTATTTGTAATACCATTGGGAAATTTTTAGATAAGAGATTAAATATACTGGAGGCTTACAAACCCTGTTAAAGCACAAATTAAGGGCTTGATCCTGGAGGACTTATTCTTGCTGGCTTCAGTGAGGATTCTTTCTATGAATAAGAAGTTCATGAGAGCAAGCACAGAGTTGTAAAACACCAGTGGGAGAATACAGCCACCTTCTCTTTCCTGATATTTTTACACTGGAACAATAGCACCATGATTGTACAGAAAAATTATTATAAAACAATACATTTTTACATACATCAGTTTGGCCCAACTAACGCAACAGCATTTGCAAATACCTTCTCTTAGAAGAGAGCAGTGTGTCCTGTCATTCTAATTAAAGTCCATGGGAACTTCTTGGCTACCTCCCCTAAGGTAGGAAGAATCTTTACATAACATGCACCTTCATCCTGAATCATCCTTTAGCCTTTCAATTCAAAAAGACATCTCCTCTTTTTAGGCAAACTCCTCACTTGAAAACACTTAGAATATTGCTGGAAAGTAGAAGGAAGATGCTATTTTTGTGTGTTCACACAAGACTAACCTCAGAGCTTATACAGAATAAATGTAATTAGGTGCAGGCAAGTTCTGAAAGCGTTATTAAGGTGATGTCAAAAGCTGAGCTAAACTCAAATCAAGCCCCAAACTGTCATTAAGGTTTTAATTAATTACTTTGGAAACATACCTGGGCTTATATTGCCAGAGTGGAGGTACCTGCCTTTTCAAGGGCATTGTTACCAGACTCTTGCTAATATTTCACTATCTACACAGGAAGAGGGCGAGGCCAGCATCCATTTATATTTTCATTGATGGAAGCATTGCCTACTGTCAAATGACATTTCTTGCTAATAGTTACTAACATATATATAATATCTACTACATTGCACAATATTATTAGTTTTGAATAACTAATTAAAGTTTAACAGGTTTCTATGATTTTTTTTTTTAATTTTCTATATATATTTTACTCATTTACCCTTTTCATCTGTCAGGGTCATATGCCAAAACATGACATAAATAATTAATCATAAGTTTCTATTAATCTATTATTCATTCACTTAAGTGGGGCTATAGTGTAGCTATTTCCTTTGTTATGTTTATGGGAGGGGACCTCTCTTAGGTCTTATTGCAAATAGTCAAAAATATTTGAAGGACTCCCCATAAAAAAAAAAAAAATTCTCAGACGTGCCACTAGTTCTTGGCTCTGCTGCTGGGGGGAAGGGAGTGCACGTAATAGCCAAAGTAAGCAATTCATTTCATATCCTCTTCTAAAAGGAGTAAGATTGTGTCAGCCCTTTTTTGAGGAGCCCTTTTGAAATCCCTCACAATATTACACAGATGTTGTTTCCATACTTAATTCCTGTAAGCAGCAAGGGAACTTAAAGTATTAAGAAAAAGGTCTTAATATATTTTCCAGATTCTATACTATTTTTTTTTTTCTAAAAACCTTACTCTGTGGCAAATTCTTTGGTGGATATTTGAATACGCAAACAAGATGTTAAGTTAAGCAAATTATGTAAATGTAATTACGCAAGTTCTGTATGGTACCTGTGACCAGGACAAATCAGTGTGTCACACAAAGGGCAGCTGGGGTTCCACATGGTTTCAGTGGCCTTAACTTCAGCAGTGCTTTCTCTTAAGTGTGAACATTGATCAGAGGGGTGATCCAGCCCTTCACCTGTCTGGAAAATCCCTCAGCTCCTCTTGAAAACAAAGGTAGAGTGACCTTTATTAGCAGCGTGCTCTATTTTCTTTCTAAGAGAACAGTTAAATACCTAAGCTTATTGGCACACCCAGAAATGAATTGACTTGTCTTTTGGATGGAATTCAAAAAATGTCTGCTTCTGTCACTTTTTACACAAACCAAAGACCGGGGCAACATGCCATCCCCCAGCCCTCAGCTTTGCCCTGGGCTTGGTATGTGAACCAGTGATTTAGTGGAAATAAGTGCAGCTGCCTCTGAAGGCTGAACTCAGCCCTAGTTGAAGTCACTTCTCCCCGAGACTGGATTTGTACCAGGGCAGAGCTTCAGGGAAAAGAAGAAGTGATCAATCATATTTTCAGCATGAATGTTACTCGCCTGCTTCTGGCGATTCTTTCGCGCTAACACAGCCCTGCTGGCAGCTGTTGAGCTGCTCTTTGTAGTTTCACCCCCATAAAAACGTTATCAAGATGGAGTTTTGGCTGCAGCCTCTCACAATGCCTCCTTCAACTTGTACCTCCTGGGATGTGTGAGAACAAAACCCCAAACAAACATTAGAAAACCAGGAAACACTCCATTAAGGTCTCCCCGCAAACCGCAGGCTTGGGGAGAGCGGCAGCAAGACGCGGCGCTGCGCAGGTTCTTGTTCTCTCTCACCAGGCAGGGGCAAAAGCCATGGGTTTCAGCCTCAGATACTCTGAGAGCAGCTTCGTGTCTACAGGATCCTTCAGAAAAGCCAGTGTGGGCCATCGAGCTGCTGGCTGTGCAGCTGGAGCCTGGCAGAGGCAGAGTGCTGGCTCCGGCGTGGCCACAGAGTCAGCAGCAGATGCCACTTGTGAGAAATGCTCAGAAAGGAGGGAGGGAGGTTAATGCACCTCTTTCTTATTCCTTTGTTTTTTCGTTTGTTTTCTAATGAGCGAGGCGTGAAAAGACCTAAACGTGTTGGTTTGGATCTGTTTTGCATCCAACACTAGTTAGCGCCTGAAACTAAGCAGTAGCCAACTGCTAACTAACTAAAACAAGGTAAAACCTGAGTTTGGGGAGAGAAATCCCCCCCTGAGGTCTGACACTTTTTGTCCTTCCTTCAAGCTTCCTGCAAATCTGAAGGAGAGACTACCTAGACCTTTCATTTCTTTCTGCACTCCTGTTAAATTTGGGATAAAATGCATTCCGTGGAATAATGTATAATGAAACCTCTAGGAAGTAGCCCTAAAAGTGAACTCTGCTGTTTTGTTACCTGCTGTTTTCCTGACACAAGGCAAAGACAAGACTGTGGCAAGCTTAAGGGCTACAAAATAAATGATGAGATGTGCTGTGTTTCTTCTCCAGCTTATTGCCAGGGATAACAACGAGCTTTATGAGCATTTGTAGAAATACCAGCATGATGCTGCAGGAGGGAAATTTTATTTGCTGCCAACACGGCCAAATTGCGGATTGTGAGGGGATCCAGGGAATTCACCAGAAGTAAGGAACCAAGGCAGCAGTCAGGAAAGCTGGTTCTCAGCCTCCTGGTCAGAGCAGGACACTGTCAAGGTTCCTGCAATTTCACACTTCACTTCCAAAAGCCAGCCTAGCAGCCAGGACAGGACAGAAGGCAGCCACCTCCTGGTACTGTGGGAAAGGCAAATCAGGGGAAGATAAAATTTCCATCCTGAGCCTGTGATTCTGTAAAAATGTTTGGGTCTACTGCCAGCAACACTGGAAATGCTCAGATGGGCCATTCTTCCAGCAGAGGCAAATGAACGTGCAGATTAGCAACTGGAAGAGGAGCAAGTGCAAAAATGTTCTTCCTGGCAGACACGTCCGCTGTATAAACACTGACCTCCCACAGGAAGAAAATAAGAATGTGCTATGGTCTTAGATCTGTGAAAAGTGGCGTATTCTGATTCTAAGTAGGGCTTATATTTTTAAGTTCTTCACATATTTCTGCTGTTTCACAGCTGCTTATACCCAGATATCTGCTGATGGCTTTCGGGGAAAAAATATTAGAAATCTTTTTCTTTAGAGTGTGATCATGCTCCTACAAGGTGCTTTGCCATCAACAAATGGAAGGAAAGAATGAAAAGGAAGAACAGGGCTTTGGTGCTGTTTTGTGTTTGATTTATCTTCAACCATTCAGAAATGAATATCATTGTNCCCCCCAGGAAGGAGAAAAAAAAGTTGTTATCCTTTAAACCACAACAAGTGGCGTATTCTGATTCTAAGTAGGGCTTATATTTTTAAGTTCTTCACATATTTCTGCTGTTTCACAGCTGCTTATACCCAGATATCTGCTGATGGCTTTCGGGGAAAAAATATTAGAAATCTTTTTCTTTAGAGTGTGATCATGCTCCTACAAGGTGCTTTGCCATCAACAAATGGAAGGAAAGAATGAAAAGGAAGAACAGGGCTTTGGTGCTGTTTTGTGTTTGATTTATCTTCAACCATTCAGAAATGAATGTCATTGTGCCTTTCTGCACTGTGTAAATGGGAAAACATAAATGCTTCCAAAATTATGGAAGAAAACATATTCTGCCTTTAATACACTGAAAGGAAAACTCCTAGTGTAAGATATCGATTTCTATTTTGATGGTTTGAATTCATAGAAAAAGCATCTAAATCCATACTTGGATTACACTATCAGTTGCAGTTTAAAAAGAGGAACTTCACAAAGAGTCCAGCTGTGTTATTTTAGAGTAAAAGTGCAGTAAGTTACAGGAGAATCAAGTTTGATGGAATATAAGTAACCCTTTACCACCCTTCTTTACTGCATTAGCAGCACATGAGTCAGGCTGGTACTGATGATTTAGCATCTCACATTGAACAGCCCTTCTTCCTTTAAAATTTCTTGGAAAAAAATACTCAAAGATTTGTTCCAATTCCAACACTGTGATGTGAGACTGGGCTGAAAAGTTTAAGCTATGCTTGGTGTCACAGATACACACATCTCTGACTGAAAAGCTAGAGATAATTATTCTGTTTCAGAGAGAAGAACTCTATGACTCCAAATTATTTTGGGTTTGTGCCTGTTCTTCCTTTAGATAATGCATTTCAATCCCAAGAATAACAGTGCTGCATTACCTGAGTGTGTTTCTGGTCTGTGATTTGGTATTCTGGCTTTCTGTCTCAGCTGAGGAGGAGACAGAGTGCTCAGGGGCTGGGGGCTGTTGCACAGCTCCAGCAGTGCTCCACTGCCACGAAAGCTCACAGGTCTCACTGACTTACCTGGCATCAGAAATAGGGTATAAATGTGAAACCCAGGAATCTGGGCCTTGGAGTACTCTGAGTTTCCCCAGGTGCTGCTGTTGGAAAACGGAATAGCACAGCACTGTAAATTATCCCTTGGAAATACAATAACCTGGAATCATGGCTTCATGAATTGGTTATTTGCTTCCTGTAAATAAAAATATCCACTGCTATATGACAATGAATGGATTGAAAGAAGATTTGCTTTGCACCAAAGCTGTGCTACTGATGGGCACAAGCACAAGATGTCTTTTGTACCATCACATGCTAATTATTTGCATGAAAAAAGATGAAGAAAAAGTTCCCACAGGTTTTGCTGACAAGAATTTAGAAAGGAAATATTTAATTACAGATGCACAGAAACTTCTACTGCTATTTTGTTACACTTTGGGGAGAAACTGACACAATTAGCACACTGGAAAGGAATTAGCATAATGATCTCTGTTTAAGGAACCGAAGTGGCCGTGGACCAGGCCCTCTGAGCAGAGAAGGTGGATTCTCATCATAACAGAATGTGTGGTCCCTTCAATGTAGTGAAATATTATTGATGAGATGTAAGGTCAGTGCAGCTGGGACACACTTTTCTGGACAAAGCCCATGCAAGCCACTAGAAAGAAACAATCCAATCTATACAGCTTGTTGGATCATAAGCAGAGTCTAAACTGTGTAAAGCTGGGGTTTTAGATGTGTTAGGGATCTTTCTTTTCTTTCATGTGATTGCATTCATGAAAATATTTAGTCTGAAATACGTATGTACAGGCATATCTAATATTTTAGGAATCTTTTGGATCATCTCTCATTATCTTGGCTGTTCACAGCTGAACTGAGATTGCCAGAAGTTCGATGGACTTGATATGGCTTGGAAAGAAACTGACCCTTTAGTAAAGTCAGCAATTCAGACATAGATAAGTTTTCTTCCTCTGTTTTATGACTTTTCTTTGTCAAAAAATGAATTGAAAAACCATACAGAAAGTAAAGCTAAAAAGAACAGAGAAGAAGTAGATATTAAACTTAACCTCTGACCTTAAAATGGTGCAGATCTTGATTAAGTTTGCAATTCTCACTTTCAGGTGATTCAAATTTTTTACAGAGTAGCTTGAGATGTGTACACATACACATAAAGTTAAACCATGGCATATGTGTAAAACAGCCTTTAGAAAAATTTCTGTTTCTCTTAAACTTCACAAAAATTTTATGGGGGGACGTGCATTTCTGTCTGCTCTGTGTTCTCTCTTTTTTTTTTTTTTTTTTTTTTTT
>VZTR01027372.1:99877-237380 GCA_013400775.1 Chaetops frenatus | reverse complement strand
TTTTTTTTTTTTTTTGCTAGTAAATACATTTATGGGTTATAAACCTATTAGTCTATCCTAGGACAGAATCCAGTCTGTTTATAGTAGAATTGCTGGGTGAATGATATGTTTTAGTTCCACTGTAAATTAGCTTGATGGAGCAGTAATTGCTTGCATCAGTTAGGAATGTGGGTTTATATGTTTTATGGTATATTAAGACAGTGACTGCGCTTCTGCAATGCAATATGAAATCTTCCCTCAGATGGAGTCTGCCTGGCCTTTTCTGTGCTTGCTGTTGTCTCTAACTAAACCATCATTACCAAGGATTTCATGTCACTCAGGTCCCATGTGAGCAAAACTTGGCTCAAATAGCTTTCATATGTCACCTATTTCATGTATACATATTCCATATTTACCACTTAGCTCTGAAAACCCCCAGAACTGGAAGCTACACAGTTTGCCAGGCAAGGAACATCAGTGGCAGAAATCCCTTCAGCTGTAAGGAGCTGGGGGTTGTTCTGCTCATCTCAGGATTTTCCCAACCAGGGGCAAGATGTGGAAGCAAACCCTTGGTGCTGCTCACGGTGGGCAGCACGCCCCATGTTGCCTCACAGGTGGTGCTTTTTTGCCCCCCCAGGGGCACAGCTCTCTGGAAGCAGGTTTTCTTCTGCTCCACCCCAAAACTGTGCTACGGAGTGAAGGGAGGGGTGCTCAGTGCAGCTCTGGCAGCTGAGAAAAGGATGGGTCACAGCCTGAGCGAGCTGGCTGGGAGGCTGCCCCTCAGCTGGGACATCCCTTCTGCTCTGTGCCTCTCTCATTGCTGTATCACAACAGAAACCAGAATGCAGCTCAGTGGGTATCTCACACCATCCCGATTCTTGACTTTCTTCCATTACATGCAAGTTCCATGTCAGGAGAAAGCACCACTTTCTGATTTTTGTCTCATCTGACCACCGCTAGTGCACGTGGTTGTGAAAACTCAGCCTTGCAGATCATATACATTCCTCTCTAGAGTGGATGAGGATACCTTTTGGAATAAAGTTCTGGTGCCAGCACCTATATTTCCAAATGAAAAATTCATTACCCCTATATATTCCCTAATACTTGCTTAAAATTTGCTGTTTCTACAAGCGTTCTTGCCAGTAAATGCAATAGCTAGAACATGCACAGTAAGCAAACACAAAGAGGGCATTGAAAGAGTTGAAGAGAATATGTTTATAAACTGAAATGAATATTCATTGGAAACTTTTTTAACAGTGCTCACCAGTTCTATATTGGAATACTGTGTAAAGTTTACACTCCATATAAAGAGTTACACTGTTCCCTTGTGAAATCCGTCTTCTCCACTACCTCCATATTGGATATTTGCATTTTTAGAAATACCATCTGCCAAACCCCACACAGACTGCAAGTGATTTCCTGGTTATATATTTTGGATATTCTGTGGTTAGAAAACTATGGAGCCATATTACATGTCCTAGCCTCCAGAACATCTGTGAGACTGAAACCACGTGAATATAAGCAAGTCAGCAGGATAAAAAGTGATGGAGATTTTCAGTTATATTGTATAGGCACACTTGCAAAATTTTTTCAGTTTGATAAATTTATCTCTGTATATGTGTTATTTTCTTCTCATCTGTACAAATAGCTTTTACATATGACTTTCTGCATTGGATCAAATCAGCTTCAAACTCTTCTCCTTTAAAAATCTGCACTGACTCTTTTCCCTCTTCACCCCAGGCCCTTTAGGCAGCATCCATCTAAGGAAGGCACCCAAAATTCAGTAGCTGGACTATTCATTAACCAAAAATTGGTTTGACTTTCACTTCTGTGTTTCTTTTCTCCACTTAGAATCAAAAAATGAAAGGCATAATGGTGACTGGAATTCAGCTTTTGGCAGACCTGGTTTACTATGGAAGGTGATCAAGGCATATAAATACATTAAATAGAATAGGCATATAGGCATATAAATATATTATCTTTAAACAGGGTTTAAAGGATCTGCTCCATGATCCTACTGGGCACTGAGGTAAGGCTGAGCAGCCTGTCACAATCTGGGTCTTCCTTATTTCCCTTTTTTAAAATGAGGGTTATCTTTGCCCTATTTCAGTCAGCAGGAACTTCACTGGACTGCCATAACTTCTCAAATATAATAGATCATAGCTCAGCCACTTCATCCCTCACTTCCCTCAGCACCTCTGGATGCCTCTCATCAGGTCCCATGAGCTTGTGAATCTTCAGGTTCCTCAAAGGATCTTGGACCTGATCTTCTCCTACAGTGAGCAGTTCTTCATTCTCCCAGTGCAAAAATGTCATAGAATATCACAGTTTTCTCCATATCCCAGAAAACCATGTGTCCTGTCTCCTAGTGGAGAAGGCTCACATTTTCATTGGGAAAACCCAATTCTCTCAGGATTTAGCTTCCCTAAGCTGATCCCTGGCTGCTCTGATAACATCTTTGCATTCCAATTGGACTACCTGCCCCTATTTGCACCCTGTGTAGGCTTCCTTTTTGTGTTTGAGTTTGCCCAGGGTCTCTGTTCATCCATGCATAACTCCTGCCATTTTTGCCTGACTTTCTCTTGGCTCGCAAAGCACCACTCCTGAGCTTAGAGGAGGTCATCCTTGAATATCAACCAGCTTTTTTGGGACCTTCTTTCCTCCAGGGCTTTGTCCCATGGTACTGTAACAAGCAGATCCCTGAAGAGGCCAAAGTTTGCTCTCCTGATATCCCTCCTTGCTGCCCTAAGGATCTTGTACTTCGCTTGTCAAGTATTTTTTGCTTTAACTTTCCCATTTATGAGACTTGTATAATATTTATCTACCTTGCAAATCTGCTGGGCTTAGTCATATTTTATGTCTTAGGCACTTTTGGAGAACCAGTTTTACCTTGCTGTGTCAGTGGATCACGTTATTCACCATTTTGGAGATCACAAATTGGTAAGATGGTTGAACACCTTGAAGAAAAGTAAGTGCATGTAAGGAGCCCCATCCTGCTCCATAACTTAGAGCAGAATCACTATGAAAATCCAATAGATATATGTCTACTTAAAGAATGAAGGAGCAATCCAGGGAGAGTAGCAAATATCTAAAGATTAAGTTCAGATTTGGTTTGTTTCTGGGAGCACTTCAGGAAACGACATTGGGAGGCAGATCACAGGGAGTTTACAGAAGGCTGCTTTAATTCATTAGAAGGAAGGATCTGCACCTACAAACATGAGTTTTAGTCATTCCACTAATGTGATGGGAGTCTCTGGAGTTTATGGTGGTTTTCCAGAGGATCTAAGCTATAATTTTGTCATGACTAGTTTGCATGGTCATGCCTCTGACCACAGAATTGTTCATAAAGCCACTATGGTCTCTCAGTTTCATTAAAAATATTGTGAAGAAGTTGCCTTATTTAGTTGCCTTNGTACATTATGTACATTTACATGCTTTAAAAAAAACTATTTTACTCTTAATTTTTGTGGGGAAGATGACCATTTATTATAAAAACAGTTTAACTGTAAAAGGGAAAGCAACAGCCTGCATAACTAGATTTTAATTAAAATATTTGGTTCTTGAAAGAGGTTTAATGCAAACTGTATTTATGCATATTTTATATTCATATATATTTGTGCATCCATACAAATATTTAAATATATAAATCAAATTGCTTGCAGTGGGAATATTATAGCATAGAAGGTCAAGCTTAGTTTACCTAAGAAATGAAGTACATCTACTTCATATTGATAGAGGTTTCAAAACCAAATTATTCCTAATAGTTTTCTGCCTTTATCAAAAGGAAGTGTGTGAAACACTAAAGTCCATGGCAAATCTCCCACTGTCTTCAAAGGGATCTGTATTTTCTCAAAGAGAGCTGCCAATAACATCTGCCAGCTGGAGATCCAGCTAGATTTGGGTTAAGACAAAAGAAATGTGTGTCAGCATTTCATTGCATGACAAAGGGCGAAGGCTTTGTTAGTCTACTGTGGTAGATTAGCACATAAAATGTACTTTTTCCTTTAAAACCAAACAAGGGCAAACACTTGCCTGATATTTCTGTTTTGGTGTGTCATTGTAGGCATGACCAGCTAAGGCACAGCTGTGAAGTGAGGGTCCTTCACTCCAGCTGCCAGGTTTAAGAATGGTCAAGGTCCCATTTCCTTTGAAATCTCACCCCTGTCCCCTCTGTTGATCGTGTGCATACTTTTCTGGTTTGTACTCTCTAATTTTCCAGGGCATGGCCCTGTTTCCTTCAGCTTGATACATGGATCATCACTGAGTGAGGAGGTTTGTGGTCCACTACCTCTTGAAAACCACTCCATGTACTGGTAGAAAATCAGCTTTCCCTAGGAGAGGTCTCTCCCTGGTCACACTAGAAGTGCTGTTACTTCGCTTACCTGCAACATTATTCATTAAGGAAAGAAAATAACAAATAACTTCAAGTTGGAGAGCCTGGCACTGCAGTAAATGTGCTCTATCTAGAAAGGGCAAGCTGTGGCACCCAGGTTGGAGGTCTGGATTTGCAAGATCCCTCCTGTGTTTTCATGGACAATACTGATGTTGGCTTCTGTATATTTTCACTTCAGTCGCTTTAAAATTCTACACATGGAAAAGAATAGCTATATAATATTATTTTTTTGATTAACAGGCTGCACATGGGTAGGAAAAATTGGGAAGTGTAAAGTCTGTATTCCTAAGGGCCATGAATTAAAAATGAAAACCACAGGGGGTTTAGGTTTTCTCCTTCTAAATCAAAACATGATGACTGAGGCTTAGCCAAAACCAAAATATGGCTGCCCATAGCCATTTTTTAATAAAAGTCCCTCAGATTTGTTATACATTCCACTGACAATCTTTATTGTTAGCATGTTAGTCACCACAAGCATCTTGCCCAGAATGAAGTTTCTCATTTTACTGGTTATAAACATTTCTTTTGCTTAATATTCTTAGCATTTTGCAAAGACAGTACTTTCTTTTTGAATTGGATATATCTCTGAAATTGCCTTCTGTATTACACCCTGATATTCCTTTAAGAGAGAAATCTTTGTTTTGGCTTCTAATAAACATTATATTATGATAGCCTAAGGACCTTGAAGTCATGCAGCTAAAGCATTACAATGGTAAGAATTAGTTCTTTTTATCTTCTCTTTATGCAAAAAGATGTTTTGCTTAGTTCATTCTGTCAAACATTTAATAAGATTAATCATTTTCTGACCCTGGAAATTCAAGCACTTCAGTACATTGAAAAAATGATCGGGCAAATAAATGGAAAAGATTTACATTATTGGTTCTGTTCAAGAAGATAGAGATCTACACAGCAACAAATATTCAAGCTACTGCTCATCATTATGAATAGTAAACTGTAGGCCTTAGAGGGTCAGACAAAGGCAAGTGTTGACTTATTTAATCATGTTCCAATGTAAAAAAGTAATCAAGAATTAACTAAGTAATAATCCTGCTTAAGCGAGTTTAAAAAAAAATTGTTATGGCTATTGGAACATTCCCCTCAGGAAAAAAAGCTTTTTGCATATTCCCTCCTTCCACTTAATAATTTCCACTTATTTATTTTATTAACACATTATTTAAAAACTCCTAGGAACAGACTTCTAGAAGACTTTGGAAGTTTCTTTTTGAAGTTTTCTCAAAAAATCGTTAAGAGTCTAAAAATTGCCCAAGAAACTAAATGACATCCAAACCATAAATGAACGAGAAGCCTGAAAGTTGGAAACTGGCAGCATTTTCAAGCTGACTGCCTTTTTTAGGTTTATTCAGTAATAGAAACTGAGCAAGAAAAATATAAGCATCTTTCTTCAGAGAAGTGCCAAACATCCATCCCTCAGAGCAGTGCAGATGAGACTTGCAAGTGCTCAGGGTAACTTAGCCCCTGGTCACAAGTGTGGGCCTTTGACATTAGACACACTGACTTGGTTTGATTTGGGTACAGTATTATTTACCTTCATGCTGGGAGAAGGCTGTCATTTTACTAGATGCTAAATTCCTAAAGTGCAAATTTTACCTGGAGAATCCAAAACCATTCTGTTCCCTGTGTCTGTTTGAATGTTAGAGTCTCTCCAATGCCTCCCCTACTGATCTCATGTCCCTGCTGGTTACACTGTACTTTTCCAGCAGTTCTAATTACTGGCAAATCAACCAGTCTAAGAAAACCTCAGGTAGACCAATAATACAAAAAGACTTCTGCATGCCATAATTTCTATGTTTTTCAACCAACTTCTCCACCTTGGTGGTCAGTGGCAGGGCTGCCATCCAACCACTTGCCAAAAAAATATTCCTGTAGCTTTGGCTTAAACTCTGAACAGAGCCAGCTCGAGATAAATATCAATTTAGTTCCACTGCCTGACAGCACATTTAAAAAAATCAGTGTCTGCTATTTTTGTAGTAAGACCTGGTTTTTACACAGAGGTGCTGATTTGGGGCTTCCTCTTAGATGTTTCATAGGAGAGAGGAAGTAAGGGAAAAGTTGTAGTTGCTCATTGTTGTACCTTCCTACAGTGATGCAAAAGAGGTGCTGACCCTCTGCAAGTGCTCTGCTTGCACCCAAAGCTCTGACCTCAGCCATCAGTGAGGAAGTTTCAAGACTTGTAGATGGAAGGGAAATGTTTTACCTGTGGCTGAGGCAACGAAAAAATATTTTTTAAAATTGTTTTCAGGGTTTAAAATCAATAAGTTCTGCCAAACTTGAGCCTTCAAGTCTCCTTAGCTTTTTAAAATTTAAAGGAACTTTCAGCAGGAAAATGTAGAAAACCGACTTTACTTTCTAATAAATAATTTAAAATAAGCAGCTGAAATGCTCTGGCATTTTTTAGATTTTATTTTAAACCACAATAAGTTGCAGGAAAATGTGTCTGAAAAAAAGAATCAGGAAATTCATATGGATTAATGATAAACTTGACTGTTAGGGTAAGGAGTGAGATTTTCAAAATACAGAGTTGAGTTCTTTTTATTTATTTCTGGTAATTGAATGCTTAGGTATCAAAACTGACATCAACTGTTTCTCTTTAGGATAAAGACAAAATCCCTTGTTTATAAAAAGCTGGAGTTTCATGAGCTGAGACTTTAGAAACCATCAACTAATGAGAATCATTGGCATCATGGGAAGTGACAACACTGTATACTTTGATTTGAAAGCATCCTGTCACTTATGAATGTAAAACAATTTTTAAGACATTTGAAAGTTCTCTAACTTTTTGTCTAGTGTCTGTTGGGGAATAAGAAAATATTTTTATATATAGGATTTGATTGACTGAGTGTGTTGATAGATGGTGTTGTTGGAGGTTTATGTGACTATATGTGGATTGTATAATTTTGTGTTTTAACTATACTGTATATCTACTAACATATGTATTTTTATGTAGTGAGTAATACTGTAACATATGTTCATGTTTTAGTACTTTGGAGACAGTTCAAGTGAAAAGGAAATGGGATTTTATATCTCCTGGATGTTTGTTTTGACCTTTACATGTTCTTCACAAACCTGAGGAGTTGCAGCTTGAGGGCAGCAGTTGTGTGAGTGATGAGCTGTCTCGTTTCCATATCTTGCAATAATCAGGATTTAATTTCCAGTGTAATGGTGTTATAGGCAATTATCCTGATATCCTGTGTATGCTGATGTTGGCTGGACTTGGTTAAAACCTGGCACGTGCCCATTCCCACACCACCCTTGGCTACAGAGCAGATCTGGGGACTTGCTCCTGGGGCAGGACCAGCAGGGGCACCACTTTACCTGTCAAGAATAACAGGCCAAGAAGTTTTGAATCCTCCTCTCCATCCTCAGGCTGTCAGGCAAGAGACCTCATCTCCCATTCCTCATCTGAGCTCCAAAGTCCCCCAGCTCTAGGAGCTTGCCATCTCTGGTATTTCTGTAGAGGAAATACAGGTCAAGGGGGCTGTGATGTCAGTAAGCCTCTTTTCCTGGGAATTTTTGATGGCAGTGATAAGGCTAAAGGAAGACCTTCCTTGACAGCAAAGTCATTTGCTATTTAAAGGCATATTAGAAAATCAAACCACAGCAATCTATGTTCTAAATAAAAACCTCAGGTTTTCCTTGCAGCCAGTGGTGAGTTCCACTGTTTGGACATCTCTGTCTCGAAAAAGAAGGAAGAATATCCTTTCACTGCTTTCTCTGGCTGCTGCCACCTCCCTCCCTTGTCTTATACTCAGCACCTCAGAGCTTGTAGTTGTGCACAGAAATGTTTGATGCAATCAAATAAATATCTCCAGGACAGGGGGGTGCACTAATCTTATTGTGCTTCCTTATCTTTTTCGAGCAATCCATGCTGTCCTCCACCATGATCCCTTAAATTTGTCATATATTTCCTTTCCTTTTAGGCCTTTCCTTTTGATTTAACCAATGCAGCATGTACATGTGCACATATGTGTTATGAGACAATGCAGGAAGATCATGGTTAAAAGAGGTTAAACTGAGGTGTATGTAATATTTATTTTTAAAATATGTATATTCCATTGACTCCTGGCAGCCTTTGATGTGAAATTTGATTGACATTCACTTTTACAGTCAATTGAGCTGTACTGGTTTCCATTTGCAAAGTAAACAGCTGCTATTGTTATCTAATTCAAGCTTTGGACAAATATTCTAGCACATAAATAATTTTTGATTAATTTTTTTACTTCAGCTTTAACTTTTAAATAATGTCATCGCATATTTTTCAAGAAAGACAACAACCTTAAAAAAAACCAACCCAATAACAACACAATGAAATACTCAGTTATTGATTTCATTGAACAAATTTCTATAAATGTTCAACTCAAACAAGTGTGATTTTTACATCTCTTGTTCTGATCACTAATGACATTTCTAATACCTTCCTGATAGAAAAAGCACTTTTTTGATTTTTCTAGCACAGAGGGAATGTGCAGGGCAATGTCTTGTATATCACAATGGAGAAAGGGTTTATCACAAGAAAAGAGAAGACTTGCTGGTCCTTCAAAGCTCAGATCAATCTGTTTAACCATTCGTTATACAGGGGAAGCTGTGATACTGATTAATCAATTACTTGCTGCACATTTTCTTATCTGACATGGATATTCCTATCTGACTTGGATTTCCACAGCTGAATCCCTTAGAATAATTAAGATTGACAGTACATGGAGGACTGGTCTCCTCCTGTGGAAATCTTCTTCTCACATGCATTAGGAGCTGCAATTTCACAAACACAGCAACATTTTTGCTTTTGGCCTTGAATTCTCAATATTTCTACCATATAGTAAGGAAGGATTAAAGCACTTCTTTCCATCCTATAATTAAAATGAACCTTGTTGTCTGGTTGTCACCTAGTTTTGTGAGGCTTTCCTCCTTAATGCTGGTGTGGTTGATAGAAAATAAATTACTGACAAATAGCAATGTAACCATATCTACAGGACCAGTGTTTTCCAGCATAGCTGTAGCAGTCTGTGCCAGGAGGAGGGAGTGAGTGATGTACCTGTGTCTGCAAAAGCCCTTCTGCTTCTCTTGCTTTGTTGTAGGAAAGTTGGATTTCAACAGCTGGTGATTATATTTTTCAGGGTGGGTAGGAAGAAAATCTCCCCGCAAACATTAATGATACCATTACAAGAAGTGTCCACCTTGTATCATATAGCAGTACAAACCTGAATGTTCTATTCTAGACCTGGCTTTAGGGAAACACAGTAAGAAAATGTGAAGTTGAAAAGTATTCTTTTGTGACATGGAAAAAATAAAGGGAATAGCTATCTGAAGTAATCTTTATTTCAATTGTTCCCCCTCCTCCACATTTAATCTTTGATTTACCACTACTTACCACTATGAGCAATCCAACTCTTCTTATTTTGTTGAAGTGCTACTTCTGATTTGTGATCTGGAGCTGTGCAAATTGTTCTCTGCCAAAATACAGGAAACAACAAACTGGGTGGGAGAGAAAGCAAATGCAGGCTTTCTTCTGATACTCTGCTCAAAATGGTACAGTAATGTAGGGTTCTGTCCATGACAACAAATACAGTATTAGCAGAAATCAAAAGAATTTATGATATTTGTTAATTCTTTCTTTCTTCTATCCAAAGGGACTTCCTTTTATAGATTTTAGTATCTAGCATCATGAGAAAATCAAACATTTTCATTCCCTATGCTACAGTAAGGACTGCAATTCAAGTAGTATAAACCAAGAGAAACTGTCTTGAGGAGAAATTATCTGTAAAAGATTTCTTAAATATACCAGCCTTTGAGGAGTTTTGCTTTGTCAGGTGCTGGTTATGATGCTCAGGAGCCATGATTCCTGGGCCCTGTGTGAAGGTGGGAAGCCTTCTCTCACCTGCTCCCAGGTTGTCCTTGACTGCTTTTTGGGAGTGCAGCCATCCTGTCCTCATGTCCTATTCACTGTGAAGAGAAAAGCTTCACAGTCTGTGTTCAACAAATGTGGTACCCTATTAGTGTTACTATTTTCCCACCCATGCATCCCTTGTTTTATCTGCTGTAGGTCATCCAAAGATAATCCTGGGCTCATGACAGCTCTTGTCTTCACCTGTCCAACCCCAGCCTCTTCTCTAACACACAGTCTGGACTCTGGTCTCAGTTTCCAGGGCAACCACAAAATCCTCTGTCTATCCTTCAGATTCATCATCTAAGCTCCCATTGCTTCCAGAATCCCTTCAGGGAAGGACTTCAGGGCTGGGAAGTCCCCCATGCTGCCTGGCCCTTGCAGGCTGGAGGGAAAGAGGAGCATTCCTCCAAGCCTTGGGAAGCTCCAGTGCTGTGACAGAGGAACCTCTCAGTGTGCCTGAGCACTAATTCACCATGACTTTTGTCACTAAGAAAGCAGAATCACCAATGGGATGAGCACAGGTTAGAGATGACCCCAGTGACACCTCTGCAGTGTCACTGTTTGCCGAAGCCCATCTGGCACTGTCCTCATAAAATACTTGTGAAGGACAAGAGACAGCACAGCTAGCACTAAACCAGCAGTATGATGTGCAGTATTATAAGCCTGAACAGCAAATGCATCACTGAAGCCTTTCAGAGGTTTGCAGCATTTTCAGCTTCTTTCCTTAATTCCTTGTCTTTCTTAGTGTGGTTGTGTTTTGCACTTGGATCATATTGATCCTGCCTGAAGGCTGGAGAGAACTCACACACTCTGCCTGAGAGATAATGTGACAGTAGCAGAGAAATGAACAATTTCTTTGCTCCCTACCAGAGGGAAATACATATTTTCTCATGCCTAAGTAAGCAACAGATATGGTCATGAAAACCTGGGTTAACCATTGGGCAGCTCTGGGAAAGTAGTTCTGTGGAGAAACACTGCATGATAAATGTCAAAAACATTCTTAAAAGAAGATCAGTCATAAAACCTTAATTTAAAATGTTGTCTCTCAGGAGATGCTGAATGAGGAACTGGCATTGCTGTCAATGAATATCCCTGTCAGGAATTGCTCAGGTGGGTGGGTGTGAGAGCTGCAGATCCCTGTTTCTGTCTCCACATCCTCACTGGAGAGAATGTCAGTGTGTTATGGCCAAGACCAAGACCATCCATGAAGGAGAGCCTGTCATCCTGTTGCCTTGCACGCTGCCCACAGTTTTGATATAGGGGAGAAAAAAAGCCCAACCTTTTTTAAATGAAGGTATGGGTTGTTCTCAGTACTGAAGTTATATGAGGTCTTTCATAAAGTATAAGAAGGGAAGAGTAATAAAAAAATAATAATAGAGTAATAAAAGAAGTAAAGGTTCATAACTGGAAACATCAGTGATGAGAGGTCCAGTCTTGCACTGGATGGCAGCCCCCCTGCCTGAGATCCTCACCTGTCCCCTCTACAGGAGGAGTGAGCTTTGGTAGATCTGTAACCAAGAAACCAAAACAACACTCAGAGCAAGTACCAAAGCTTGTAAGAAATCGCTTGGAAGCAGAAGCAACCAGGGAGCCCATTAGAAAAGAGGCAGGATTTGTGTTCCCCCGCAGGAGGCGGCAGGAACAGCAGAGCTGTGCGATTCCCCAGGGCTCTCCCCGGGTGACAGTGACCGTGGGTAACAGGCAGGACCCTGCCAGTGCGGGTGACACCGTGCTCTGCTGCTGGCGAGGAGGACACTCCCACCCTTCCAACAATCCTTTGTAGGAATGGACAGCAAATGAGTGTCTCACAGTGAAGGAAGCTAAATGACAACAACATGTATAGCTAGGAAGTTGTTTTCCCCAAAAACAGAAAAGCAAGTTCTTTTAACCTGTGACCCGGCAGCAGGACTTTGAACTATCTGCTTCTGTGACCAATCCTTTCCAGGAGGATTATCTCTAACGAGAGAGACGTGGCAGCAGGGCTGGAGCTCTCCTCAGATTCAGAGCTGAGGGCTGCTGGAGCATCCCGGGAAGCCGAAGGCACCGCCTGCAGGGCCTGGGGGGGCCGTGGCACAGCACTGCTCCCCTGCTGCTGCTGCTGCAGCCCTCTTCAAAAGCATCCGTGCTGGCTGAGACAGCTCCACAGCCCTGGGTGATCTCAGACTACATCCCGCTCTTGAGGGCTACATTCGCAGTCAGCCTCAGATGTGAATCTGTTTCAAAAGGATTAAGGATGTTAATTAATGTAATTATCCCTTTTAACGTAGGCAGACATGGATACAGACTCCTCTGAGCCAGAAATGCTGTCATGGAAGGGGTCTCTTTGCTCAGTGGTGGATTTTTGGTGGGACATGCATAAACTTCCCCTGCCCAGCAACGCGGCTCTCAGCATGGTGACCACACTCTCCAAACCACAGGGCTCCGTGGTGCAAAGGCAGCAGGAACGTGTCAGACTGATCTCTTGGATATTATCACAAACAAATGGCTTCTTTTGCCACTTCCTGGTGAAAACAATCAGCCTAGCAGACGTTAGGGGGAAGCCCTAGCAAGGAGACTTAGGGAAGAAAAATCTATTTTTTTGTATTGGTATCTCTAATCTTGTGTAGCTGGAGTATGTAGGTCACCAGAAGCTGAGTTTCCGTAAAAGGAACAAAGCATTAGTTAAAAGTATATAATTTTAAGAAAAAAAATACCTGTAAGTAGGTGGACCATAAGATCCTCCATCCTGGCTCAAAGCAAAGATCAATCTATCCTCCAGTCTTGTAGGGATGCTGGCACACACAGAGGCTGCTTTAAGTGATAATTTCCACAGTATGGTTTGCAATTTATTTGAATTTGTCCCTTCAGCTTTTTCAGGATGAGTACCATTTTTCTTAATAGAACACTTTTAACTTTTCCAAAATTAAAAAAGAAAAAAAGCTTCTTCTACAGATTCAGTTTGAGTCAGGTCCTTCAACTCATTTCTCCCAGAGTTCAGATTTTGTTTGGGAGCCTGCGTGACTGACTCTACAAAGATGAGTTTCAAATAAAAATAATTCATGTAACATTTCTGAGAGTTTTATTGCCACCAAGAACTTTTCTTCTCTCAGATCTGGGATTCACCCCACTGACTTTCTGACAGACTTCCTGCTCCTGAAACATTTGAAAAAGGTTTTATTATTAACTTTTATTCCTTTAATGAGTTCTTTTATTAAGTTGCTCCTAACTAAATTGGCAGGCCTTCCTGAGGTTTAACATTTAACTTTTCAGGACTTATGTGCCTCTCCTTTTTGGGATGGGATTTGTCTTTTCTGAACCCATTTTTACCTGTAGCCACCTTTCCTATTCTAGTGGCAGGAAGCCAGGTATATCTTAGGTACACCAGCATCAGGTATAACATCCTCACCAGGCAGCTACTGTCCCTCACCTCACCTGAATTTCTTCTAATCTCATGTGTCATTCAGAAAGCTGAAAAACAGCCAAACATGTCTGGATTTTTTTTTTTTTTTTTTTTTTTAATAAAATGGTAACGGTATAAAAAAAATGTTCCATGCTGGGATTTTGCATGCCGAGTTTCAGTGTGGAGTGAGTTTTTATGACTGAGTTATAAACCTGCTAAAATATGGTTTTATAATGGAAATGCTGACACAACCTTTATACAGCCCTGGCCATAATTCTGGATGATGTAAAATACCTTATATAGAAAGCAAAGATAAGTGGATTTCTGCTATAAAGAGCAAGGAGAAGATCAGAAGTGCACCTTTTAGCTAAGTATTTTCATTCTTTGTTTTAATTTTGACCAAAGAACAAATCATATATCTAGAAGGGCAGGTTTCTATAGTCATACTTCATGTTTGTATAAGACTAAATTATGTTTTTAATCTTACTAGATACCTAAAGTAATTCTTCCAGGAATATCACTGTTTCCCAAGGCAAAAATTAGACTTACGCCTGCTATTGATAAATAGGCATTTTCAAAAGAATTTTATTAAAAAACTGGAGGATATCACTGGAAGTATAAAGGAGTGTTTTAAAATAATACAGCACTCAGAGGAAAGTGTGTTAGAAGTAACAGACTGGATATAATTGAAACTGACCTCATAAAATCTACAATGTATTTTTGTGATGCTTCTTTTCAAGGTCATTTCAGGACAACTGAGGATCTGGGAAGTAATGATACTCATCACCAAACTCCTCTCAGAGTTTATTTCAGCTATAGATTCAAAACTCTGGATATTTACTAAATGGTTATGTGCAATATCAGAATCCCTTCAGTTGGAAAATTACCATGATAACAACAGAAAATATTAGAACAGGTTACTCTTGTGATTTTCTGTACTTCATTCTTATTTCAAAGTAGATTTTTTTTCTCAAAGCAGTGTTTCAGTTAAATATTTCAGTTTGTTTTCTTCTTTATGTGATCTTTTATTTAAATTCTTAAGGATAGGAAAGGAAAAAGGGAAATTTTTAGGCTTACTGGCAACATGATGTGCAAGTTAAATTTCAGACCTTGGATTGCATTGTACTTCTACATCTACCATTATCTCAGTTTTGGGGGCTATTCAAGAACACACTGAAAAAAAATCTCTTTTCAGTTAAAACCATTGAGTTTTAAACATATAAAATATTTTAATAGCAACCTATAATTTGATTTACTTGGTCAGATTTGTGCTTTGGTGACCTTTTCAAGACTGCAGCTTTTCATTGCTATTTGAGAGGAGAACCAGCTGTGAAATATTGACTGTCCTTATCTTCCTGACACCAGGGCTTCTGTCACCAGCTGGGTGGAACTCACATCCTCTGCATCACAGAGGAGTCTGGGCTGCTGATCCAGCCTCCAGCCTCTGGGAGGTTTGCAGAGCTTTTGGCACTCTGTCCCCAAAATAATAAAGGGGCAACTTCAAACTGGAGGCAGCTGAGCCTTGTCCTGAGCAGGTCTTCCCCAACTGCAGTGACAAAAACACAGGCAGGCTTCAGAGAGGGAGAAATGGAGGCAGGTAAATTATGTCACTGCCTCCAGACTGTGCAGGAAATTCGCGGTGGGGCCAAGAATAGGACTGAGGTGCTCGGCTTCTGCACCTCGACCACAAGACCTTTCCTTTCTCCCTCACCCTTAGTGTCACCAGTGATGTCACTGCCACAGTGGCTGGCTAAAAACGTGCTGCACTGTGCTAATCAGCTGCTCCCTGGTGCAGACTGGAGACCAATTACTTCTCCACAAATGTTCAGCCAGCCTCTCAAAATTGAATGGAGGGCTGCGTATGTTGGCTGCAACCATGTTTATTTGCTTGAAGAAAGATACACAAAAGAAAAGGTTTTTTTCAAATTCAAACAATCTATTTTCTTCTTTAGGTGAAATTTCATTTCTTTGAAGCAAACAGATGCTAATACAAAAATAGGGGTTTTTCTTGGTTTCAGCATACACTTTTGTCATGGGTAGATGCTGGCTGGACACAATGCACACACCAAAGCTGCTCACTCACTCCCCTCTGCAGCTGGACAGAGGAGAGAAAATATAACAAAAGGTTCATGGGTTGAGATAAGGACCAGGAGAGATCGCTCCTGAAATAAAATCAAGAGCAAAACAGGCTCAGCTTCAAGATATAAAGTGAATTTATTGCTAACAAAATCAGAGCAGGATAATGAGAAAGTAAAACAAGCCCTTAAAAACACCTTCCCCACACCCCTCCCTCCTTCCCAGCTCTAGCTCTTACCCCAGCGGTGCAAGGATGCAGGGAATGGGGGTTATGGTCAGTTCATCACCCGGGGCTTTTCTCACTGCTCAGGGAGAGGAGCCCTTCCCCTGCTGCACTGGGGGGTCCCTCCCACGGGAGACAGCTCTCCATGAAGTTCTCCAATGCGAGTCCATCTCACAAGCAGCAGCTCTGTGCAAATGGCTGCAACCTGAGTCCCTCCCATGGGCAGACAGTCCTCCCAAAACTGCGGCGTGAGTCGGCCTTGCCACAGGGTGCAGTCTTCCAAGGACAGGCTGCTCCAGCCTGGAAGCAGGGCCCTCTCTCTCTCTCCATTGGGTCTCCCACTGGATCACAGCCTCCTCCTCCAGGTATCCACCTGCTCTAGCATGGGCACCTGTCCCACGGGCTGCGGGTGGATCCCTGCATCCCCCATGGATCCTCACGGGCTGAGGGTGGATCTCTGCATCCCCCATGGAGCCCCATGGGCTGTGGGTGGATCTCTGCATCCCCCAGGGGCTGTGAGGGGATCTCTGCATCCCCTGTGGATCCCCAGGGGCTGCAGGGGCCCAGCTGCCTCACCATGGTCCTCTTCACGGCCTGCAGAGGAATCTCAGCTCTGGCACCTGGAGCAGCTCCTGCCCCTCCTTCTCCACTGACCTTGGTGTCTCCGTGTTGTTTCCCTCACATGTTCTCACCTCCTCCTCCTCTCTGGCAGGAATTACAACTGTGCCATGACCTTTGTTTCGAGTTCTTCTTAAATCTGTTATCACAGAGGCGTTGCCACCATCTCTACTTGGCCTGGCCTTGGCCAGCAGCGTGTCCATCCTCAGAGCCCTCAGGGATCGGCTCTGCTGGACCTGGTGGAAGCTTCTGGCAGCTTCTCACAGGAGCCACCTCTCTGCTCCCCCCCCGACCCAGGTACCAAAAACCAGGCCACGCCAGATACCAATACGACTTTCAAATGTTAATTTATTGTCTCTCTGATTTTGAGCTAGCCATAAAACATTCTCATAAGGAGCCAAGGTTGCTGTGCAGGAGGAGGCTGCTGTTACAGCAGGGCTGGCGGTGCTGCAGGTGCACATCTGACTCTGGTCCTGCCTGAAGCTGTGGCACCATCAGCACTCCCTGGCTGCTCTCCTGCCTGACAGCACTCCTGTGGAGCTGGGAGACCAGCACTGGGGCAAGCTGGAGTTTGTGAATACGACTGAAACCCGCAAGGGGCATCAGAGGTGAAATTACTTTGAAGCAGTGTAAGTTGGGGTGAAACTCAAAAGCTGATGAATTCCTTTTGGGCAGCCCTGCATGAAATCCTGTGTGAGGTCATGAAAACTGACTATACATTTTTATTCAGCTGAAGACGGAGAGAGCTGTCAGGTTGCTGCTCCTGAAACATCCAGGTGTGAAGCGAGGGCTGCTGTCAAAGTGTTTACAAAGAGCACCAAAAAAAAAAGGAGTAATTATGAAAAGCAGCCGAAAATCCTTGGAGGGTTGCAACCCTCACAAAGAAAGTAAGAACCCAGGTTCATATGAACACTGAAGCACTTTCTTATTCTTTGAGATTCTAAAAAAAAGTACAGTTGGCTGACACTACACATTCAGGGAAGTGTTATCCAAAAAAAAAAAAAAAAAAAATTACAGAAAAAGGTGAAACCGTTAAAGGATCTGGTTATGTGCTAATGGTACAGGTTTTGCAGAAGGCAGACAATAGATATTTCTGACAAAACTAGATTGCTTTCCTAGCGATGAGCGTGCATCCATTTGCTGAGCCAGCAGAGCAGGGAATGGTAGGTGCTTGTTAGGGGCAGTGCCGCGCTCTGCTCCGCTGAGGCTGCGCTCCGCTGGAGCCCGCGGTGATGAACCCGCTGCTGCACTGGCAAAGAGCTAAAACTGTAACTGCACTTCACCAGGGACACTCCCCTCTCACCAGCGCTCACGGAGGAGAAAGGGTTTTGCTGATCTACTGCCTCTTGTCTGAATCAAATGGGGCAGTTCCCTTTATTTTGGGGTAGGTATGGACTTCTTGTAAGTAACGTGATGGAGGCACTTTCCGCGTTGAGCAGGGACAATGGAGGAAAGTAAAATTTTCCCTTTTCCATCTTCATCTATTCTCACTTTCCATGGCACAATACAATGATTAGCATTGCAGGTGATGGAATCAAATTCAGAAAGAGTCGAAATACATTGTTTCCTATCCCAAAATACAAGAAGCTGTTTTATTTTTAAATAAAACAATATTTTAAATTAATTTTATTGATGTTTCTGTTTTGAAAAATTGCTTAAGCAATTCTGGCAATATAAAAAAAAAATGTGCTAAAGTCTTTTCTAGTTTTGCAGAAATGAAGAATGTTTCATGAGGGTCCTACTAGAAACAGAATGGAAAAGTTCCAAACTTTTGAGTTGCACTAGGTTTAGTTACTTGAGACAAAGGACTATGTATGGCCTTCGTGCAGACTGCATAGCTGGTGGTGCTCAAATATTCAGCCATCCTTATTGTGAGTAGTACGCATAATTATTGAAGTTAATTTATTTTAGGAACAGAGGTTTTTTGCCAGTCCAGAAAATTTTGATTCTGAATGAATTATGGTGAGAGCAGTACAGGGTGAAAACCTGTATAAACTTTACACTGTTTCTTAGTAAGAAAACAAGAAGATTTAGGCACCAAATGGTTACAAATAAAACCATTAACCTCCAGACAACAGCGTTTCAGCCTCTTGGTTACCATATCTTTGGCATATTTTCTTTCTGCCTTACACAAAACCACAGGTGATCTCTATTTGTTGTTCTCTATTGGTTAAATTATTCTAAAAACCATTATTAACATACATGTCAGCTTTTTTAGAGAAAAAAAAAAAGAATTTTGTTCAACAGTGGGATAAAATGAGAATTCAACAGTCTTTGGTGCTCTGCAAAACAGAGCCAAGATTTGGGGCAGATTCTTGGATGCTGATGAGTGTGTTCCAGGGCTGCAGTAGAAGTGGAGTGTTCGGTAGCTCCCGAGAACAGACTTGATCCTGAAGTCACTATTTATGCATCACTCTTATTCCAATCTGTGGGAGTTTTGCATGAGTTAAGTGTCAGTCACTTTGACATTTAGCCCAGCTGGTTGAATGATCTACCATGACTATATGGCACATTTTACTCCGAATTTTCTTCTCCATACTGTATTCCATCTCTTGCTTTGCTACCTGTCCTCCAGCTAGTTTATGAATGCCAAAGGCATCATTTAACACATCTGGATTAGAAAGCAGCCTTGGAAGGAGTTTGCTGGCAAAGAACAACTGGAAGGTGGGTAACAGCTGGAGGGGAAGCCAGCTGGAAAAAGAGATGGGAATTTCAGCTTTATTTCTGAAGTACATGTGAGTACACTGCAGCTTTGCATGATTCAGCTCCCTGAGAGTACAAACAAGCACCAAGACAGTGGGGTTTACCTTTGCTCAGAGAAATGTGTGAGCTCAACTGCACTACCCAGAACAAACCACATTAGTAGCAGAAACTATAAGCTCAAGGAAGTGTTTCCTGTGAAATGCTGCTTGACAAATCCATACTATTGCCTTTCTGTGAAGTGAACAGAGCAGCTTGCAATTCACAAGTGTATTTACTGTAACATTTATGATTTGCCTCATTACTTATCTTTTTTTTTTTCTGTCCCCTGGCAGGTGATCTCAGTTTCTTAGTTGATTTGAGACATCTTGTTTTATTTGGGGTCAACAGACCCTGTGGTATTGCAGCTCATTGATGGAGTGAATGTAACTCATATGATGAAATATCTCAAAGGAAAACCTCATAAAGCTTAGTGAAAAATTCCTCTTCAGCAAATGTTTCCTTTTATTTGCTGAGAACTTTCTCCATCTGAATGGGAATTAGCTAAAAACATCTCAAATTTTCCTTCCCAGAAAATAGTTTCAGGTTCTTTCCCCATGCTTATTCCTGTTGATTGATTGAAATGTCTTGCTTTCACCTCCTTGCACTGGTTTTTCCTCCAATTCTACATTTCCACGAACATGTCTTTCTTGTCTCTGTTCTATACCTATTTTCTTTGGCTTCAGCTTATTGTAGCATTTAAGGATATGTTTATCTTGGAGCACACAAGCAGTCCTGTTTCTCTGTAGTGGGATTAATAATGTACTCTAGGACTTTGTTTAGCCAAAATTTTTCTTTCAAAATACTATTCTTTTTAAGAACTGAAACGGTGTGGTAATTTTCATCCAAGTTACATCACCATCATATTTTTTGCATTGGAGAGGTGGGAATGTCATGGGGCAAGCTTGACATGCAATAAAATGTCAAGAGTCAAAATTTTGCAATTTGTTTTGAGATGTAGTCTACTTCTGTCAAACTTTGAGTAATATGTTCATAGGTGCTTAAATAAAGAAAAGAAAAAAAATTACTTATAGAAAAAAAACTTTCAGATAACCCAGAGGACTATTCAGGACTCCAACACAGACACTTATTGTCATTTTCTATACCCTCTGTGTCTGACATGTCTATGTAGAGCTGGCAGATATAACAAAAGACCTATAGGTGACCCATTCAATAAAGCATCTTGCAGGGCAATTAAAATAGCAATAAACAGATGTGCTTCAGCATTTGCATTCCACCCCATATCTGTCTCTTAGCACTCTAGAACATTTTTGTAATAGAAATAATGATCAGTTGGAGAAAATATTTAGCATCTTTATTGATTAGGATCGTAAAACATTAGCAATCACTGAAAAAATTTATAAAGACAGTAAAAAACTCAACACAAAAGTAAATATCATTTTGTTGTAAATATTTTAAAATATGCCTGCACTGTTCTCTGGGTACAAATTCATGATTTTGCACTCCAAATTAGTGAGTGGAAATTTCAAGTTATTCCCTTTGTAAATCACAGCTTGACCACCAGTTTTTTCTTGGGGTAGTGAAACACTTTGGTACCATGTGCTCAAGGGTATCTAAAAAGTGAAAATCTGACCTCCTTAGTGTGTTCATCACCTCTTATTGGTATGTGATTTAGCATGGGCTTAACAGACCTAAAACCTTCTTGCTTTGTAGGAGTTATGAATCATGTGAAGTCTGTCTTGAGACTCAAAATCAGTGCACCCCTCAGCAGCCATCAGTGTGCTTTAGTGTTCAAGCTGAATGTGTCTTTTGCAGAGCAGCACTGACAAATACATAAAATGGGATCAGATGTCATGGCAGAAAAATCCTGGTGTGCAAACCCTGTGAGTCAGTATAGCAAATCTAAAAGAATCTTCATTTTCCCTCAAATAGAAAACATTCTGCTCTTATATTTGATTCCAGGGCCTTAACCTTGTTACTTCAGTAGAGCAGCATGTAACTAGCAAGTCAGAAAGAAAAACCAATGTGACCTTCTGCCTCTGAAGCAATTTCTTAGTAAAATGAGATACTTCAAAGAGACCACTGTGAAAAGAAGACAGCTTGTAAAAATAAGGTTGTTTGAAGCTTTGCACTAGAGCTGTTCACCTCCAAAGAGTCCACCACAAGATTAATATATCAGAATTCAGAAGGCAAAGGAGAAATCTTGTTGTTTTACAGCTTGTACACACTTATGCACATGTATTTACATACATATACATACTCACACATGTATACACAAATATAAATGTGATATAGAAATGTAAGTGTTTCCAGCAGGGATATACAAAGCACATACCCTTCCTTATCAGATGGTTGCCATTTAATGAGAAGCATTAGGAAGGAGACCTATATTCAGAAAGTGTAGCAGAACTCAAGGCTGACCTGTTCAATAAACTTCTTCCTTTCCAGACACCTTTTGAGGAGTGGGTATTATTCCCATATTAAAAGGGATGGAATATTGTGATCAAATGGGATACCATTATTGATTAAATAAGTCCTCAGAGGCTACATGAAGTAAGAAATAAAAGCAACCTCTGCATTAAGTCAAATGTGTTGACTTCTTTTTTTTTCATCTTTCCATTTATTTTCCCAGCAGACACGTAAAGCATTGTACCATTGTCAGTATAAAACTTGTTTTGCATGAAAGCAAAATGTTTAGTCATAAGAGGTTTAACACTTGTGTTTTAAAATAATATGATAACTAAATTGGCAAGCTGTTTTCTGCTGCCTCACAAAACACCTCCTGGTCTGCCTTGCTCTCTCCCATTTCATGCACCCAAGCAGGACAATAACTGGTCAGGTGGAAAAGAAAGTGCCATCCAGAATATTTATCTGCACTGGCTGCTCGGGCCTCTTCAGAGGAGAACTCGTGCTGGTACCTGGCAATTATATTTTAAACAAAGATATTCTGCAGACCATCGATTCCTGTAAATCTCCATTATAATTCATATGAGCAAAATAGAGATAGAGGGTTATACAGATGGCTGGGTACTGCAGCCACTTCCTTCAGCATATAAATGGTCTCATACAGTTTGAGAAGGCCAATTAGGAGCTGAAGTCTCAATTTAAGGCATAGTTTTTCTCCACTACCACTTAAACTTTATTAAATATAAATACTTCATTCTCATTAGTGGCTGAAGAGAGATTTTATTTTCCAATAAAACAACGCAGAAGTCCTGAAATCTCAAAATTATGCAGCATTAATTTCTCTAGTAGACATTGCAAAGGTGGGGGTTTTTTTAAGAACACAATCCTTGAAAGGACTCTGAGGCTTAAGTGGAGGAATGCATTTAATACTCTACTATTCACCCCCCCCAGAGCTCAGTTCTTGTTTACAGCACCAAAATCAGGGCTCTGCAAGCCACTGTGGATGTTTGGCTGGGACTCAGTTCCCCCAGTCAGTGCTCTTAGATGACTGGATGAGCCAAATTATTAAACAACTACCCTAACTCTGTCATCTTGGGCAAATCATGTCCCACCCAGAAGGCTCTCCTGCCCCATTCAACATAGGAAGGCAAGCAGGTAGAAATAGCAAAATATGCACCCCTGAAATGGAGGAGTATCTCTGGTTCCTGCATTTTTTGGATGCAAAGTCCTCTTTAGATGAAGGGAGTGCAAAGGCACAAAACCTTTCTCTCCCTCTAGAGTTTATTTAACAAGGAGCTGTTGCTCTGCTTTGGGAGAGCTCACTGCTGGATTACAGGCTTCCTACATCCCAAAAACGATGACCAGCAGATGGAGAGATCTTGTTCCAGAAGGATGTGAATGCTGGTACTTGTCAAGACTGGGATTTCAGGCAAATTCTTCTCAAACTTGGTGATGGGCAGCTGCATGAGGAGCATGCTGTGTTGAGGTTAATCCCTGCCCATGGTGTGGGCAGTTTTGGGTTCCTTTCATAATGAAAGTTGAATGCTAGAAGTTCTAACCCAAACTCTGCAGCTGCATGGAGACCCATCTGTTCCCAGGGATGCTCCATCCAAACTGCTACTTCAGGTAGAAAAAACCCTTCTCTTTCTGGGGGAAGACATCCTAACACTGCAGCAGAGTCCCTCTGCCTGGGTGCTCCTCCCACAGCTGTGCTCACTGCTGGCTGGCACTGACACAAGAGCAGGGCTCAATCACCCTGCAGCCTGACACCACAGACCACAGGGGCACCTCTCCCCATTGCCCTCGTACTTGTTTCAACACATTGCTGGATTTTTGGCTTTTGCTCCTTGATCAGTTTTTTTTTTTTTTTTTTTTTTTTTTTTTTTTTTTTTTTTTTTTTTTTTTTTTTTTTGTTTGTTTTTCCTTTTTCTCTTTTCTCCCCCCGCCCTTTTTTTTTTTTTTTGTTGTTTTTTTTTATGGTGGCTTATCACCATTCCTGTCACTTTCCCCCCCTCTTATTTTCCCATTTTTCCAGGTATAGCTTTTGGCACTCTCGATAGCTTTAAGTGGACCTAAGTCAGCCTTCATGCCTGCAAGCACAGCTCCACTGACATCAGAGTTGGGGACACCACAACAGGATGGACTTGGCACTGTGGATGCATTGCATCCCCCAAGATTTTGTTATCTCCTTTATTTGTTCCACACACAGCTGCTGCATCTGAACCCAACTGTAAAATTGCCCTTTAGATCTTATAAAAAGGAAAACTTGCTGTAGCTCATTCCATGTGGCTCTGCTGCTGGAATAGCTTCAGATTCCTACTCCTCCTTCTGGTGGTGTCCCCCACAGTCTCACTGCAAGGACTTGGGGAGGTGAGGCAGTTTGACCTGTGTCAAACCTATTTACCTGCACCTTCTCAGAAAAAAGAAAAAAAAGACTGTGCTTCTCACAGTCTCCCCACCAATTTCTCCCTTTCTCCTCCCAGTTTGAGGAACCAGCAGAAGTAGAAAGCCTAGGTTGCTCCTCAGGAGGAACCAAGTATGTCTATTTTCTGGGTCATGAGTAAAGAAGAGATACTAAAGAAAATTGTTTGTAAGACTTCCACTTGCAGAGTAGTGGATATATCTCCCTTTATTTTGAGAATATTTCAGCACTGAATTTACCAAGGTCACACAAAATTGGGAGGTTGTAAGGTGCAGGGGATCTGACTTTCTTTCTGCTGTGAACTCAACTCAGCAGCAACCAGAAGAATAAATTTATGTGATAAGTAAATTAAAATAATAAATACATGACATCTCACATTAGCTTGTGACATTAAAGTGTGAAAGCAGGCATAAAGGAGTGGAAAACAAGAAGAAAAATCTGCAGGTTTTACAAGAGGTGAGGACAGAAAAGAGAGAACAGGAAATTGTGCAAACTTTTATCTCAACTACTTATGACTTGCTCTGGGGATTGCTTTTCTCTATAGTCTTCTTCTACCTTGGCTGACACTCCCTATAAACATTTTATGAGACATGTTAAGTATTTTATGCAAAAAGTGAGTTATATTGCATTGCACTGTAGGTCAAGGTGAGAAGGACACATTGCCAGAATATTTAGTTAATCTCTTTCATCTTTCCCATGCTGTCATTAATGCTTATCTGTTCCCACAGGTATTGCAAAGTCATCTGTTTTCTCCAGTGGAGTAGTACAATAGTAAAATCCTTTGATTTCATATACTGACTGTTTTTGATGCTGGTTTTGTTCATGTTCATTTTGAGATCAGATTTCTGCTTTCTTGTCTGTGATGTTTCTATCACACTCTCTAGCTTTTTTTTTTTTTTACTGGGAGTTCAGGTGTTTATCTTAACATTTTTGTCATCCCCCTATGTGTGAGTGATTTGATGTTGATGCAGATGTGGTAACAGCGCTGACTTCAGATCATACTCTTCAAAGACCCTATAAATTAATTGACTGAGTATCTTTGTGGGGCTTCCATCCCAGTTGTTATCTGAAAGTCGGTCTTTTGTAATCAAAACTTGCCCAGTCCCATTCTGCTAAAGTGGGAACCCACCAGCAGCTCCTGTGTCCTGTTCTGATGTTGGAAGTGAGCTTTCTTGATTCATAAGGAGTCCTTGATCAGCTCTGTCAGGATTCTTGACAGGGAATGTCTGGTTTGGGACAGCAAAAGGTTTATCAAAAAATATTTAAGGAAAACAAGATAGCTAAGGTCATTAGCAGAAACTTTTTGTTAGCAAAACTTTTAAATGCTTCTCATTTCAGGATGTCCAGTTTCAGGAGAAGACTATGCCTTGCATTCTATTGCTTTTGAAAAATCCACCTTATATTATCATTTATAAGTCTGGGAAGCAGCTATTATACAAATAATTAACTTCTCCAGTGACTTTTTTAACTTGAAAGTTGAGACCAAGGGTTGGGATGGCCCAGCCACAAGAAATGTTATGTGAACTTCCCAGACTACAGAGAAATGTATATATTTCCAGACAATACAGGCAGCTTGACACTCCAGAGATGAGCAGCAGATATGTAGATGTTGGTAAAGGAAGATGCCACTGGTGTGTGAGATTATTATAATTAATGAGAAAGTAGTTTGATCTTAAAATTCAAGTCTGAGCTTTAATAGCTCCAGTAATTCTCAGCAAACAGAACAAATTAAGGTAAATGAAAACTAATTTCATACTAAAGAACAAATGCCTGTGAGAGGGAGCTTTTGCCCCTGCCTTGTTTTTTGACTTGCAAAGGGAATGAAGTTGAATATTTCAGCATGTTTTGGTAAAAACCATAATTTTGGAGCACAAGAGAAATTATTTTCTGTTCCTCAGGACTTTGATCCCTTAATTCACTGTAAGTAATTAAACAGCCATGTCAGCATGAATTTCAACGTGAGCACCAGGTGAATATTTTTTTCAGTCTGTACAATGGAATCTAAATATATTTTTTTTTTCTTAGTACTGCAGAAGATGATTTTACCCGAATGACTGAGAAGAGCATTTCTGTGTTTTTTCCTTCTTTCCAAATGCATCTGCATGTGGCTTCTGTTTTTCCATTACTATCAAAGACACATAGCAGAATTGGTCATTGCTTCTACTTCTGATCACAGTTTTGGGAGCTGAGGTTTAATATGCAATGAAAGAAGCAGACATGGGAATGATTTTTTTTCTTTATGCTGAGATGGCTGTGAGAACTTGTGTCAGAGCCCAGTGCACATCAAGGGTGCATCAAAATGAGTTTTGCTGCTTTCTTTAGGCTTTTGCACAGAAGTTCCCTCTGAAGTAACTCAGTGCATAAATGGAGGAGACATTTCCTGGAGTGCCAGGAAAATGAGAGCTTGTGGCAGAACTCCTCCAAAGGACACAAAGGTAGGCAATGATCAAATCTACCAGGCACTGGTGGATTTGTTTAATACACCATATAATGGCCTAGTTGTACTAGATAGGGCAATATTTTCAGGCTGCCCTGGGAGGGGGAAAACATCCCCTTCAAAAGTCAGCATGAACATCTGAGAAGACTGCAGTAATCCTTTCATATATTCAGAACTGGCTCATTTTTTTTCATACATGTCCTTATGCACCATGTTCTAGCATACCTTGCATGAAAACCTCTTTATTGCTGTTTTTCGGTGGTGTCAACACAACAGGTTGGGTTTCATTCCTGTTAATGAAAATTACTTACTTTGTGTGACCTCTGCTCAGTTTTAATTTTAAGGTATTTTAGAAATTTAAATGTAATTTGTTTTTAATCTCCAGTGCAATTTTTGTTACCCTTCTTTGCATGTTTTGTGTTTTTAAGAGAGGTCCTTCATGCAAATGAAGAAGAAATGTAGCTATTCTCAACATGGAAGGCAGCTACATTTCATGCAACAAAATTTTTCCAAGCAAGGAATAGTACTGTTGCTTTCAGGGGCCAGAGACCCTAGCACTCACTTCTCTCAAGAACAAAGAGATTCTCATCTATTTTTTATATCAATAGTGATTTTGATTTTTTTAAAAAACTTACTGGTCAAAGTAACGGGTTGTTACAAGTCCCGTCTACATGGGTCATTATCATCATTATGTGTAAAACCTGCATTTGTTAGCACAATTTTTTGTGTGTCTAGTTCAGCCCTGGATGTGAATTTAAATCTTGGGTTTTTTCACTACAGAGGTTTTTCACTACATTTCTCTGTAAATGAACACTTGAGAACTCTGCTCCAAATGTGGGAGAAAAAAAAGACATAATGAAGCCCCACAGGCTGGAAGAATAATTGCAAAGGGCTGATAACTGACCCTTATGGAACAATGGGTAGATATTCATATGGATGGTCTATATTTAAAGAAAAAAGACATTTAAAGTAACTGAAAATCAACTGAGTTGTCATGTGTTATGAATTCTCTCCTTGGCCAAAAACTCCTTGGTTGCCATTATATCCACAGGTTCATGATGATGAATCATATCATATTTAATCTTTGACTCCAGGACTGTGCTCAACCTTGAACCAATCCATGACTGTCAGTTATATTCATAATTTGCTTTCTTAAACACTGATGTATTTGATGAAATTAGGCAATAACAAATTCTTCCCATTAACTGCTTAGCCCTGCTCCTATTTCTGCTCATGCACACTTGAAATGCCTGCCTGGTGCTGAGCACTGAACAGAACAGCCTGAAACATTCAGGGCAGAGCTGTGTGCAGGAATTATGCTCAGTCTTGTACAGTATTTGGGATGTTGCTGAAAATTAGTCTCATACAGAGACAGGGGAACAAATTTTGGAGGGACTTAAGTAGGTTCTTTATATCAGCTTGTGTCAACTCTTTGTGTACTTTCTATGCAGTTCCTCTCACCACTCTGCCACATCCTTTCTCTATGGTGTCTGCAAAAGTAGTTTTACGATCCATTTCGGGTTCTTTTCTCCCTGACATCTTTCCTAGTTCCATGCTGAAGGTTCTGGAAGCCAGAAGCAGTCTCATCTTCCACATGGGTAAATCCAGCAAGGACTGAATCCTTTGTGCTTTGGATGGAAAGTGCACACCGAGTCTATTAAAGACTTAGTGCACCATGCAAGCTCTCTTATGGACTCCCTAAAGTGAAAATACTCTTCTTTTGGTAACTTTGACTTAGGGCTTTGACTTGGTAGGTTTTTTTATTTATTTGTGTAGCACAGTGAACTATTGTACTGTAGATAAGGCTGTTACAGTAGTGTAAACAGCAGTAAATGTGCATCATTTGATGAGTCAGTTTGTTTCAAGCAACAGACCAGCCACAAAGTTGTAGAGCTCATTGTAAAATTGCAGCAGGTCAAGAAAAAAATCACCAAGTAAGAAAACTAGATCAGAGGGTGATATTTGTTACTTCTTCAATAGAATTTTTTTTTTTTCTGGGGCTGAAACCTATCCTTTCTACAAATCCCTGGATGGCCTCTTTTCTCTCCCTCACAGAAAGTATCTTGGATACACTGCAGTCTTTGCAGCCCATTTGATTTATTCCTGCCTTGAATTGTGATTTTCACGTGTTAATACTTTGCTCCAGTTCTTCTCTGTATTGCAGCATGTGGCCATTATCACTCCCCTCCCCCAGGCCCATTTCCCTTGTTATATATCTGTTTCATTTTCTTAGTTAAGTTGAATGTGAACTTGGGGTCAAGAACAGACAAGTCATGTGATGGGACTAAGGTATAACTGCATTTTCCAGTTTTTTTCCACTGCGTTGTCTGAGGGTTTGGAAGCACAATCTCACAGACAGTGCAAAAACCCCCCAAAGTTCACAGTTCAGCTGTCAGTTATGAAGGAGACTGATGAATTAATGTCCTTAAGAAAGCCTGGGCTGGAAAGCACTTGGGTGAGACCTCTCCTTAAGGCATACTTGCTGACGTGTGAAGCCCTTTTTTGAAAAGCACACAGATTGCAATCCTTCAATCCAATCTAACTTCTGGAGGGCTAGGGGCCCTGCCATGAGCTCATCCTGGAACTAATGGCCACTGACTTTTAGTCAGCTTTCCACAGTCTTTAGAAAAACACAGCCAAGGCCTTGATGTATGGAAGGAAGCTGAACCTCATACTTGTGGGAAGATGTGACAAACAGGAACAGACAAACCAAACAACAGACCTGACGTGTTTCTGAAGCACTGCGGGTGGCTGTCCAGGGAGAGCTCCATGAATGCATCACAATACTAAGAGGATTTTTTTGCACTAGCCTGCTATTATGCTGCCATTTTACCTTTAGTAAATAATAATGGGTCACCTTAACATTGAGCTTAACAAAACATATTTAGAATGCAAGAACAGTAATTAAGGGCTTGTAATAAAATAATGTAGCATTTACCTAAATGACAGCATTGCTGTTGACAACCTGAACAGCAATGACATTTAAGATTTCCTGAGACATTTCTCATTCAAATTATGTCACTAGTTCTGAGGATCCCTTTTGTAAGTCTTCCTGCCATGTATCTCTATAGTTATTATCCCTCATTGTCAATATAGCCAGTCATTTCTTCTCCACATCAGTTTTGATTGAGTTCTTCCAGTTTTCCCACACACCTATCTGTGTATAAACCTTTGTGAGTGATTGATATAGATTCATGCTTTTATTCTAACTTATCAATTTTTATCTTTCTTTTCTTTGTTTTCCTTTGGAAGCAACTACCAAATTTCTGTCTGTATAGCATGAAAATCCAGCCAAACCTGGAATTAAAAAGCCGCAGGCCGAGTACAGATTTAATACTTTTTTTGTCACATACTTTGAAAGGCAATACATGTCTGGGGCACACTCTGGTAGACTGACAGTCAGGTATCCCCACAGCTGAAATTCTCATGACCTTGACCAGAGTAAATTCTTTGCTAAAGCAGAAAGGGGAGGAGCAGTCTTCCAAAAAACCAAAATATTGGACCATAAATTTCTTTGACAACATTGCACAATATAGCAAAGCCTCACGGCGTCTCTGCAGCATGGAGGGCATTGCTGAAGAATGAGAGGTACAAGGAGGCAAAAGAACTTGAGGACAAAAGCAAGTCTTTGTTCAGGCAGATTACCTGGGGGGAAAACACAGTACATGATGTACCGTGTGACACATCAGTCATGCAAGCTATTTCCAGAGGGTTTTACTTACGGGAGAGCTGTTTTTCATTTAGAGAGAAATCTCTCCCTGGGCAGGGTGCTTGGAAAAGGCCAGTGTTCCTCTGAGTCTCACTGAAGCCATATTCTGGCATGGAAGGCACACAGCCTCACAGGGATGAGTTTTTCCCCTGCTGAGCTGACAGTCTAGTTTCCATCAGATCCAAAATCATGCAGGGGATTTATAAAGACTTGAGACCCTGCTCAGCTTTGCACCAAGAGTCAGGCCTTCACCCCAAACTGTCCCTGTGCCCAAAGGGAGTGATTTTGTCCTGCCAGGTCGCTCTGCAGAGCTGGCATTTCTGGGGCTCTGCTGGGCACAGGTTGCTGCAGTGCAGGAAGCTCACCAGCTGACCAGTCCTGCCACTCGTGGCTGTGAGGATCAGAGAGCTTGTGCTCAGCCAGCAGGGACATAAAAGGAGCTGCTGGTTTGCCAGCTGCCATGTCCTGCTGGCCAGGTGTTGGCACGTAGCTGCACACTGGTGTGGAAGGGCATGTCTGAAGGCAGGATGTGCCTCTGTGCTCCAGTGTGCTTTATGAATGGGGCTGACAACCAGGCAAGGGCATGGCAGGAGAGACTGAGCTGGGGTCTTGCACCTCACCAGCAGCACATGGTGCCTACCTGAGGCTGTGGTGAAGACCTGTGCTGTTGTTTTTCAGCTGGGTTAAAACCACAGCCTTTCTCTTATCTCTGCTGCACACAACCCTGTAGATGCTCTGCAGGGGTACAAGGTTTTAAATTCATCCTGATAGGCAGGAAACATCCTCTCTAGGGGTGATTCCATCATCAGTGTGAGTGACAGAACAGACCTAGACCATGAATTGCCTCACCCAGCTGCAGCTGCTCTTGGTTTTATCAATACTCTGTTCTTGAGCCACAGGTCAATGTACCACTTGACTTGGCCTGGTCAGACTAATTGTTAAGACTGGAATGTTGATTCAGCTATAAGCCATGAGTATTCTAAGAGAAACGCTATTTATGCATAGCAACCTTAGCCTGTACTACTAGTTCATACCATCTCTCCAAGTGCATTTTGAATATTTCCTTTAGCAGCTCCATCCTCTAGATTAAATTCACAAAGCCTTATGCTTGCTCTTCAGTTCAGCACCTGTACAAACCAGTAAGCAGACATTTCTATTTTCAGGGGCCCTTGCAAGGCAAAGAATCGAATATGGTGGTGTGTAGCAGCATTAGACAGGTGGTAATCTGTCTCCAGATCAGGGATATATAAACAAAAGTAAGCATTGCTCTGCAACCAGAACCCCCCTTTTCTTCTATCCTCCTTTGGGGATAATGCGAGGATGACAGTGGTTCATTGTTTAGAGGATGAAAACTAAAGCTGGGTGTGGCTTCACGATCTGGAATTTTAAAGCTGCCTTTGTTTTAGAGTGCTGCAGTGAAGTGTTCATCATTTACATTAGTGGCAAATCTGGATTTTCTGCCTTAACTCTGTTGTTTGTCTCTGAGTTACACAGGTTCTACTGTGCTTCTGAGTGAACTTTAAACGGGGCATCAACAGATGAAGGTGATTTCCCATGTATCAGAAAACCCTGCCTCCTGCAGGGGGCTTGAACTGCATTTCTGATGAACTGATAGGAATATCCAGGATCTGGCACAAACAAGGTACCAAATTAATTTCCTAGTGTACCTAGTTGCCCTGAAATCTTCCTTTGGAAATATGAATTCTCTAATTCATCAGGCCCATGGTGCAGTTCAGAAGTCTCATTGAGGGCTTTAGACAAGCTGGGGCTGGGGGTGCTGAGGTAGGAAGTGATGAACTAAGATCCTCCTACTTCTCAGTTACGAAGAAAATGGGGATTTTCCAGCCATTTTTAATTTGAATTCCTACAGCCTGGAGTTCACCAAGTGTTAAACCTTTAACACTCTAGCCTGTGCCTGCAAGGGCTGGCATTTTCACACAGGTTGTCATTTCAGCACAGGTTAGGGCAGGATTACCAGAGCTGCTGCCATCAGCCTTATTTTGCTAAACCTTATTGTCTCCTAGTGCAAACGAATACAGGACTGGAGGCTGCTGAACCTGAGCCAGGAGGGCCAGTCTGCCTTGATGGACAGCTTGCACAGGAGTGGCTTCTGGTAGTGTTCACCTGGGGCATTACTCAGTTACTGTTAAGGGGGAAAAAAGCAATTGTGCAGTGGTCTGTTAAGGGAATTATATCAGGACTGGTTTAGCATCATTTCTGGCCAAAGTCTGTAAGGCCCATTTTTTTTTAAAATATGGTTGCACACAGCTCTGGCAAATTCAGAACCTTCCAGGAAAGCAAGATGTGCTCAACTTGCCCCCAGGTCAGCACTTTGCACATAATCTTGTCCCTCCCACTGTCAGGAACAAGTCTTTCTTAAATAATCCCTAGGTGCTTGGAGGTTACATCTCCTCTCCAACTTTCAACTCTCAGAAGCCTCTTGGAGAATTAATAATTTATCAGCTGCAACTTGAAGTCGTGCAGCTCACCCACCTCCTCTTGGCAGGATGGTTCACAGTGCCACTGCAAGGAAGTGTGGAAAGAGCCTGGTTGTCACTCAGAAGACCTCATGGTTACTTTTACTGGTTATGCTTGGCATGTTGTACCTACAGGAGCAACTGCTGCGTAGGGAGAAATCCTGGAGACGTGACACAGCTGAAAGGGCCTTCTGGGCCAGCCCAAAGCTTGTAGATGAAGCTGCTCAAGGGCTCTCCTTTAATTAAGGATATATTGATTGGGGAACCCTCTGTGCAGGCCAAAAGAAGAACGAGAGACTCCACATTGATGTCACATCAAAGACACGTATTTCTCCCCCAGTCTCCTCCCTGCAGCTCCCACGTGGTCTCTGAGAGGGACCCCAAACCCAACTGCTCAACAGCTCCCCAAAACCTGCAATTTTTTGGAGTGAGCTTGCATCTTACTCGACCTATTCAAAGCTGTGTATACTGTACTCTTAATGATGCCTCTATTTCAGTTTTGGAAGTGTCTGTCCCCTCCTTGTTTTGGATAAATGACTAAAGTATCCCTGTGTGAAAGAGTAAAGGTTCTGCTCAAGACCCCACGCTCTCCTTAACTGCCTGCCTAAACTATTTCATTGCCTTGGACTCACAGAGGGAGGGAAGAGGACATGAAGGCAGAGAAGGCTTGTTTGGGGCTTTGTAGGTCAGTGCTACCTGCAAATCAGCTGGCAACCAAGAGGCTTCCTTCAGCCAAACAGTGCATCTCATCTGCCTCCAGGGGAGTGACATCAGTGAGGCAGCACTGCTCACCCACTGTAAGCACGTCAGTGAAAAGGGGTTTTGGTACTCAGCTGATGCTCTAAGGAGACTTATGCATCGGGGTGCTCAGAGGATGAGTAGCTCAACATCCTGTTCACGTCTTGGATCCCGGTTTCAAGGATGCCAAGTGTGTTTCCAGCCTCCCTGCAGGGAGGAGACAAGAGGCAGCACAGCGCTGATTAATGTGGTGACTCAGTGAGCGGCGGATGGACTTGTCCCACTCACTGATCAGCATGAGCAGGGACAGCAGCTGTGGCACAGGGACACCAAACACAGGAAGGCATCGAAGAAATGCCCTAGGACATGTCAGCCCCTGAGCCAGCTGGAAACATGAGCTCACCTAAAAACTCCACCGCTTCCCTGCAGATGGGAGCTTTTGTCAATTATTGTGAAATGTCAATGCAACTTCGCCTTCAGTGGGTATTTGGACAGCCTGCTGCAGGGATGTTCTGCTTCACCTGGAGGTTAAATGGCTGGCATCCATAAAAATGGACAAAACCCCATGGATTGTCATTGATTCTCCCTTGCATGAGAACGTGGCCGTGGGCAATGAGCCCAAGGTAGCCCCAGGATGGTGTCAAGCTCAGGCGCCTGGTTCTGCCTCTCATTGTGCGTGGTACATGAAAAAGACCTGCTGCCTTTTCATTTCACAGTCACCAATCTGAATTTTTTTTATTGCAAGGACAAAGACTGTTTTTCAAACTCTTTAGCACTTCAATCTTTTTTTGTAAGTTGTCATCATTATTTTTTTGCCAGGACATTTGCCGTATGACTGGAGGTTTAGGGTTTCTTTAGACAAAAGCAAGAATGCCCACAGGGCTGGAGAGAAGCTGACCTGTTTATTGACTTTCATTTTATTGTCTGCTGCTTGGTCCCAATTTAAAAAAAAAAAAAAAAAGAGAGATCAAACATCAATTGGAGAAACAGTGTGGGTTAGAAAGAACTATTTTTTTCTGTCACCTTTGAGAGTTTGTGACAGTCAGCAAAAGCAAATTTTTAAACAGTAAAAATATTGAAACAGAAGTCTTTCTTTTCACATTTCACTAGTTTGAACATACATGCAGTGTTGTGAGTTATGATGTTGTTCAATATCAATAAGAAATTAATTTTATTTTTAAATTTATCTCTCTTCTTGTCAATTTTTTTTTTTTAATAAATGCCAACCTTTAAAATTTCTACTTAGAATTCAATTAATAAGAAATATACGAGGGAAGGCCGATGGACACTTTCGTCTCCCCATGGAAGTAGCAATTCCAATTTAAGCTAAGATCATTTCCCATAGGTTTCATGTACATAAATTTCCATAGAAGTGGTTGATAGGTAAACATTTCTCTCTGCACGGCCATTCAGGCTATCAGTAGGCTGCAGGCTTTTCAGTGTCCTTTTTGACTCCTGCCTGATGTTATTTCAAGTGTGTTCACATTATTTGTTTTCAGCACATGCATTCTATTTTCATATTTATTAAGTTTTATTGAATTGGGACATTATTTTGATGTTTCTTCATCACTTTAATTATAAGGAAACATCTTGTCTGACTCATTTCTCTGAAATATAACGGTTCACAAGATCTGGTAACTAGTAAAAAAAAGTACCCTAAGAATATTTTTCTCTTAAAGCCACACATTTAAAATTATAATTTGATTGCATCCTGTTTTAATTTTGCCATGGCTGTGGATGAAGAATGCCTTTAAGTTTTGCTCCTTCCCTGCCACCAGAATAGATTATTATGTAGCTTTTGGGATTTTCTTCATTTTGTCTTTTGGAGAAGAGGAGGGACTTTTTGTCAACTCCCTTTTTTAAATATTCCAAGTGAAAGCTTGCTGTCCAGATTACTTGTGCTGTATACATGCAAGTGTGATTAAAAAGGAATGTCAGGTCAGATATACAGTTCAGTTTTGCAGCAAGCCTGACAATGAGTCCTTTGCTCATCTTAGTCCTTCCATTCTTTTTAGGGGAATTTGTATATGCTTAGTGATTTTCATTCGCTGGCTTTTAAAATGTAAGCTCATTTTTTAAAGTTTACCAATTAATTATATGGTTAAGCAAGACTCTATCAACTAGAAAATTATATTTCTTACTGCAAAAAATATGAGCCTACAATGGATTCATACAATTCTGGAAATTAATGCAAGATGAACACTGTGAAAAGGTTATTTTGGAAACCATATTCCAGCACACACTCTTTTTACACATTACAGTCACTTACACGTGCATTTGGCAATTTATTTTTCTTCATGTATTGCTGAGTTATCATCTCCTTCCTCAAAGTCTACTAAATTTGATTACAACAATCATAGATCAGACTCCTAATTTTTCCTGTCTGAAAAAACATTATGATCAAACAAATAGAGGTTTAAACCCAAAGTCTAGTATATGCTGTTTACAAACTGTCCAAAGTAGAATTAAAAGGAAACATAACACAAAACCAAGCAGAGCCCATTTTTTGAGTTTTAAATTGCCTGTATTGCTTTAATTCCAAACTCAGAAAGAAGCAGACTTAACTTAGAACACTTTTTCTCAAGGAGTGCAAGTCAGATCCTTAATGCTAATGTAGGAGGGTTTTTTGTATTTAATTTAACTTACATTTTGTTATCGCTTGGCTCAGTGCCTCAGGAGTCTGAGCCAAAGCTGTTATACTGTAATATCCAAGAGGTTCAGTTTTCTCTTTCACCTGCAATACTGTACTCTCAGTGTAATGCTAATGTGACTCCTGCAGTATAACAAAGAACCCATAATGACAGCAGCAGAGGGGCCTGAATGTCATTTACACCTATTTGCTACATCCAAGGTCAGCGAGAATGCACCTGCAAAACACTCACACTGCACCCAGGCTGGCTACAGGAAAACTGTCTTCTTGATGAGATTATTTTGAATAACAGATTTTTTTTTTCCTTTTAAACTCCTGAAGGTCTTTGCGCAGAAGTTCATAATGAGTTATTCAAGGTAAGCATGTGCACTTCTGAAGAAACAATGAAGGAGACTGCTTTTGAAACAATGCTAAAGGATTGGAAAAAAAATTCTGAAGTTGCACTTAGCATATTTATAAATACATTTCCAGACACATTGTTTCCTCATAGCATATTTCATACTCTGCCTGTTGATGGAGGATTAAATCAACCAATTACTTTGGAACTGCTGTAGCAGAAGCAGGAAGACTGATCACTGCCTTCATTGCAAAGAGTGCAGCAAGTTCTTAGAGTTGTGAAAGGAATGAAAAGCAAAGCATAGTCTTCTGATGCAGAACTTTTATTATAGCATGCTGAGAGAGATCATAAATAAGTTTTAAAAAATCAATATGTTACATTCCCCTCTTTTCGTTCTCTGTACCAGTCCAGAAGGACAGTCCTGATCAACAGAAACAACAAAGGCACATCCAGTTTCAAACACAACAGATTTTGGTGCAGCTGAGAAGCAAAAGAATGAATCCCTCAGCAAAATGCAGGGCAGGGGCAGACATTTGTACCTTCTTGTTGCAGTGACAGGACCTGTGCATGAGGTGAAGCTTATCTAAGCCAAGGGATGTGCTCAGTAGCCACGCAGATATATCCCACAGACAGGATCCCCCCAGACCCCCAGCCTGCTGGGCACCACCTCCAGACCTTCTGCTGGAGTTCCCCACATTGCTGCAGCTCTCCAGCACCTCGCTGGTGGAAGATGCCACTTCCTCCTCCTCTGTCACTGCTCAGGGGTCACCCTGGTGGCCTTTGGGCAGCCCGTGGTGCCCCGTGTGGAGCAGACCATGCAGCTCCCACCTGCACAGCCACGTCCGTGGCTGTTTTCTGCACCCACACCCGTCTCGACTCACAGATGGCTGGAAATGAGGAGACCTTTTGGATTGGAGTCTGTACAGGTTTTGAGGGTAGAAGTTAATTCCTTCAGGCCAATGTGGGGCTGTGTTTCAGACTCGTGCTGGAAACACCAGTGACTATACAGAGATGGGTTTGGCATTGCTGAGCAGGGCTTGCAACAACAAAAAGCCAAGGCCTTTTCTGCTTCTTGCACCACCCTGACACATCCAGGACAGCTGACCCCAACTGATCAAAGGGACATTCCTGACCATGTCCAGTCGTGCTCAGAACATAAAGTTGGGAGAAGAGGGAAGAGGGCAGGATGTTTGGAATGATGGTGTTTGTCTTCCAAGTCATTGTTACATGTGATGGAGCCCAGCTTTCCAGGGGGTGTCTGAACACTTGTCTGTCCTTGGGAAGTGGTGAATGAATTCCTTCTTTTACTTTGCTTGAGTGTGTGGCTTTTGCTTTCCCTGTTAAACTGTATTTATCTCAAACCACAGGTTTTCTCCCTTTTCCTGTGCTCTCCCCCATGCCACCGAGAGGAGTCAGGGAGCTCCTGTGTGTGGCTTATTTGCCAGCTGGGGTTAAACCATGGCAGAGTTCTAGGGGAATTTGGTATCTCCAAGGGTACAAAGACTGGAAGGGGAGCAGTTGGCTTCTCCCTGTCTGCTGGAGCTCCAGAAAAAAGGCTGGGGAGTCTAGACTTAGATTTTAAAATTTAGATCTAGCCTGAGGTAATAACTATAGCTAAGAAATAATTTATAGTCAGAAAAGATGGGATAGGAAGGTTTTACTAATAATCTACACTGCTTCTGAAAGGAGAGGTCCCACAGTAGGGGATGAAGATTTTCACCTGGCGTTTGGCTAAGCAGAACTGACAGTGGTATCTGGGTGTCAGCATTACCACCATCTAGTGACTCCCCAAAATACTGCACCCCTACCTACCTCCAACCCCTGCTCTCCCCACTGCCGTGGGGGGGCCAAATTATCATCGCTTCAGGAGCTCGGTGCCTGCCTGGGAGAGCAAATCCCTTTGAAATTAGGAATGAGGTGGGTTTTAGACAGTGCTCTGTTAATATTTCTGTGCACTACATTTTGACTTTCAATAGGAACATTTAATGTCGACTTCAGAGCAAATATTCATATATTCAAGCCTTAAGGTGGTTTCACAGTATGAGCAACACTAAATGGTAACAGATATCTCCTGAATCTTCCCATTTCTCTGTGGACTGCACCAGAAAAATTCAGACAGAGGCAAATCTTATCTAATCTGAAGATAAAGATTCATGAAAGGTAATCTGAAGTACACAGATTACAATAAGGTACTAATTTAAGTTTGTAAAATATTCTTCTATTCCCAGTCCAAAGAAAATTCTCAGTAGCCAGTTTAATCTTTGTATTTTCAGGTAATATATACAGACTGGCAAAGATATGAATGCATTTGTATACAAGTAAGAAGACTACATTTTGGGACTACTTTCATATTTTACATACAATAAAAATGACTACACGAACTTTCAGTGATCATGGACTAACCAGTCTTTCATGTATATCATTCCATTATCTATGACTGCCTTATTTGGAACTAGCACAGATTTGAGGAAGAATTCCTGTCTGGAAATGCAATGTTCAGAGAATTTGTTTTGATTAACACTTGGATGAAATATTTAGAAAAGAACATAACTGGTGATGTGGCTTCAGTGAAACCCTTGATTATATTGCATTCATGACCTGCCTCAAGTGACTTCTCTGTATGATTATGCCTGGCCACAGTCTGTTTCAGGTGCCAGCAGTTGGCAAATCCACCTCTGAATCTGAATTTCTCTTCATTGCTGTACCTTCATTGCTGTATTTCCATAGTCATAATATTATCATCTGGAGACTGGACACAGCCTTGCCAAATTTAATAAGGTTTTAGTCAAACTCATGAATAACTTTGCTGTTTGAAGTGCAGCTGAAATGTCCTCTTTGCTGCACATCATGTTATCCTGAAAATTTGAGATTTGTTTGTATCAATTACTGACTGTCCTCTTGGACCCATTTATTCCCAAACCTTTATGCAAACGAGTTCACCATTTATCTGTGTTTTCATCATAGAATAAGCTTATATTTGTGGTTTCTGATTTCACTTTCACCAGAGTACAGTCCTGCTGCTGGATTTTCGTTTAGTGATGCCAACAAGCAGTGTAATGTATGGCTCAGCCTGTGAATAATCCAGGATCTTTAAAGAGGCCAGCCTGGTTAAATCATCCTAAAGGAAAATGGTGGCTGTATGTCCTGAGGGGAGGTGGGGATGCTGAGAGGGCTTTCCCCTGATGAGAGAAGGTGTGCTACCAAGAGCCTGGGCAAAGAAAGAGCTGGCTTTGCCAAAACTGTGTGTCTGAGACACGGTGTCCTCTGGAAAGTGCACTGCAGACAAAGGAAATTTATAGACTCAGTGCAGACAAGCAGTAAGATTTAAGAGCTTGTAATACACAGAACAATAAACTAGAGCTGTATTTACATCCATCATCTGGAATACTTAGCACAGCCTAAATTGCATATATAAATGTATGTACAATCAGGTGAGGTCATTTAGACATATTCTTGATTAAGGACTTCGATGCAGTTACTGCTTCCCTATGAATGCCTTTTCCTGGTGTTGGCATGGACCTTGTGTCCGTTTTTTAGTCTCAAAAAGCCTTGCTGGTCTATCTGCCTTAGTGAAAGAGGGATATTTCTTTGGTACTCATAGTGGAGGATTCACTTTAATCTTGTATTCCCCAGGAAACTGCTGGGCTTTATGAAATGAATCTCTGTATCCTTCCATTACATCTTCTGGCTTAAAGCTGGTAGCACTGGAAGTCAGATAGTTCCCAGTTTTAATATCTACACCATCAATTTAAGATTCAAGCATGGTTTGAAAGCAAGCAGCAGTGGGACATTGTATCTGCAATTTAGAATTGTAAATATTTTATCTGCTTTAATGCATACACACATCTTGTACATTCATGACTAATTTGCAAAATGGGGCTGGTTTTCAGGCAATGACTGTGGTAAGCCTGAACAGTTTTACCTGTTCAAATATCTTTATGGATGTTAAAACATTACGTGCACTAAATATCAACTAATGTTTATCCTGGTGTAATTTCTCTATGCTGCTAACCTTTGTGACTGTGATGTGCTGCTACATCTTTCTGTTATTTCTATTTCATGCAACGCTGTGTGTCCACTGCACCATTCCTTCTGTTCTGTGACCCCAAATCCTCTGCACTGACTCTCAGATCTGCACATTTCCAATGTGCCAGTCCCTTTCTAGACACTCATCTGTGCTTTGTATTTACACACACTTCCCACTTCTCTTTGTTTTCAGATTCATCTGCTTGCTTCTGGAATAGATTTTTTTTTTCTTTATCTATATAAACACTCCGAAAAGTATTGTCTTATGTTTAGGTTTGGATTTTCTATGGAATTCTACATGTTTTAACAGTGGGATATTTAAATTCATTGCATTTGGACCCTGATTTATTTTTAATGCAATGTAGTTTGTGATTGACTCATAAACTTTCAAGGGACTTGTCTTCTGTGAAAAATATTTTATATGTATCAGTAAAAGCACACACCTGACCTTGAAACTTTAATTATCTCCTGAAGTATTTTGTAGGTGCACTCAAATGTTACAGTCTTACAGACTCCTTTGGTTTTGAACACTGGAATTACCTTTGGGATGACAAGAAGATACAGCCACAGAACCATAGAATGGTTTGGGTTGGAAGGAATCTTAGGTAATTTCATTCCAAACCCAATGCCATGGCCTGTATTAAGCCTATTAATAACAGGCCTATCATTAAAAGACCTGTTAAATAGCTGTATGTCACCAGCTATTTTTTCCTCTTCATGTAATATACACATGTAAATGTCTTTCCATACTTCAAGAAAGACTAACCAGTACCATTTGCCCTTTTTACTTTTGAATCCAGAGGTCTCTTAGAGCACTGTTGGGAAGGATGAAAGTATGACAAGAAAGTCTCAGGGATATGTATGCTTAGCAGAAAGATTTTCAAATGTAGATTCTGAAGAAGGAATAGAGATGGAAGCAAGGTTTGATATAGAATAAAGGAATTGCTGAGCCAGTCTTAATGGATAACCAAGGAGGCAAAGGGTATGTTAGTTAGAAGGGGTTTTTATGACTTAGAACAAAGGATAAACCCACCTCAAACAAGAAGATGTTTTTACCAAGCAGAAAGATAGCACAGGCAAATAAGTCAGCAAATGTAGCAAGTAGAAAAAAGGTCTCAGAATTTTCCACTGCAAGGAAACTGAAAAACAACTTCTAGCTTAAACTGTAATGTACTAACTTTTAGTGATTGGAGAATACTAACATGAATATGGTAATTATAGTAGTTGTGATAGGCTACAGATAAAAGTTAAGGTATAGATGGGTTCTACTGTGTTAAGATGCTCAGCAAAGAAAAGTATATAATGTATTGTAACCAAAACCAAAGGGTCTCCAGGCCTGCCTGCAGCTGGAGCTGACAGCTGTAGGCACAGGCTCTGTCACCCACCACCCTGGACTGCTGGAACATCTCGGACTGAATAAACTGCATTTTGAAGAGCCGCCTGGAGTCCCACATCTCTCATTCAGGCTCTTACAGAGCACCATTCTTCAAACACCCAGAACCTCTCCTTTTCCAAGGGAAGTGCTGTATTCCCAGAGCCCTCCATTTTCTGACCCATCTCCCCTGTGGAGGGTGGTGCCATGGTTGTACTTCCAGCATCACATGCAGGTGTGCTCCCTGTCAGGGTTGGTTTTGTCTGCACAGGAGTACTTGTGCAGCAGCTGGTTCTAAACATCCACCCTGAGCAATTGAGGAAGAGGGGTAGAACTCCTCAGAACCAGAGATTTCTGATGGTATCTCATGTAGTTTCCTGGTGGGCATGAACAGCTCATGTAACCTAGAAGAAATGCACATAACTAAGAGAAGGAATGTTGTAATGAAGACCTTGATGGGCAGGAAAAAGGGAGTGTAAGAAGATAGGTGGGAAAATATGCTATGAAGTCATCAGAGAGGCCCAGGAAACCACAGAGTAAACCATGTTTTTCCTTAAAAAAAAATAAAAATTGAGCATGGCTAGTTGGGGTTGTGGTGGCTGCAGCAAATCCTTCTGGTTAGAATGCAGCAGCTTTTGGTCCACATCAATAATGAATCAAGACTGTAGGAGCACTAAATATTTAAATTAATGATTGTGGAACCTCCATATGCAAAAAAAGAATGACAACGTATCATAATGTTCCCATCTCTGCCTTGGAGGCATCCAGTTGTGGCTGGAGATTGAGGTGAGAGAGCCTTTGAGCACATTCTATTTGTTAGCTTCCAAGTGCAGGTAGGTGTTTATTGTTATTCTTTGCACCTTCTTGGAAGTAATAAAATGCAGGCTGGAGATTCAGCACAATGTTGCATCTCCTAAGACCCACAAGGAGAAGAAACCTCTGAATGTTTCATTACATTTTTTTATTTTATATTTTATAAGATGCTGCAAGGTATGAAAAAGAAATCATAAGTAAAGGTTTAAAAATGGAAGAGGAAAGTGCATCATATCTGAAATTAAAAATAAGAAAATATATAGTGCCATTCATTACTAGAATGAAAAAATTAAAAAATACATTTAAATTATTATTTGGGAAAATACAAACAGCAATTATATTAGTTATTTAAGGCATAAAGACAACAACGGGATCATATGTACTGTGCAAAAATTTGAGGGAAAGAGTTGGAACTGATAGCTGGATAGAGGAAGAAGTGGTCTTGTTAAAGGACAGCTTTGAGATATGAGAGATATCCCTTGCCACATTCCAAGGGGGTTTTTTGCACCTTATCTTGGCTGCATATCTAATCTCTTCACAGTTCTCTGTGTACATACATTCATTTCTAAGGAGCAAAAAGTAACGAAAAAGAAGTATCCTTTCCTTCTCAGAAAACACACACAGATTAATGAGCAGAGTAATTCCATGACTTAATCTGTCTTTCCTGAATTTCCACATAGCTTCGCTTCGTTTGCCTGCCCTTGGCAGTGGAATAGAGACCCCGAAGGGCAGCAGGAGCAGCCCCTGTAGCAGTGCAGAGCTGCTGAGGAGCCAGCCAGCCCCTCTCCCTGCAGGGACTGAGTTTTGGGCCATGGCTGCAGTGGCTGGAAGAGGCAACTCCTGCCTCTGTGCCAGCCCCACAGCAGAAACGGGGCTCAAACTTCCCAGCACCAGAGACACCAAAATAAGACCACTGCTACTGAAGCTTTTAAGTGCCAGTGATACAGTAATGCCTCTGTCAAGAAAAAAATCAACATCCAAATGTGCTTTTCCAGGCTTAATAATCCCAGCTGTTTCTCTGCACATGTACCAAGGCACAGAGAAAGCTGTCCTGTGCAGCCACACAACACCCTCCCCAGCCTCAGGCTCAGCCTGGTTTGTTCATCTCACTACAGCTGTCTCCAGTCCAGCAGAAAATGCACTAGAAAGGGGCTTTTCACAGTGGGGATGTCTCACTGTCTTTAATATAAATCCATTTTTTAGAGACGTGTTTTCCTAACACTATGTCAGGCTTGGAAGTCACCAGAAGAAGGAAAGTTCCACAGGGGCTTTCTCACCTCCGGCCCCACCAAATGGAGCTGCTCCACTTGTATGAGAGTGGGACAATTTCTCAGAAGTGCTTAAGGCTGCAGAAAGGTTGCCAGGGATAAAGGAGCAGGAATCTGTGGTGTACTGGCTGGTGTCCTCTCAGTGACTGTCCCCAGGGGGAGGAGGAACAAGTGCCGGTGTCAGGAGCAGCCATGGCACTGCCAAACAGCTACAAATTCACACCCCAGCTATTCCCTGGAACCTGCTGGCTGTCTCAGGGAGCACAAGTCCAGTGTGAAAACTTGACTTCCATGTTAAGGAGCAGAATTTTGAAGGCATTAACATTTCTCAGGCGTTGTAGGTGATGGTATGTTGGTGCTCTTCCTAGTCCCAAGCGTTGCAGGCTGAGCAAGCAGGAGCACAGCTCTGAGTGGGAGGCTGTAAAGAAGAGAAGGGGAGGGGGCTACAGCCTCCCCTGCTCTTCAGTAAATCCATTTTTGTGCTAACATGAGTATCACTATTAATAATAATAGCAGCTCATGACTGTTTTGAAAAATTGCATTTGTAGGAAATTAATGTTTCCAAGTTGCCTCAAGGAATGAAGATTTAAGAGGAGGAAAAGTACTCACAGAACTGAATTTGAAACTATTTACAACTGTGATGCTGCCAATAATTAGGATGACTTGAGTATTTTAGTATTCTGTCCTTGTAGTACTTTACTCCCCTCTCCTGCTCTCCTAGAAACAGTAGTGTTTTCTATCTTTGGCTAGGAAAATTTAGAAATTTATATATGATGAATATGACATTCTCATTATAGGGTGCCAATTGAAAAGGAACCAAATATGAAAATCTGTTGTGCATATCAGTATAACCATACCAAATCTCTTTTTAATACCCCACTGTGATGAAGAACTCTTCCTAGAGGTTTTCTTTAACTACTTTTATGCAATTTGAGAATTACAAGATTACAGACAGGAAAGATAAGGACAAGGCAATGCTTTTGCAGAATGAGCTTTTACAAGAAAAGTCTTTTCTCTTTTTCACACAATAACTTTAAACAGGGAAATGATCAATACTCTGGAGCAACCAAATCCTGCCTGACAAATTATGTTTTAATGTTTGATCAAGTTCAAGGCATTAACGGTATCATACAGCATAATTTCTGCTTTCTTGAAAAACAGTGGAGCTCATTTAGAAATTGGGATTCCCTGGAGAATGCCACAGGAGTGCAGACTATTAATTACCCTGTTCCATTGTTATCTTTTGTTCAGAACAATAGTGCTCCTGAGGTTCTGTGGAAACTCTCTCCCCTGCAAGGTGTCGGGTTTTGATTAAGTATCATTTCATACAGTTCATTAACAATGTATCTTTAAATGAGCTTTTGATTGAACATTTTTATTGGGCATTTAATATAATTTATGGTTTCTGTTGAAATTTCACATACAACATTTGCCAAGCTAGTTATTATATATTTTTCATTAAACAACGGTGTTTTACCTTTTCTGAAAGTTTCTATGTTTTTTTTTTTTTGAGCAGAAGTACAGATTATATAAAGATTGATTATGAATGTGGTATATAATGAAAATAGCCTTCCTGGCCTTATTTTATTCCAATGGAGCTAAAGCACATAGGTGTACAAGCAGTCCATTTGCAAGTGTTGTCATTTTAGACTGCCAATCTCAAAGCCAATATTTAAGCTTAGTTTTCCTTTCTAGAATGGTAGCACTTGAATATATCTGTCTGCTTTCATAGCAGCTATACCCTGAAGTGAATGTATTCTTCTCATTAAGCTTCATCCAGTAACTCAGAAACATTTGAGCAAATGTAAAAGAGCAGCATAAAAGAGGCTGTTTTGTCACTCACCAGCTAAATACAGACTGCAAATACTCTTAGCAGTAGTGGCCAGCACTTAGGCTGAACACCTAAATGTAAATACAAGGTAAATTATCTTTTAAAAGGTTCACCAGTAAGTTCAGGCTTTGGCCTCCAGCAGTGTGGGGGACACTGAAAACTGAGGAGTCAGGACTGTGAGTGCTTAGACAAAACTTTGTCTTTGTAGAACAGCCCCATCAGGAACAAGCTACAGGCTGAATGCTGAGTAGGTTTTATCTCAGCCAGATAGATGCACACTTGTGCCTTTCCAGGTAGAGGGGACTGTTTCATATGGGGATCCTGATGGAACAAGTTGGGCTTTTTTTTTTTTTTTTAACCTGGGAATCTATTTTAATTGTCAGTTTGCAAGATTAAATAAAAAAAAAATCTTATATCACTGAAATGGCAGGTTGGGGAGGGAGTGTGCATAAACATTATAGTTAGAAACAAACCATTAGCTGGAATTTGTGTCGGGGGAAATTGCTGGAATTATTTACATGCACATGTGAATACAGAGGGAAGCTCTCCAACACTGACTGACTGTTACCATAGTGTATGAGTCTGCTGGGAGGAAATAAGTTAAGTTTATATTCAAATACTCGAAGAAAAATCCAGCCAAAACTTTTGCTGAGATTTGAGGCAGTTCAGGCAAAATCTTCCATGTTTTTGTCTTTTACTTGGACTCATGGATTTGCAGTTTTCAGTGGGATGGAAATACTACAATACACAGTCCTCTGTTTCTTTGACCTACTAAAAATCAGAAAGCACCAGGACTTTTCAGGAAGCCCTGCTATAAATATTTTGAACTTAATTGGAAGTTCAGATCATTTGGGATTTGGATGCCTGTCCACACCAAACCAGAAAACCTTTTAAGAGCTATGGGCCCCAGCCACAGCATTCAAATTCAGATTGATTTTCCTACTAGAAGTGAGGGAGGATTTGGACCCAAAATGTCCTCTTGGGCTTGTCTCAACAGAGGGGTCAGCTGTAATGTATGGAGCTGGATGCAACAGTGTCAAATGGACACTCTATTTCCCATGCTCATTTTAGGGTAGAATCCCATCTCTGATGCTGCGGATGCTTCCCATCAAAACTGACCATAACTAAGAGCTGGTAATTTCTAGGGTAGCCTCACTTTTCCATTTTGCCTGTGGTTGGAGTAATAGCTGCTGCTCACTCTGTGACTGCTCATGAAGTCTTGCTCTTGAACCTGGTGACCCACACCATGCTCTTGAACCAACCTGGCTAAATTTCAGAGAGTTCTTCAGGAAAATGACCTTTTCTCACTGACTGGCAGCATTATGCTATCTTTAGGTCAGCTCCTTTTCCCAGAACTTCAGGCCTAAAAGGGTCACTGTGATACTGAAAAATATTTGTTGTGATTCCCTTTTCCACTGCTGATACTGTTAATACTACTGTAATTGACAGAAATGTGGAAATATGTGTGCTTATTCTAGGCTTTTAGTGCTGTGTACTTGATAGCACTTTACATTCCAATTTTCCTCTAATTAATAGTACAGTCAGCTTTCCCTGTTCATTTCAGATGATTCACTGCATAAAAGAAAAAGAGATGAAATCACTTAAAAATAGGAAAACATAACTCCTGGAGAAGTACTATATTTCAAATTGACAGTGCTCTTCCTTCCTAAGCCTTCCATTAATAGATACAATAGATACATATATTCTGTGGAACTCTTCTTTGCCTGCTTTTCTGTCTGTGATCTATCATAAATTCACCCATGTTTCCTACTCCAGCTTTGCTTACAGTGGTCTATTTGTCATTTCACCCACAAACACTTGTGCCTTGCATCCAGGGGCTGAGAATTATTTCCTTCACATGCATATTTTTCCTGAGTGGTTACCTTGCCTGTGAGTCAACCATTGCTCTAATCTCATTTAAATAAGCTTATTTATTATGTTTCTAATTGAGATGCCAAGATAGGAACATTCCATAGCTGATCAGTGGCATCATCTTATTTTGCAACCTTCGCCTGTCCTAACTCTGCCTTCTTCCAGTGATGCTTTACCCTCCTGTGGCACTGCGTGTTTAAATTTTGGACACTTCAGGACAGTGACAATGTCTTCATGTGTGCTCTTTAAAGTGAGCAGCACACTTTGCATCATAATAAAACCAATAAATAAGGGTTGATCGGTGCTTGCACCCTTAATTACTGACTATGTCAGCAAATTTCTGTGTTTAAAAAACGGCTGTGTCTTACAAAGAAATAAATTCAACTGGCAGGTCCCCCTGACTAGAAACCTCATTACTGACCAACACCCTCCTGTGTCATTTGGGTGTGCCCATGTGTGTGTAAAGCCCTGAAAAATCCAAGGTAACTCAAAAAGCAGAGCAGGTCAAGGGAACACTTCAACAGCAGATCACAGGACTTGAAGAATGCAGGGCTAAAGGCAAAGTAAGTGCTAGCTTTTTTCTTTAAAACAAACAACATAAATGAAACAGGTTAAACAGGGAAAAAAAACCAACCCAAAACATTTGATATCTCTCGTTTCAGTGAGGGAAATTTGAGGCACAGAAATTAGAGGCTGGTCCAAGGTGATGTCGAAGTCTGCTTGTGTGCCCCTGGCTGGCAGACAGCTCTCTGTCACACTTGGGGGGCATCCTCACCTCTGAAGCTGGGTCAGATTTCCAGAGTTCCAGGTGTGCTTGCCAAGCAGAGCTGGGGGACACGGGCAGCCCCTCAGGCACTGCAGCTGCTGGGGAAGGAGCAAGTCCTGGGCATCAACTTTGCCCTGAGCTGGGCATGCACTGAAGCAGCACCTTGTGCTTGGCCCTCCTCCTCATACAGCCCTACACAGGGTATTCACTCACGTCTGGGGCACCACAGAGGCTGTGGCAGAGAGTGATAGCCCTATAGGCTGGCTGGAACACGGGAAGAAACTATGTTGGCTTTCAGTTTATCTGGCCTTGCAGATGTTCCTGTCTGTAAAACTTGTTCAGTCTGAATTTGCTCTCTGAAGGTATCGATGTGCTCACCCTTGCCCACAGCTGCAAGCGTGCGCCCGCAGCCCCTGTGCTCACAGCTGTGCAGGTCCTTCTGCACCTCCCAGAATGTGTCAGGGAGGGTACAGCATGGGGCAAGGATGAATAAACACCACACCTGTTGGAGCCTCCCTCTGCACCACCCCACTCCTCCTTTCTGCTCCCTTTCCAGCTGAGCTGTCGGGAAGGCAAGTGCGTCTGTACCCTCCTCTTGACCACCCTGCTGTTCAACCTCATCTCTTCCCAGGAGATGAAACCAGGGCTTTGCAAACCTGCTCAGCATAAAGAGGCAACTAGAAGCAGTCAAACACTTTGTGTATATTAATCTATATTTGCTTCCGTGCTTGCCTAACTGGTGCGTGTAGTACGTGCTTTTGTCGTGCCTCCAAGGCAAAGAACAAAGGGATGGGGCTGACAGAATTTTTCCTGTGTTCTTCCCAGGATAAAGTTTGTTTTTCCCTGTTTGACCTTCAACTCCCCGAAGACCTGAGTTTAACTGCTTTGATTTACTTCCATAATAAAGTGATCGATTAATGTTAAAGGCAGGCTTTATGAGGCCTGTCCTCAGATGGTCTCGGAGCCTGCCATAGCGAGGATGTTATACTGCCATGCTCTGAAAAAGGTCACATGAAGGGAATCAAAGACAAGATAAATGATGGTTTACACACCAGAAAAGCTCTCCGTGGCACAGACAGGGAATGTGGAACATGATGTCTCTCTGGGCTGGGTGCAGATGGTATATAGTAAATATAGTCTGAACTGCCTCCCCAGGATTTATTATTGTTCCCTTGTAGTTGTTTTGGGGCTTTGCTTTTAGACAAAGCTGTGCTCTGGAAGTGTGTAACACGTGGGCAGCCCTGGCTAAAACTGAGCAAATGAAAGGGTCTGATCAACTTATCTCTACATACTGGTTTTGAGGAGCTGGCTCTCAGAGGTTAAGGACTTGATTTCTTACGATTTTCTGTGCTCCGCTAAAAATCATAATTAATTTCTTATTTTCTAGCTAGACTCCACTGCAGGCATTTTTCCTTATAAGGAACAGGCAAAATGAGAAAGCAAAATAAAAGTCAATCCAAAACTCAAGCCCCTGGATGTCCTAAAGGAGAACCTATATGGTATCGTGTGAAGTAGCAAACTATTCTGTTTTCCCTTCATATTTTTATGAGAAATTGTTTATTCTTGTTCCATTTGTGCCTCCACTGGGCTACATTTCCTTTGACAGGCAGAGATATTCCTCACTTGAGGAATGCAACGGGCAAAACTTTGTTGAAGAACCGGTATGAAAGAGTAACCTGAGATTTCTCTGTGGTCTTAAACCTGAATAAGGTTGGTCAGGTGAGGCACCAACAGGCTACAGAGGACGTGCCCTCCGTGCCCTCAGCCTAGAGCACACAGTGCCAAGGCAGACTCCAGTGCTGCCTCCTGTGGAAAGCAATTCCCCAAATGACCACTTCAGGCTGCTCTGATGGTGCAAGCCCGTGATAAAACTTGTCACGACAGAAGGAAACCAGCTGAATAAGAAGCTTGTTATTACAGGCTTACAACTAATAAGACTTTTCACATGGTTGAGTACTGTGGTGAGACCAGGTCTGGACAAAGCATGTGTATTTCCAGTTTTGTGGTATCCTTGGGAGGGGAGAAATGAAAGGCAGATATCTAAAGGGAAGGGCTCATCTCAAAATACACAGAGTGAAACAGTCTATGCAAAGCACAGATTGAGGCAGCCTGATCTGAAAAATATTTGGCAAAAAGCACATAACAAGTTTTTCAGATTTCTAATGTTCTCCTTTTTCAAAATCTTTTATTTAGAGGACAATCAGAGTTTAAAGTAAAAAACGAGCGTTGTAATCACTTATAAAGAGAAAAATTATTATAAAAACCCCCCAGAAGTGTAGCAGGAACTGATGGAAAACATCCCACCACTTAATAAATCCATCTTTTTCCAGTCCAGGGCTAATGCCTACATCCTACAAGCGCTTCCATGCAGTCAAGCTTTAAAGCTGCCTTTAAATTCCCTTCCGAAACCTACGGTTTTCCTCTGCTGCCATCTCAGCTTTTCAGAGCTTCAACAGCTTAATATTCTGCTTGGCCCAGGGGGAGAGAGGAGCGTATTGAGGATCCAGATACAAAGCACATTTCTCCCTGCATTCCGTGTAACCTGACTAGACACTCCAGTTGGCAGACACCAGATGGTTGATTGGAGTCTCTAGTCAGTCTCTGCGATTGCCGAAGCCGTAAGGACAAAACAGCACCGGGGAGATGGATTTGATATAATCATGAATCACTTCTGGGAGACCACGGCAGATAACTTGAGATAGGAGTCACGCAGGTCACCTTCTCCAAGCTCCTTCTGGTACCAAGTGCAAGCAGAGACAGGGGAAGATTGATGCTGGAGAGGGAAGGATGATGCGATGTCGTTTAGCGGGGCAGTGAGGTGTGTTTGGGATTTACTGGATATCTTCCCGCAGTGTTTAGAGAGCACTGACAAGCAGAAGGGGATGGGCTTTTCAGAGTCAAGAAAGGCAAATCTTGTTGAGGTGGAAGGGAAGGAAAATGAATAGTTCTGCTTCATTTAAATGATACTGCAAGCGCTTCCAACAAAGTATCAGATGGGTATTCAGGAATACGGAATGAGCAATATGAAAATGTCCCCATTAAAACTAGGTGGTTATTATTAAAAAATCTTAAGCAGCTATTCAGATTATAAAATGAATTTCCTGCAGCTGTACTCACATCACTTTTTCCACTTTTCAGAAATCCTTTAGTAACTGATGTGTTTTTCTACGCTCTGAAGTTTTCATGAAGAGGCGCAAGCGTCAGGCTTGCACTCTCTAGAGCCTTGTGCATTTCTGCTCAGAAGCATGTTATTTATGAGAGATCATTTGCACAAACAGAAGGAAAAGGTTTCTAAAACCCGCAGCTAGAACTTAAAGCAGATATCAGGGGATATTATACAACCTGGACAAGACTCTGACTGCACCTTTTGTGTCCAGTACTTGCATCCAATTTTTTGGTCATTTGAACAAAAGGAAAATTACATTTATATTACAGACACTGCCAAGAAATCCACAGTAACAGATTTTGCTTAGGATGCCTCAGACTAGGAGACTTGTTTTTTAAATATCAAAGAATTGTTGGGTTTTTTTAAGAAACTACTTGTTAGACACAAAACTGCTGTGTTTTATTCAAGCTCCTGTCTTCATTACAGAAACACCTTTTTCAATTTAACTTTTCTAGAAGAGCTGAAGAAGTTTTCAAAAATGTCCATGCTTCATTGGAAGAGCTGCAAGAAAGCAGGTTGTACAAAGGGTTAAGACTTTGGAACCCCTAAAGCGTGACCTTTACTATAAAGCAAAGAATAACATACAACCTTTGCATTACTACTTGGGACTTCTATATTTCAAAAGTTTCACCACCCCTTGTGAAAATACTGCACCATAAAAATGTATTAGATATAAGATAAAATAGAAGATAAAACAAGAATAATATAAGATAAAATATATTGACACTCTACTGAAATTCTTTACATGCTTTTGAATAAGCTCTGCCCACCATGCCCAGCTCTCCAAATGCTGGGAAATGGTGTCTGGATGGTCTGAGAGAAGCACCTAAAACCCCTTCTTCTTAACACATCTAAATAATGATCCTCAAGTCAAGCTGATTGTGAGTCAGGCACAGCCAGTTCTGCCTTCAGATGCTGCAAATCATGGTTTTGTATCTGAGATGGGTGTTGGAAAGGGCTCCCAAGAGAGGATTGGGCTGATGTTTTATCTAATAACATCATCACTTCCTGGCATTAATTTCTTAAATGTAGTATCACTTATTTGCCATTCACAGGGTTTGACTGAATCTGTTTAAAAGGCTGTAGAGGAAAGATCCCCTCAAACTTTCCAACCCTTGTGATGCTTGTTGGGACTGTTGAGGGGGTGCACAGCAAGACAGGGAATATTCTGACAATGAGAAAATCTTCCTTCAGCCACAGGCAATTTATTGGTCTAGTTGACTCAAGTACAGCCATGACTCACTCTCCAAAAATTGCTTGAATTTCTTCACTTTCACTCACACAGGGCTGAGTGGTTGGACCTATCCTTAATTTTCAATCATCTCATGTTTTGCTTGTGCCAGTGGGAGTGATTGCAGAATAGAAAGGAGGAGAATTTCTTTAATTACTTTTCTGTACCTTGCTGTCTTGGATTCTGTATGCGTAGAGTTGAACATGCTTCATGTAAAGTGTGCAAATCTGTGTCTTTTTGCAGCTATTCTTTGACATTTTCAGAGATAGCTCCCTCTTTCCATAGCTAGCTTGATAGTCAATCAAGCACAGAGGAACAAGGAGAAAAAGACAGAGGGTCAGGGAACGAAGAAATGAGGACAGAAAGAGAATCCAAGAAAAAAATAAAAATATAAATGCAAAGAAAAAAAATTAAGACAGATGAAATGCAAGAAGTTTTTGAGACAAATTTTTAAACTAACATTTAGTAAAAAATTGGAAAAATGGGTGCTTTCCCCATCATCATCTATCTCCAATTCTCTTCTTCCTTTGCTGTCTCTCTGACATGCAGATTTTCCTGTTTTTTGGCCCGCAGGCTCCACTTGCCTTCACCATAGTGCACATTAATTTGTGGAAGGAGTTCAACGTGCACGTTCACCACACAGAACGTGGCTGCAGTGAGCCGCAGGGCGACAATTCACACCAAGCAGGAGAACCCTTCAGGAATTCTCTGCTGATCCTTCCCTCCACTCCCCCGTGGTGACTTTGCCATGGTTACTTGCTGCTTGCAGGTGTCACCAGGCTCCCTTGCTTTTCAGTCTCACTGAAGTCAGGGAGATGTGAATCCAAGAGCAGAAGTTGGCCTTTACGATTCACTTCCATGCAGCATATGTTACTATACTGTATACCAAGAAATGTAACTGAGAAGAGCCGTGGTATTTACAGTATGCTAAAATTTAACTGTTGCTGTAGCCTTCTGAAGCCTGTGGGCCACATTCCAAAGTCTTTACGCATGTGTTACCTCACCTCGTGTGAGGTGGGACTCCAAGGGATGAGGAGCAAATGACGCAACACGAAGAAGGGTTCGGGATCTGGCTCCGGGCCCATCGGCCCAGCAGTGACTAATCCCCTCAATGAGTGGGGCAGGAGGGGTATCTAGCACTGCCCAGAGTGAGGGACACTGATCTAAGTGTTTTAAGAGACATTCAGCAAGTGGCAATGAGTTCTCTTTCCCAGGCAGAGGGGTGGAGTTGAAGATACGATGGTGGGTCTGCGGCGCTAAAAAAGATGCTGCCCATCAAATCAGTAACACAGAGAACAACCTATGGCACACCTGTTGAATTTTAAAAAACTGTAATATGCTATTGGGTCAAGTATCTCCATCATTCCACAGCCTGATTATTCCTCCCTTTATGAGACCAGTGATTCCCAAAAGAGTGAGGTAATCTTGATCCTCCAGAAGAGGTGTGGAAGCCTGCTGGCAGTGTGGCTGTGTGTTGGGGTCTGTGTTTCCAGGTGGGTGACACTGTCCCCACGACCCTGCCCATGCATCCCTCTGCCTGCAATGCAATTTTGCAGCAGCAGGATTAGAGCAGATTGCTGGCATTATGGCAGCAAGGATATTGTTGGGAGTAACTTGGCAACACTCGTAGGTGTTCTGACACTGGTTCTTTGCTCAAGGGCAAGGGTAGCAGAGGGGATTCTGGATACAAACCAGTGAGAGAAATAATGTCAGAAAGGGTCAGAAGATGAAAGCAATGACAGTAAATAAGTCTGAAATTATTTTAGGTTTACATACTTTAGGTCCTCAGTGACTGAAAACACAGCCAAGAATTGCTTCAGCAATATTCCTTCATAAATCTGCATAATAATCTCTCAGAGGGGCTTTGGTGAAATTACAAGTATTCATTTACTAAATTGGGTTCAGTGTCTGTATCATACGCTGTATGAATATTCAGTGCCATGAATTCATCCAAACTATATTGAAGTTAGCGTGTCCACAAACTCTCTCTCTCAAATGATAACCCAAACAGTAGGCATGGGCAGAAAGGGCTTTCCTTGAAATAAACAAAAAACCCACTTCCACTATAATCCAGTAAAGAAATATTTAGAAGCTATGTTCCTAAGAATGGCAGGAATACACGTCTGTAATTTTTTCATGAGCAATTTCAGATTTTTATAGTTCTAAATTCAACAACAAGTTATTTCATACAACAATTGTTTAATGAAAGGGAACATAAACAAAATATAAAGGAGTTATAAGAAATTTATCAAATAATACAATAAGAACTGCCAGCCAGATGGAAGACTAATACAAATGCTGAATATGAAATACAGTAGCCTTCATATAAAGAAATGACTGGTCTTAGAGGACTGAAAAAACTTTCTAGAGAGTCAAAGATTGTACTGTGAGATGCAGTAAGCATTCCACCTGGATAATTTTCCAGTGTTTTGTGCATAATGAATTAAACACATGAAAAAAACCCCATCCCTTTCAAAGAAAATCTGGAGTGGTCAGTGTCTGCAGCTGTGCAATGGATTTTATAGAGGTTATCAATATTCTGAACATTTGTCCATGATTGTCATGTTTACTCTTACTCTGGTCTTGCCAGGCTAACCTGAGCCAGCAGTTCTTTCCCTCCAAGGCTGCTGGTTTGAACATAAGATGTTGCAGCAATTCCACCAAAAAAAAAAAAAAAAAAAAAAAAAAAAAAAAAAAAAAAAAAAAAAAAAAAAAAAAAAATTAACTCACAACTTGGAGATTTAAAGATTTAAAAAGCTGTCTGTGGCAAATTGAGAGAGACCCAAGAAGTCACTCATGCTGCTTAGGAGAAGGTGGTGCACTTCAAAGGCAAATGTTCAGTGGGTGGTTTCTGTGGACCAAATGGCAGCAAGTGAAATGCAGAGCAGAATGATAACTAAGGGAAACTGCTCCAGAGGATGCTTTCTCGACTTCTTATGTCAAATGGCATATAAGTTGCAGCTTATTTCCACAGAAAGCATCACTGTCTGAGGTATTATTTTTGTCAGTGATCATAGCAGACAGACTGCTGGATTGTTTGTCTTTGTTCATTTCTGTCTTAGTTTTTTTTCCTGCTTTTGTTTATTCCCCCATGTGAGGTATTTTTAGTCCGAATTTGTGTTTTACCCACTACCTAAAGAGAGTTAAATTCGATGCTCAGTTCACAAACCTCCTGCACTTCTAGGAATTGTGCTCGTGTTCTTCTGAGAGGCTTCAGAAGAAGAGGAAGTTGGGGTTGTTCAGCCTGGAGAAGAGAAGGGTCTGGTGAGACCTGAGAGCACCTTCTGGCACCTAAAGGGGGCTGAAAGAGAGCTGGAGAGGGCACTTCTACAAGGGCATGGAGCAAGAGGGGGAGAGGGAATGGCTTCAAACTGAAAGAAGACAAGTTTAGATCAGATATTAGGAAAAAATCCTTTACTGTGAGGGTGGGGAGCATTTGGAACAGGTTGCTTGGGGAGGCTGTGGATGCCCCATCCCTGGAGATATTCAAGATCAGGCTGGACGGGGCTTTGAGAAGCCTGGTCTAGTGAAAATGTCCCTGCCTGTGGCAGGGAGGGGATGGAATGAGATGGTTTTCAAGATCCCTTCCAACCCAAGCCATTCTATGGCTCTATGATTCCTTGTAAGGTAAATGATGTGATTTATACTCAGGCTGTGCCTCTTGACATTTCTACTGGTTATTCTTAGCTCTCATTAATGGCATGATCTGTTTCCTCCATTTGGTCCAATATTGAGGCCAAATGGAGAGGTGTTTAGAGGGATTTTGCACTTTATTATTACAGGGCATTTAAACTTTATATCACTTGCTCTGTGGGTGAATGAAGAATTTCAGATGCCAGTCCTGCACCTTTTCTAGCAATAAATTAATTTATATAAAATCAAGTTATACACATAGTGTGTTTACTCCTGTATATTTCCTTGTCTTCTTTTATCCTAGCAAAATGGAGAAGTACCTGAAATATTCAAGCTGATAAAAAATGAGGAATTTAATACAAACTAAACAGAAAAACGCACAAGATAGCACTAAGGTCCAGTATGGTCATGGAGGAATTTGTGAAATAAGCAAGGAAATTAATTTTTGAGGGGCTGAAGGTTGTGATTTAGCACTCGTTAGTGGTAATAACAGGGCACAGAGTTTGGTGCATTTGCTCTTCTGCTATTCCTAGGTGAAGTGGCAAACTCTGAGCTTCAAACTCTATAGCTTCTGCTACATAACACTGGAGTTCATTACCTGGAGACTTTCTCAAACTCCTGCCAGGTTAAATGAAAAAAACCCAACCCCCTGCCAAATAAATAGTAATAATTTTACATGCAATCATTATGAAAATGAGCTGACAGGGAGTCTGTTCTTTCCCTGTACTTAAGAACAGTCACTGCCTCCCAGAGAGAACGAAATTGAGCCACTACCACCAAAGTTGCAGAGATTAGGTAGTCACAAGAGAGAAATGCTCATTAGGAAAGAAGACATGAATGGATGATTTTGAGAAAAAAATCATCCCTTCAGTGTTGATCTCTAAGTGATGTCACTGGCACTGTGCTCATCTGTCATCACACAAGGTCAGGAGAGTCCTTTGAATTCAAGTTTTTTGTAAAGCTGCTGAACAGCTGCCTCCAGGAGCTGCTTCAAAGAGGGACAAATCCCTGAGTCCAGAGCCTCCTCACCAGATCCTGTATCACCTAGGTTTGCCTTGAGCTCTTTCTCTCTCCATTCTCCCTCTCCCTCTTTATTTCTAATTTCTTTGGTAAAGATAGGCAGCTTCTTCAAAAAGCTGTAAAGGAAGCTGATGATCATTGTACTTTTCCTCTAAACTTGCAGGATTTTAGGCTTTTAGATTCTTTCACCTGAACATCCTCCACCTAAGGCTGGATCACTTTCCCAGTGCCAGGTTAACAATCAGAAAGTTTTGGACAACTGCCCCCATTTGCATAGGTTGTTCTCCATTTATGTATCAATTCAAGGTCTTTTGTCAAAGGCAGCTTCTGCCACTACCATCACAAGGTATAAAAGAGGCAGGAAGCATAATAATCATTTGGAGTCTACACTGTGACACTGCTCTGTTGCTTAGTGAGGGCACTGATTATGCTCAAGAGAAGTTTGAGGAACAGCTTTCTTTAGTCTCAAATTTGCGACAGTTCCCCTTTGAGTTGGCAGTACATTAATGGAAATGGAAACTTGCCTCATTCTAAATGTCAGAATAATAGAGCACCAAAAACAATTCAGTCATGTCTTTCAAACCACGCACATATGGTTCAGCACCAAATGTCACTATTCTTCCCCACTTCCTCTCCATTTGTCACTATCTCTGTTGATTATCATTGTTTGGGTTAAAACTTTCCTGAAGGCTCAGTACAAAGCTCACCTTGACAGCAGCAGATTCCCAGCATATCCTACACTTGGTGTATGCCCAGCACAGTCTTCCCAAATGGATTCCTCTTTGTTAAAATGCTGGTTTATGGCTTAAAAAGGTTGACTTGGGTCGGCCTAATTTCACCTGGTGTGGTGCTGTTTGTAGGCTGGTTGTCTTCCAAAATTTTCCATGGACGTATTTCCTGCCCCAAAGGATCTCAGCCCTGTGGCAGATGCAAAGGAGCAGCTGTGACAGGCAAAAGGTATAGGAGAGAAAAAGGATGGACAGAGCAGGGTTACAAACACGGCATGCAAAGTATTGTCTTAAGGGAGTGGTAAATCTAGCAAAAAAATCAAATATTCCAGAGTTGCAAAATGTCCCAAATGTGCAGCCTGTGACCACATGATTGCATGGTATTTTCACTTTTTCTTCCCAGAGGATGTTGGCCTCATTCAATGAGCAGAATGGGTGACATTCACTTAATGATTTTTCTGTGTCAGAGTGCTGTAACTTGTTAGAAAAGAAGCCTCAATGAGGTTGTTTTTAGTTGGGGGGAAAAATAGGCATTTTTTGTCTTCTGGCCTCTTTTTGAGCAACAAATAAACTAAATAAATTCAACTGGAAACACATATCTGGCTTTGTAAATTCCTAAATGATTGATGTGAAGGAAATGGGATTGTTCACTAGTAATTGCTGTTCTTCTCCCTCAGATGTCAAACACTGTGGCTTTCCCATGGGATGGGAGATACCACTGGAGATTATTTCACTAAAACTTGTGTTTTCTGTTTCTTGTGGTTCCCTGTTGCTGGAGAAGCATTCAGAAATGACTGCTAATATTAACAGCTATGATCAAATGTGATAAGTTTGATTAACAGACACTACAAGCCTAAGCTCAAAATTGGTCATTTTTGAGTATCAAACACTTTGCTCTGAACTTGTATTGGGAGATTTCATTTTTGTTTTCACTTTCACTCAGCTCTTCTCTTGGTCCAAAGCATGGCCTGATGAATGTGGATTTGTTCTACTTTAAAAATGCATGAGAACCTGATTTCCCAACAACTGTTTAAAATGACTAATCACTTTAGTAAGCTGAAGTATCCTAATTTATTTCTTTGTGTCAAAAACTAACGGAACTGTAAATAAAATTGAGAACACAGGACTTAGTTTTTGGTAGATAACCAGTGGTTTGCAATTGAAGCCTCACTTTTTAAAGCAAAGCCTTTTACATAACTGTAAGACATCCAAAGAACCCAAGTATTCCTTTAGAAATAAGAAAATCTGTAGTAGAAATTAAAAAAAAAGTTGAAATGCATGTTAAGTTCCTTAGAATTCACTTGGAAATCTATTTTGTTGCAGTGAGAATGACTGTCAGGAACTACAGCACATATGTCAGAAAGCTTTTAAACAAAACATCTTACACTTCTCCAGGAAATAAATATCAGTCATACTTCAAAAATTATTTAGCAAAGATGTTTATGGCCAGTGTATATCAGCACTTATTGCTGTGTAAATTAAAATAACTAACCAATTAATGCAGAAGTAATTTTATTACCAAATGGATAGAGGAGGTATGAAAAGCCCTAATTAAAAGCCTTGTCTGCTCTGCTTTACACTAATGATTCTCTAAGAACCAATGTTATTTGTGAATTAGCTTAATCACAAAGGAATTAAAGAGAACAAAATTATTTGTATGAAAATAGTAGTCTAAATTCATGGAGGCTAGACAGAAAAAGTGCCTGAAGTCCTTTCTATATCTGATCAACTGGCTTATCTAATCCATTTTGCTGTGGATAGCTGGCCTGACATGACTTCAAATTAGTTTAATAGGGATTAAAGTGGCATGAAGTGTATAAATCTATGAATTTGCAAGTACAAATATGTTTGGGAACTCATTTTATCTTTAGGGTCAGGAGGAGGGGAGAATGTTCAAAGTAAAATCTGGACATATTTGTAAACACAGATAATTTCATGGGAAATTTGGAAGACAACAGAAAACCATGCAATTCAGGCAGAAAATCCTGACAACTTTACTAAGTTTCTCTGCACAAAATCAATTACTAAAGTCAAACAAGAAAGTCTCCAAGATCTGCTACTATGAGAATTGATGTGGAAGTTCTTAGGTAAACCTACAAGTCCTCTTGATTACTGCCCAAATAAAGCAGACCTCTGGCATTCAGCTTTCTGAGCTGGCATGATCAGCACATAATGTCTTTGGAGCTATTGCTGCCAAGAAAGGGATCTGAGACAGCCAAATTATGATATCACACCAATAAAACCTCATCGTAGTGACATATATAAAACACTCTGTAAATTGCTTTTTGTAACTTTTAATTTATTAAGAGCTTTTGAACTATGTTTTCATTCTGTGACATGTTTTCATTTACCTCTCATATCCTTCATTAATTTATTTCCTGTTTGAGAAATAATACCAAATTTTTGGCAGTTTGAAACTGCTGAAAAAATATATCGTATCCTACATGATGTAGCTTGCCAGGGAATCAGGAGTGTGTGGTATTTCAAATTGCTAGGGTGAGTTACAGTGAATTATTTTACTACTCAATTTGCCTAGAATCAAATTTGAGTCATGAGAGCTGCCTGTTGTGTTGCTGTCTGCTCATCCTCCAGACCCAATTCAGCAAAGGTTCTAGCTGATGTCTGGGGACTTGGAGGATTTGGAGGTGCTGTATCCATGCCATGGAGGATGGTGTGCAGAGCTGTTTGTGGAGGGGCTTCCTGTGTTAAATAAAGCAGAGCAGGCACAGCTTTCCCTGATAGTTCTGGCGACGCTGGGGACGGAACATCGGCAGCCCCAGCTCAGGGCTCAGACACCGACGCCCTGCTCCCTTCCCAGCCACTGCCTTTCTCTGCCATAAGTCCATAAAGGTGACTCAGCCATTCTGGGAATGGGACCAAAGGCATAAATGGACAGGGTAAAGGATTAAAATAACTCGATACCACATCGTGTAGTGCTGACTGCTCAGGTATCCAGCCATAAATCCATTCAAGAAGCATTTATGCCTCTCTGACAGCCTGCTCGGCACATTTTCCCAGCTATGCCTGCACGAACAACTGTTCAGCCATGAGATTTAAAGTTTCTGAAGAAGGACTGAAACTCTCTCCCAAAAGCTCTTCTTCACTCTCAAAACATTCTTGCCTAAACTGTGACTGGCTTTATGGTCCATTAGCTAAAAGGCAACGGTTTCAAAGCCCTAGGTCTGTGACTTTGAAGAGAAAAGCAGTTAGATCTTGTTACAGGTGGAGTTGGCAACTATTGAAAATATATAGCACACATGGAACCCTACAGATATTAGACCCTTTCACTTTGCTAATACCAATCTCTTTGTGTTACCTGTGATCTAAGTCAGACAATTTCTTTGACTATTTTCAAGAAACTGGAACACCAAAGAAATGCAGTTAAAAAGTAAGGAAATCAGGCACAAAGCCAGCTGAAGTTTCCTTTTCTTTCCAGTCTGCTGTATAGAACACCAGTCAAGAAGGGAGTTACAATACCTTTGAAGATGACCTTTCAAGGCCAGGCCATTCAGGTGATATTAATATTTTTTCCAGCCCCTGAGTTAGAACCCACGGGAGGGGAAGGGAGTGTTTGAATAGAGGGACACTGAATCCAAAGCAGCTTTTGGAATGGGTTGATGGGAAGGGCTTAATCGCACTTGGGAAAGATTTCCCACAGTTCATGTGTCAGACAGGGAGGAAAGATCTTATGAAAGCAACAGGGGCCAAAGGTTTTGTGATGAAAACTGGGGCAGAGAAGAAAAAGCTTATTTTTGTTTCCTTCTGAGATGTGACTGGATTTTGACATGAAAAAATATCGGCTTCCTGCTGTGTAGGAAGCTCATACTGTGAGATCAAAGAATAGTGAGTGTCTAGCTGATAGCTCACATAGGTTTTAAAAGCTGGGTATTTGGAATTAAGAAAGTCAAACCCTGGGGCAAACAAGAAGTGAATGAGCACTCAACACTCAGTGTTACTCTTCCTAAGAAAAAAAGCTGGAGTCTGATTTCCCTAAATACAAGGGCAACCTTGGAGCACCCTGTGGCTTGCACTTTTGCCATGGTGGAATCCATCCTGGGATAAGCTGAATGCTACATGAAACCCAGCTGTGGTAGGAGTCACTAGAGGGTACTGTAATACATGATATTATCTCTTGTGCATGAGTGACATCCATTCTTCCTCTAAAAACTGAGGTGTGCTGTTTAATTTGGTGAGGAGAGGCTGATTTAAATGGAAATAATTTCATTATTGAGTCTGTCTTCAGCTCTCTGGCTGGACTCACTTGCCTGGGTGTCAGTCTGTATGTCTTCTATTCACCACCATTTCCACTGGAGGACCAGTGTGGTATCATGAGAAATGAAACTGGAAGAACACATGTGTTTTCCCCAACATTAATTTCACCTCTAAATACAAACCAGCTTGCAGCAGAGTGTAAGCTGCTCCCAAAAATCACAGTTGACCTCGTGCAGGTTAGCAGTGCTGTATTGTGGGTTCAGAGACATTATGACCTATAGTGTAGTTGCAGACTCAAAAATCAACCCCACAGGCTTTTGGGTACTTCCCTAGAAACAACTTGAAGATATTTGATGCTGAGAACTTTGCCATGCTGAGATTTGGAGCAGGTATTTTGCAGGGTGCCATGTGAAGCCATTCAGGGTTGAGGATGAACTTTGTGTGGATGTCTCACCACGTGGCCTGCTCATCTCTGAGTCCATGGGGTCACTGGCAGATGTTCTGGGAAAGGACACGAAGAAAAGGTGACTCCTCCTCTCCTCCCTCTTATTTTAGGCTTCCTGTAAAGAGGAGATTTACAGACACCTCCTGGGAGACTTTTATTGCCAGTGGTTAGTTGTACTGAATGAATATATTTTCTTTTCTGAGTGCCTTTCATATATCTATAGATCTATATATGTGTGTTTCACCACCTTTAAACCTGCATTTTGTGCATTAATTATAATTCTGTTGCCGGAGTGAATTATAAAATGTGGTATATTTCTGTCTAGGAGACTAGATATTTTCTATCAGATTTGGATAACAAATTAATATTTGTGTTCATTCTACACATTATTAACTCAGTCTAGATCATTTGAACTGTTGTAAGATCCAGCAGACATGCCATAGTTGTAGCTATTGCATACATGATCCTGGAAGCCTGAATCTGGAGCTCTTCTTCTCCCATTCTTTAGTTTTCCTGTATGCTGTTTGACATGTGAACTCATCTAGATATTCATTTTTCATCTCATACTTTGCTATTTTGGTTCCTTTTTAGGCAGCAATTTGTTATCAGAACTATTTTTGTTTTCTGCAGATATGGTAAGTTTTTACTTGGTCTCTGACCACTTGCTAGTCATGGTAGGGGTGCTTTGATTATTGATTATTTGTGTTTTGCTATTGATCACTGAACCCATAATGGTTTCTAATCTTGAAAAGACAAGTAGAACAGATACATAAGTTTCATATTTCTGATTTTACATTATTTAAATACATTTCTAGTATCATGTTTTATGCTCAAGAAAACTTCCAAAATATTCAGATCTTTCAAAATATTTCCAAATACTCTGTCAAATTACTCATATGCTTTTGTAGTTACAAGATTAGGCTCTGAGTTTTTCTTGTTCAGAATGACTTCTAATCTCAGTTGTCAGTTTCTATTTTACTTGAAACACTTGAGAACATATCAGCATTCAACTCACTTCAGTGAATTAAATCCAAACAATATTAATTGCAGCAAGCAACAAATCATTACTAAACAAAAATAATAGTGAAAGGAAAATTATGCATGGTATACTAAAATAATTAAAGGTAAATTTTCAGAGCAGTTCCTAGAAAGGCTACCCATTTCCTGAACTCTTCTGAGCACTTTCTCCCAGTGGAAGGTGGGATTTTACTCACAGTCCACAGAGACCACCCAGTTTTATTATGCAGAACAGGAGTGGAAGAAGGCAGAAGTCTTTTCATGTGTAGGAAAAAAGGGACTCTGAAAGGTGTAGCTCTGCTTTGAAAAAGGACAGTCCAGAATGGCAAGTTCTCCCCCAGTTTGGCTGCATTCAGAGCTACATCTGATGACCTTGGCTACAAAAAGAGTTTTGCTGATCTTTAGACTTACTAACCCTGATGAGTAATACAGACCAAGAAGCTGAGCTTATAGAAGGCCAATTCCTCCTAGGACAATCTGTCTCTCAGGCACCTTGGTACCAGTAATCATGTACAAGAAAGCAGAAATCCATTTTGGTTTTCATATTTTAAATTCAGTCTGCCAGGCTGAGAACAGAAAGCAAATTTTCCCTTTTCCTTTTCTCTTTTACCTTGTAAAACGAGCAGATTTTTTATATAGCTCCTCAAGCTACACTCCCATGTACAAACTATATGAACCCCTCACTGCTCCCCAGTGCAACCCTGCTTTACTCTTCCATATAGAAGCTTGCTCTGCTTCAGGGTAAATGTAGATGCTGAAAAGTGTCATGGGTGAGTCAACACTTTGGGCACAACAGAGCTTTCAAATAAACCCTTCTGAAAAGCAGAAACAGAAGTATTACTCATCTCCTTTTCTTCTTGCTGCCAAACTTGTTTCTCCTTGAAGATTGCATTATTTTTTTTCCCCCTCTCATTTGCAACCCTATTAGAAAAAAGCATGGAAGTAAGCTGCCATGTAAGGACAAATACATCGTGTGAGAGAAAATGTTTGCAGCCCTGTTTATGTATCTGTCTATCTATGGCTGTGTGTAAACAATAACAACACACTGAGCTGAGCTAATTGTCTCCTTGTGGAGGGATTTTGTGATAGCCTGGGACTGGAAGGCTTAGGGCTCTCCATTATTTCGGTATAGAGGGTTCATTGTTCTTGCTCAACAACGTGGCTCATTGCTACTTCATATGACTCCTTCTCCTTGTAGTTTAACACATCTGGTTCTTGCCCTAAATTGTATTAAAGGGCCATGGATCACCTCTGAGCTTTGCTGTGGATCCTCCACCTGTGCCAAGGCAGCATCACCATCCTGAGTCACAGTCACTCTTTCTTCCATGCTCCTGGGGGGAAGAGGGCTCACTGTGGGAATGCTGTACTCATACAGAAAGACTAAAAAAAAAAAAAATCTATAATTTTTAAAACTGGGTAAGATTTGAAATTGAGATGCCTTGCTGCCCTTTTCCCTTAGGAGCCAGGAGATGAGGGGGTGGGATTGTACTTGGAACCATCCTTCCAAATCTTAGACTCCCATATGGCTAATGGTGCTGCTCACTGTGGCATTGGCTACAGGACAAGCCCTGTCTCAAAGAGGCTTCCTTGGATCATCTGCTACCAAAGTGTTGTGTGGCACTGCCTTTCTCATTCTTGCTCATTGCTTCTTCCTGATTGCTGAGCCATTAATATTTAGCTTATTGTGTTTGTTACCTGAAAACTTTGAGAAGTCAGGCCAAGAGTTTAGCAGCCTTTGTGTCCCTTACTATTAACAGTGTGCCTGGGGATTTTAGGAGCAGATTGGCCATGCATGTCTTCAGGAGGCAAGCCACAAGGAAGTATGACTAACTTACATGTCAGCTGCTTCTTCTCTTTGTAAGGGTTGTTTTTTTTTTTCTAACAAATGAACACGATTTCTTGCAGAAGAAGCAAATAGGCAGGATATTTAAATGGCACAGAAAAATGCTAATGATGATGATATAATTTGAAAATATATAGGGATGATTGGTTTTGACCACCACCAGATTGCTGTCAAGCAAATTGCCTTTCATGGGCAGTAAAAACAGCTAATATTATCAGCATTTTGGGTTGAAGAAACTAGAATTATCATTTGTAACATGAAACAAAATCCCTGAAGAGTTGAGTAAACAAGTCTTTTAGAAAGTAAAAATCACAGTAAGAACAACAGATATCCAAGACATTTGCTGAATTTAACAGGAGAAGCATATTTTTTACAAACACTTACTTAGATGTATTCTACTGTACATGTGAAATTTCTTATTCCTTCTTCAGGCAATTTAAATTATTGAAATGGTTGCTTTCTTAGCTGGATATAATTGAGCTGAATGTAATTGATATAGGACACGAAGTTATTCCCAGTCAGGCTTGGATGTCTAAATTGTCTCACAGTTAAAGCAGCTAGAGCAGACTCACCTTAGAGTCAGTAGAGAGATAAAGGTGATTTTTAGGTTACACACATCTGAACTGCTTCAAGTGGCTGCTTTAGGATGAGATGAACAGTGGCCCAGACTCTTGTCTATATTGCCCAGATGCCACTTGACTGAGAGGGAGACAAGGGTAACTAGCTTGTGTATAGCTATGCAGATGAGTCCCTCTTCTTTTTACTCTAAATAGCATAATTAGTTGATGCTTGTTAGATGCTTTCAACCTGAAAATGCTGTGCATGGGCTTGTTCTACTCCTCCCCTATGAAGATGCATGCAAAATATGTATGGATTTAACAATGATTTGTTTTGAGGGAACAATTAAGAAAAAGCATATGGGGTGTCCAATGCTCTGGAAGAAGCTGAGTTAAAGAAGTTTTAGAAAATTTTGTATATGCAATCTCCATATATGCATCGTCAACAGCTTATTACAGTTCTTCCATACCAGGAGATCTAGGCTTTCTGCCAGAGCACTCTTTGGGCATGTTTAGTATGCAGCACCTGGAAGTACTTCCGAGATCACAGACCAAGTTGTGTATCCCCCTGCCACCCTCGTTCTGCAGGATCAGGTTTGGGTATACACCCCACTCCCTTCCTCAGCTCCTTGTTTGTTGGGGGAGGAAAATCAGCCCCAGGAGATGTGGAGAAACCCTGACAGCTTGGCTGGGGAAGGACTGGGACCCAGGTAATTCGGGCTGGTGCACATGTCAAGCAGTTTAGACACGGCAAATTATATTTAAGCAGTGTAGCACATCTCAGTGCAGCAGATCAGCTTCTATTTTTTTGCTTACTGTTCTTACAGTGCCAAGTTTAAATAATAGGAGCTGAATTCAAACTGCCTCCCATTTTTCTGGCAATGACTTAGGGGGAGATTTCTTCCTGAAGTAATTCAGGCATCCCTTCCTTTGCTGCTTGTAGTGCACACACATGACACTATGACACAGGGCATTAAATGCAATTTAAATGGTTACATTTTCCATATGTTCTCCTGAGAGTGCATTTCAGAGGTTCTGCTTTTTCCCTTCCTTTTGTGACTGATAAAGGGATAGGAAATGTTCACTTATTCTCCCCTATTCAAGACAGAGCAGCAGTAACAAGCAAGAGTCTCTGGAAGCAAGAGCAAAAGGAGGGAGAGCTCCACTGGGATCAGACTGGATGTGACCGAAGGCATGGGAAACCTTTCCACTTACTTCAAATGGAGCTGTCCTAATCTTAGAGGAAATAAAGTATTTTCTGTTTCCCTTAATCACCTGTATGTGAAATAATGGTACTTGGAGGGAACTGTGGCAACAGTTCTCACCTGGCAAGGATCATCTAATATTTAGAGGAAATCTGCCAGGAGATTTTGGGCTGAACAAAAGTGCTCCCAATCGACTCGTGCTGGGACATGAAGGAACCCAGACTCACTTTGCCATTGAGATGTAGGATTCAAATCCCCATCTTATTTCCTTGGCATGCCTTCATCTTCACCCCTTTTTTTGAAGTTTTTCTGAGTTAATTGCAGTTCTGGGGCCAGTGCCTAAAACTCTCTACAAAGGCTCTGTTGTTGCTGTCCACTGAGGTTTGGGATGCCTGAAAGATTATAATAAAAATAAGATATCTTTTACTACAGTCAGTCCTGCAACTAAGATGATGTTGCATGCAAAACTGCATGTTGATTTCAGAAGCTGTAGGAGACAGATAGCAAAATATTGTGTGCAGAAACAATTTTCCCAACTGTTCTCAAAGCCTGAGCAGGATCATTGCACAAGAAGCAGAAGGCATCACATTACTTTCAAATTATATGGCAACTTCTTGTAAAATGTTATGCACCAAATCACTGCATACCGCTATTATTAAGCCAAGTGCTACTAAAAATAATCATGTGTGTGTTCCATACAAGCAAGTAACAAACTATGCTGCCAGAATTCCTGAATGAAAAAGGTATTTCTTATATGTGCTCTTACTCACAGGTAGTCACTCTGGGAAGTTTTTCTATCATTATGCTGTATCTCCCCATGTATTACTTATGTCTTCATATAATAATCCTCTGCCTCATGCTTGCTTGCTTTCTTTATTTACTGCTGGGGTTTTCTCGTTGATGGATATTCCTAGAACAGGAAAAGCAACACTTAAATGGCATCACATGCTTAGCAGAGTTTTGTTTTGCTCTCATGCTACGGTCTGGTCTAGAGGCAGATAAGGAAGTCCAGGATCACAAGATCACTGGAGGTATGAAAACAGTGTAGCTGTGTCTATTCCTAGGTGCTCTTACCTCACCTGCACCACACCTGGGACTTCTTTTTTTCCCTGCATGGGCAGGAATGGGGTGCTTGGCAGTGCTGCCCATGGGTGCCTGGCTACAGCTGCTGAACTCACAGCACCTGGGACTGCACTTGCACCTAGCAGCTCTGTTGAAAAATCAGAAGGGCTGGAGGACTGCCTGCCAGCTGCAAAACCCAAGCAGCTGCCCTTGGAGGAATCAAGAAGCTTCATCTGCACACCTGGAGGAAGGGACAGACTTTCTGTTTTGAAGGACTTCAAGGCATGGTGGTATCTGTACCTGAGGTTGAGCTAAAGGGTCCACAAATTGCCAGGACAGATCAATAGGATGCAAACCAGAGCCAGAACGAATTTAGACAGCTCACAATGGTCTAGTTAATCATATGACAGGATCTCAGATTTCTAGGCAATCATTTCTCTAGTCACATTTTTCATTGCTTATCAGGGATATTAACTGTAGTATATAGATCCCAACCTAGAAATGCACTGCCTGTTCTGAAATGCCATTTTCTTCCAGTGACATCTCTGGTGACTACAAATTTTTTGTGGGTGCCAGTGGAATCACCATGCCATTGCAACTGATTTAAAGATAAGCACCAGGTGCAAGTCATGTAAGTTTTATTATTAATCAGCTTCCACTTTCTGCCTTGAAAGCAAAAAAATATGAATGTAAATCATTTGTGCAGGGTTTCCGTAAAGGGATATTTAGTGCCTCACTTTCAGTAGTCCCCTTGTGCACAAGACAGGCTTCAGATGAAGCTGGGGTGAGAGGCTGCTGAGGTGGAGCACAGTGAGCCCAGGGAGCACCGTGAGGGGAAATCTGTTGGAATGGGTTGGGAAATCAGTGGTTTATCCCACACGGGAATTGCTGCCTGCTCTATGGAGAACTGCTGCTCTACTGGAACCAGCTGCAATTATCTGCACTGGTATTTTGTTTGTAATCAGAGTCTTGCAGGGCTAAGTTCATTCAGGCTCTGTGGTCTCTTTTCCTTACTTTGTCTGGGATACTCTTTCTTTCGGGTCATCGAATAAACTTAAAAACCTCTTACTGCCATGGCTGGATTTGACGACTGCTTCCAGAATATACAATCACCCCCTTCCATTTGACTTCAGCTGGATCCACAGAGGTGTTTCCAGTACAAAACAAATGCTTTTTGTGAACACTGATGTCCACATAAATTAAGCAATTAGACAGCCATGATCTGCTGGTCCGTCATCACTCTGTTACATTCACAGAGATGCCTTCCTTAGGTGATTTATATCTCCTTGTTCTTCATGCTAATTTCTGTTCATATATGCAACTTTTCAAATGATGAATTGAAGCAATCACAAATACAACACTTTTAATGCAATGCTGGTTGTTTGGGTTTTTTTAACCACATGGATTTGTACAGATGGAGGTGTACCGTTTAAAGTAATTATGAAAAAGAGATTTTCTACATAATGTGTTCATGCTTGCCCTTTATTAAATGCTGACTTTACTTAAATGTACTCTTTAACTAAGAAAAAGAAATTGATTTTGTGATTCAGATATTGCCAATAAAATCATTATTACTTGTGAGATCAGATGTTAATTAAGATCAAATTTACAGTTACAGCTTCAAGGCCATTAGCTGTCAACTAGTGGACAATCAGAAGAGCAGAATTTAACAAAATAGTAATTCAAAAATTAGACATTTATCTGAAAATTGTGGTACTATGATTTTTGTAATAATTATTATTCCTAGTAAGATATAGGAGGTAACAAGAAAATTGTTTATGGTTAGCTTGGTCAATTCATTGCTAATAATGTCAAAAAACTGGGATCACAGCTAACAACCTGAGGTGATGGTTAAATATTTTAAATAAAATAAACAAAACATATGAAAAAAAAACCTGCTTCCCTTCAGAACTGTTTTTATACATGTGTCAGTCAAATTCAGACTTAATAACAGTAGAAAGGGGCCAGTCAGGAGCTTGGCACTTTTTGAGACTTGATCATTGTTTTCAGGATGTAATCTGAAATAAATTAAAGAGACTTCACTTCCAAAAAGGTCTAAGCACTGAAAAATAGAAAGAGCAGCTGACAGCTGAAGATTGGCCTTCTGAGTTTTTCTGGAAGACTTTCTTCTATGAGAATCTATTAGAATTGTCCTGTATAGTAAATGGCATTACATATAAGATAATAGAAAACAAAAGCAAATTTACACTGTGCTTCACTTCAGGATAGCTATGACATAGTCTGCTGAAGGATTTAGATTATTATCTTAGCTCTGCCAAGGTTTTACTTTTTTGTGTTTCTGGATATCCCTTTTCAGAACTGCTCCTGTCCCATCTACTGACCAGATAAACTCAAACACAGGGCTGCCAAACACAGATACTGCTAGAATTCATTAGTCTTGTATATTTCTCTAGGAAAATTTCTACCTATGTTTTGATTTACTGCAGAAAGATGGTAGAATCTTATAGGTGAGAAATTATCTTGAAGATCATCAAGTCAGACCAATAATGAATAGTCCAGATTAATAGCTTTAGTCTATAAATACTTCACTATATTTTCATAAAAGAAATCAAACTTTTTTTTGTTTGCTTGTTTTTGTTTAGGTACTCCTGTCTCACTACAGTACAGACATTAGGATGAATTTCTTACACTACAGATCAGACATAGGTAGGCTTCCTGTATAAAGAAGCCCTTAGCCAAAACCTTTGGACGTTGCTTAGTTTGCTTGCAGTGGAGCTTATGTCACAGAGAGTATCCAAAAGGATTGTCACTCAGCATCAGAGGTCAGGGTTTGATTTCTGACCAAACCAGTCAGTTGTCCTCCTCATCAGGGAAAACTTGCAAAAGGATTGTGGCTACATGGATATGAGGAAACAAATCGAGGAAAAATGCCGCCAAAAATGGTTTGATTTTGTTAGTAAGTAGCCAATAAAATTAGTTTCATGAAGAATCCAAAAACATTCTGGCAAAGCCTGAGAAATTTAAAAAAGAGTAGAAAAGGGTTCATCTGTAGAAGTTTGTAATTTAATCCAACATACTGGCTTTAAATGTCTTTTGTGATGTGGAAATCATTGAGGTTTGATTTCTGTTTAGGCAGCTGGAGTTTGGTTAGATATTACAGGCTTCATCATCCTGATCATATTCTGTTCCAAGTCATTTCATGCTGGATTCCTTTCCCTGTCTGCCCAGCTTAAAGAGCAGTTGTTAAAGGGCTTGTCAGTGCACCTCTGCATTGCCTGATGCACCCTCCCATTGATATGCTCGGGCTGACCTTTGAAAGCCTTCAATCACAGCAGAAGCTGCAACAAGGAAACTACATTAATAAAAATAGCACTTTAATGCTAATTGATTTAGCACAACAGCTCCTATTGCAAATGAGGAGTAAGGAGTAAAGATGTAAAGACTAAATGTTGGATTTGCACTGGCAAAGAGGAGGTTTAGAGCAGGAAACGACCATATCTGAGTTAATCCAGGAAGCACAAGGCCATCACAATTCTGGGATTTTTTTCTACCTTCCAAATCTCCCACCGGTGTCACACAATTGCACAACTGTCCTTTGACTTCTACATGGGACTGCTCTTCCTCTCATAAAGCTGAGACCTCTACAACGTCACCGTGCTGTCCCAAGGCCTTGACAAAGTCCCAGTGGCAGCTGGGGATGCCCAGGGAATCCTTCCTGATCAGAGACCCCCATGCCCCTCACACCTGCTGCGCGTATTCCTCAGTTTCCCTCCCCGGGGAAGAGCCAGGAGCCACCGGCTCGGTTGCAGGAGTGCAAATGGAAGCTGTGACAGGAAGCTTTTGCAGGGGAGGGTGTTGATGAGGTTGCAGGAGGAGATTAGAGCAGGGCTGATGTGCAGTAACTCTGTCCCACTATCTGTTGATCGTATTTGTGGTGCAGGATGAGCCTTGCAACTCTTTCAAGGGCAGGCAAGACTTGCCCAGGGGAAGCCGCGTTGTTGGCAGAGCAGCCAGAAAGGGATTTCAGTGCAAGGAGACACCTTGTGCAGCTGCCTGTTTTTGCAAGTCTGAGGCCAGCCTTTATGGCTCTGGAAACTGTGGCTGAGTAGCTGACCAAGTGCTGTGATGATGATAATACAGGTGGTTTTTTGACATAGTCTACATCTTCTGGTTTTGCATCTGATGCTGTGTTTGTAACACAGGAACATCCCAGCTAGTTAATTAAGTGGAAGGAATGCTTCCCACAGTGCTGCAAATATAGGTTGGAAAGTTCAACTTTAAATTCAGGTGCCCTAATTTTTGCTAGGATTTTAGTTTTAAGTCATTGCCATAGAGACAGTGAATGGACCGTTTTTTCCAGGAAAACCACTTATTTAGATGATATTAACACTCACAATGTGCTGGGTGCTCTGTGCTTTTGTGAAGTTTGTATCTATAAAACTCTTCCTCTACAAAGATATATATTTGTATATAAAGTTTCTTCCAAACTTAATAGCAAATACATAGTAGGTATATTCAAGAAACATACCTGGAAAGCTCACAAGATAAGAAAAATTGATAAATTCATTAAAGATGCTCAGTTTCAAATATTGTTTTCGTTTTTTGCATTATCATCAACAAGGTCCAGACCCAGCTGGATTTTTCTGCAATGTGACAACTATGGTATTTTATTTGTTTATATTTTCTTACATTTTGTCTTCCTGTACCTTCCTTTTGAATTTGAAACAAATCACTTCATTCTTAAAGTAATCTGACAATATTTTTGTTTTCTAGAGAACATATTTTTAACCTATGGGTGAAAGCAATTAGATCCCACTCCAAAAATGTTTGTCTTTTGTCTATTTTACAGGTACAAGGGGGCAGCTTTTAAACTGCTCTTACATTTGTTGTTCTGCAACTTTATTTTGGGATTAAAATCTACCTGCTGTGCTTCGGAATAGGACTAAGTGATACCCTAAACATTTGGCATCCATATTTTTCTAAAGGAGAAGACATCTTTCAAGTTCAAAAATCCAGCATTTAGTCTTTACATCTGTGACTGCACTCAGGGCCTATTCTTCATTTGGCTTCATTAGGAATTATGCTTTTAGAAATACCATATACCTTTATAGAAGTAGTAGGATGGGCTCCATGTTTTAGCTGGGAACTCAAATACTAAGTCATGCCTGATTAATATTTTCCCCCTGAACCTTCCTGACTCTGATCTGAGATGCTATCCTGTCATTCCTCTCCAGATCCTTGTTCCTCTTCGTTTTAGGCCGTGCCTAAGGTTAAGCTGGTTGGCAGCTTCAGAGACCAGGTGGAGGATGGGAGGTCAGGCTCAAGCTGATGCTCTTCTTGTGGTGCAGGGAGCCTGAAACCAGCACAGCTCTGTGTTGCTCTCTGCCTGGTTGTCTTGGCTTGCCTTGGCTCTGGCTGGCCTCATCTGAGGAGCGTGGCTGTGGTACAGTAATTGCAGCTGCCTCTTGCAGTGAAAGAGGAGCCTTCAGATAATGCCTTCCACGCTACAAAAACATGGGCTCAGCTTTTAAAGGCATTGAAACATGCCGAGGTTTGGACAGGCAGAAATGAGATTTTAAAAATTCATAGGTACCTCATTTAGATATTTAGAAGCTTTTGAAAAGTCCACTTTATGGTTTCCCTGCCCAAATGCCCCTCAAGAGTTAGGTCCTTAGGGCAGGACAGACTACTGTTTGCAAACAATTGGTTTCTCAAATGCTAATTTTTTCCTTCCATTTGTAAGTCATCCAGAAATATGGTCTTTTCTAACAACAGCAAGAAAGTAATAAAATTATTTAAAATGGGCTGGCGAGCTGCTTTGTGGACATTTCTGAGCTATGCATTGCCATTTGTCAGCTGTTTGCAGTAAACATTTAGTTGACTCTGATGTAGGGTTGGTGTTTGGCTTCCTAAATCAAAAGTCCTGCATTATTTTCCCAGAATAGATGATGTAACTTTATAAATGACTTCTGTTTGTTTCCATAATAAATTTTCAGCATATAATACATATTGTTTGGTTTGTTTAAAAGGACTTCAGTGAGGGGGCTTAAATTAGCTGTTTGGGTTCAATTGTACAGACAGCACTTCAGTTGTTCAAATACTACTAAAACCTCATTAGTAAAGGCACAGGCACAAAGTGATTTTAAACCTTTTCCTCCTTTTTTTTTTTATTTTTTTTTTAATTTTTTTTTTTTCCCCTAAAGGCTTTGCATTTTCTGTTTTGTGACTGCCTTTATCAGTTCTGTACAAACCTTAACTAATTACTGTCCAGAGAGTGCAGAGAAACCAGCAAGCCTGCTGCTCATCCTTTGGTTTTCCAGTGGGAAGCAGCTGGGCAAAGGCTCACAGAGGTCCCACACGGAGGGGGCAGCAGGGACAGGCTGCACCTGGGGTGAATAATCCCAAACCTGCCCGGGTCAGGCTGCTGGCTTGTTGTGTGCTGCAGCAGGTGGTGCTGGGAGGTCTCTGACAATCTACACTGGTGTAGAAATGTTCTGCTGAGAGTCTTTGAATTTTCATCTCAGCGCCTTAACTTCCCACACTTCTGGAAACCGGTCAGGAGACAGTAATTCTCATTCTTAAAAACTAAAGATGTTTCATTATTTTAAAAATAGTATTGTAACACATGAGAAAGCGTAAGCTCTTTTTACATGGCACGTAGAGAAGATAAATCATCGGATGCCTTAATTTGTAAGTACCCATTATATTCCAGCTTCATTGCCAGTATCTATTTACACATTTCCCACAAAGAAATTAAAATAGAAGAACATATTGTTCCCCAGACTTGTTGATTGACTTACTGATTTATGAGCTTGGTTTCTGAGACTCAACCAGAGCCTTTCCCATTGAACCACACTAAAAGTCATGAAAATAATGGAGCAGAAATGCCACATGGTGAAGCCATGCATGCTTTCTGTTTAACCAACTTTGGGCTGACCTTGAAATATTTGGTTCTCCAAACCCTGAAATCTCCATCAAACCAAACAGGAAATACTTGCTGTACACCAACCAAGACACAGAAGGAAACTGGTGTTAAAAGAAGCCATCCATTTAGTTTTCTTTCAGCACTAGCAATTAAATTACCTTAAGCATAGTAAAGCATTGACAAAATGTATGCTGACATGGAGTGCTTTGAATTTTAATGTCATGGTAAAGCAATCTTCAGGCCTTACTCTCATTTCAGACCTGTTGCAGGGAATCTACAGCAGATTCCCTAAGCAACCCATCCTGTCCTTTGTCTACAGCAAACAAACACCATTCCAGGCCACGTCTCTGTCTTTCTTTTTTTTTATTTTATTTTTTTTTATGTACTTAGCAGTGTGTACTTTTACTATATAGGTTTTCCTGCAGGTAATGCCTGTTTATTTTTAGCACAGCTAATGGTGTGCTTGCTTACAATGTAGCAGCCCTGCCTTGTGAATAAGGGGAATGACTCACATTCATTAAAATGAATCTTGATACATTTGGCTACTCATACAAAACAGAGGTGCATAATGTGGGGGAATTAGAGGACACAGAATTCATTAATCCATGAGGTGGCAGTGATGCCAAGCAGAGACAGGCATAAATTTCTCATATCTGTCTTGGTGACAAAGTGATTGTTTTTGGGAAAAAGCAAAAGAGCCTGAAATTGTGTACATTTAGGTCTTGGAGAGGGTTGTTCCACAGGTTGAAAAGAAAAATGAATTGTTAAAATCAACCTGATAGAGTCTTTTTAAAAGAAGCATTTCAATTTGAATTTTGGTAGTCCTTCAGACTGTTTTGATTCAGTAATTTCTTTCTTTTGGAACANCTTGTACTGGTGCACAGACTGAGAACAAAATCCATTCTGTGAGTAGCAGCAAGAGGTGACATCAGCTTTATGCTGCATGGTGATTCTGATTGTGTGTGGGCTGCGTGCAAGTCAGTCCCTTCTGTTTAAAATAATGGTGTGGCCAATACAAATAATTGCTGCTGTTGATACTTGGGAAAAGCAGAGGAAGGCACAGAGAGAGCGAGCTCTCTATGCAACTTTTATCTAAGAAAAACACAGCTTTCCTTTTAGGACCAGCCACCCACTGACTTCAAGAGGAGCTTGCAGTGTGCAAGGGAGATGAGAGTGGTCCAGCATTTTGCAACTGGGATCCTTTCCATGGCGCCAGTCCTTCAAGGCTGTGTTGGTGTGGGAGAGGGTCATCTCCACACACTGGTGGTTGTGTGACATCTACTGAAACAGAATGTTTGCCTCAGTTCACTTTCATGCCAAACACATGGTATTTTATAAAGACAAGTCGCCTGTGTAGCCCTCTCACGTCCTCCAGTAGCTATGACAATATGTTCAGTGTTGGTATGTTTTAATATAGACAAAATAATACATAATCACTAATACTTTGCATGTAACACTTTTTATGCAGTGTCTGTTAGGCATATTACTGGCTTGAATTGACTGGGTTTTCCAAGTCTTTTTTGAGGCAAGTAATTGAAAGCTGACATTTACAAAGTTAGACAACTAAATCTGTACCTAAGGCTCAGAAAGAGTATTTCCTTACTTCTGAGTTCCTACAGTTTCCCACACCTACAGGAGATGCAAGTCATACAGCAAGTCAAGGGCACAGAGGGAAAAGGGATGAGGGAAAAAGCCCCTGGGTTCAGACCCAAGTCATCCACATGCATATCCATGAAGCAATTACCATGGATTAAAATAATTATAACTTAAGGTTGGATGCCTCACATATCCCAGTGGTTTCCTTTTGACCTGCTACAAGGGTCACAAGCACTGAGTCCTAAAGTATTCAAGTACTTTGTGGAAGAAATATTCCACTTTGACATTTTGAGACAGAGTAACAACTTTGGGATTCTTCATTTGAGCTTTGTGTCCAGTTGCCTCTGCAGACACAGTCTTGATGAAGTGGCTAAGCAGGCAAATTGAGTCCCTTGTGGGTAAAACCCAGCTCTACTCATCTGTACTTCCCTTCACTACAGAATAATGCAAAGCTGTGGACAAACAGGCTGAGTCTGAGCTCTGCAGTAGCGTGGTGACACCAGTGGCAAGCTCTGAAATGTGGAAGTCACTTCTGCTGTGGATAAGGCTGAAACCAACTCTTGCGACTTTCTTATTGCTGCCCAGAATTCACCTCTGGAGCTCTCATTTTGCTCAGCTCCAAATGTCAGGGTGCTTCTATCCTAACAAATACATAGGCAGTGATCTGCAAATCAGCGCCTTCAAAGTCTCCTTTATCCTGAAGGATAATTGTTTTTATTATTTTAAATTACGTAATGATGCCAAGACACTGCAGTAATGGATATCCTAAAACACACACACCATAATAATGATTCCCCTTTTATTATGTCTCTCTAGGATGCTTAAACTAATAATCTTTGGAAAGCTTTCCCTGCACCAGATGCAGCTAGCGAATGGTTTTATTGTTATTCCCCACACTACCAGCATCTAATCCATGAAGCCAGGAAAGACTGTCCAGAGAAGCAGCAAATCAGCATTGATCACTGAGGGACTAATTTCCAGCAGAGTGGATAAATCCCTGCTATCTCTCCTAATGTTCTTCCTGGCCCAAGGCACCCTGACAAACCACTGACCTTCTTCCAACCCACAGTGAGAGGAAGTCAGAATCACCGTGAGATGATTCAGGGGAATAGTCTCATCCATTGCACCCAGACTGCTTCCTTTTATTGAGAAGCTCCCACTGCCAAATCTGTCTTGCTGAGATATACATGAGCAGAAGTTGAGTCTGATTGCGTGTAAAGGACAACAGCAAATCTGTTTCAACCAAAACTGTGAAATATCAGGAGCTGGCTGGGAGTGGAGTTAGGTCCAACCTCCCCTTCCTGATGCACTCCCACCAAGAGCAGGGCCCTTCCTTTTGGTGTCAGCCTCTGTGGCAGACATGATGCCTGTGCCAAAAAGTTCTCTTGCTAAAGAGGAGCCACACAGACCAGTTTTCCTCCGAAACATGAGCAGGTGATGGTTGTGACTTGAGAAAACATTTCCACTGTTCTTCCAGATGCACCCACAGGGGCTGAGCTACTGCTGGGTGCCCTGGACATGAGTGAGGGTGGCTGCTGTGGAGGAGGCACTGCTGACACGGTGCTGCAGAGCACTGCACCCCACCCAGGCTGTTCAAATTCTCCTCAGCAGGACTAATGCCCAGGGAGAGAGTGTGGGGGATCCCTGTTATCCCCAGGAGCCCACGTCTCTTTTTCACCTCAGTATTGTTACGTGGGATGTGCCAACTAGGCATTTCCAGCAAATGACATGCTAGAAGCCCGTCATCTTTGCTTGTGGAATCAAGAACAAGCTTTCTGTAACAGGGCAAAATCCTTTAAAAAAATTGTTAAAGCAGGAACGTCCTGCAGTGTAACTTCATTTGAATAAATTAGGGCCACTTTTTGTGAATCTGTGTTTGACCCTTCCTTTTTCTTCTCAGGTTTAGTTCTGCTCCTTTAGAAATTTTGAGAGTCTAAGGCTTTCTTTTTGCTTTTCTTTTTTTCCTTCTTTTATTTTTTTTTTCCCAAGCAATATGTAAGAATCTGTACCCAACTCATGGGTAATTTTGAAATATAAAATATGGATGAATTTTCTGACCTTTATGAGTATACTGGAAAGCAGAAAGTCCCCCGAACAATGTGGTTTGCCTAAAAGACTGATATTTTAGTGGAGCTGGAAGAGAGCTATGCACTTAGAAATGTAGCAGCAAGGGTAGTCATGCTGGCAAGAATGATATTACAAGGTCATCAGTCCTCAAGGTATGAGGCCTGCAAGAAAAACTCTACCATTTCTAACTCTCTTATCAAAGCCTCTACATAATAGAATAGAAAGTTATGGTATGATATGATATATATATATATATATATATATTACATAAAAACACATGTAAGGACACATTTGAATTAAACTGCAACATTTACATGGCCACCATTTCAGTCTTTCTCATTGAGAAAATGCCATTCCCGTTGTGATAGTCTGGAAATTCCTACCCTAATCAGGAAAGAACTGGAAAAACCAGGCAGGCTAGAAACATGAGGGGGGCCAGAACCTTTTTCAAATCGCTCTGGCATATGTTATAAAATATGGTTAGTCTTTCATGTTGAAATTAGAGGCTGTCAAGAAAATCTCCAAACCTGTCTCCTGGAAGTTAACAGCTGCAAGCGAGCTAAGTCAGGCACACACAGAGGAGCCTTTGTGAGGGAAATGTTTGGCTCGGACACCGCAGGCACTCAGGCCAGTTACTCCCATTATGCCTAAAAGCATGGATGCATTTTCCTCCTCCCACAGACACACTGACATGGCTAAAAATACCAGTTTAGCCCAGTTGCTGATGCTAATTTTTCCCTGCACAGTCGCTCTGGACCAGTAGGTCTGTTTTGCAGTTAACAGTTGTTGCTCTTTCAGACTCAGAAGTAGTAAGGGATAATTGGGCAAATGTGCTAAACTGGCCCTATTATGACTGGTCTATTATGACTTTATGCTTCTGTTTACCCTGGGATGCTCTTAGCTCCAGAGGGCTCTGCTGGCTGCCCAACATCCCAGTGACAGATTTTGTCTACCCCAGACAGCAAGGCAGTGTGCTGCTTTTATTTGCATCTAACCTTCTTAAAACAATAGCTCATCCATTGTTTGGGGGGACTGCAGCTCATGTGCAAACAGGGTGGCATGACAGTGAGAGGCCAAAGGGACAGCCTGCTCTCTATAAGTTCGTTGGGGGTGGTAAACACAAGAGAGGGAGAGAAGCTATTTAAGCTCCAGAACAATGTTGGCACAAGAACAAATGGGTCTGAATTGGCCACGAATAAATGTAAGCTGGAAATTAGAAGAACATTTCTAACCCTCAGCACAGTGAGGCTTGGGAACAGCCTTCTCATTGGGGGCAAGAAGCCTAACTGGGTTTAAGATGGAACTTGATAAATTTATGAAAAGGATTATGTGTTGTGGTTGCCTAAGACAGCAGGGGATTGGACACAATGACGCAGGATGCCTTTTCCAAGCCAATGTTCCTCACAGCAAAGACAACAATTGCTCTTTCATATGTGTGTTTTTCAGGGCCTCCTTTTCCACTCTAGCTGCACTTCTATTCATAACCATGTTGAAGGAATTTAGGTTCAAAAGGTGACTCAACCTGGCAGCTTCCTCGTGCCAGACCGTGGTGCTGGCCTATGACCATGCTGAAACCCAACCTGGGAATGAAACCCAGCCTTGATTTTTTTTGGAAATTATATTATTTGCTGCAACTGAAAAAAAAAAAAGACAGAGCCTTAATTCTTACAGTGCTCTTACTGTTGCAGAGGCTGCTACGCAAATTTGGCGCAGTTAAGTGTTTCTCATCAAAAAAATGCTAAGACTGGAATAATAAGTAAATTCCTGATCAAGGTGAAGGTACACTGACAAAACTTTTTGGGGCAGTGTAAACAGTTTATCACATACTCTATACCTGGAGGATGTGATAAATATAGTTGTTCAGGCTCAGAATTTAAAATTGTTGCATAGCAATGTGAAAGACTTCTGTATTAACCAACTGAAAATTTAACAGAAGTATTCAACATTAGGATTTCTGTATACCAAATGTAAGAAAAGCTCATCCTAATGTTTTTGCTGCAGGAAACAGTGGTGATTTTATTCCAGTATATATTATTTGGTTTCAGGAAAGGCAGCTATTACATTGTTTTCACACTGAATTGTTGGCTAGAGATAACAAAGATTTTCCTTAATCCTATCAGCCTTCCTCCAAGTTATGGCTGTGTAAAATACAGTCAAAGTCAGAACCACCTGAAAGACAAGAACAGGGAAATACTTTAGACAATAGCAGAGGTCTCTCCTTCTGGTGGCTTCCTCTGTGGGTAATTCAGTACAGCCAATCCGTGTCACATATCATACTTAATAACAACTTCAGATATTTGAGATGTTTGCATGATACAAATATCCACCATCCTCTGATTGAGCTGTGTTGGATGTTGGTGCTTAGGCTGCTATTTGTGACCTCTTTTGGAAAGTTTATAAAAGCTTCATGAAAAACTTGGAATGTGGTTGGTCTTACTTCTCTGTCTGCTGGTTGTGCCTTTCATAAATTAGTAATAATGGTATTTACCTCCTTTGTGAAGTACTTTGAGGTGCAGCAAATGAAAAGCTGCAAATAAGATAGATTGTGATTAGCTGTTACTTTATGTGATAAATACAACCGGTTATTTCAGAGCGGTATTAACTTGAATTTGGAGTTCTATAAAACTTTATTAAAGCAAGAAGGAGGGTAATCATTTTACAAACACTATCTTCTACAAGTCTATGTTAACTCTTAACACAGATGAATTCCAGATGCTTGCCCAAAAGAGCTATATTGTGCTTTATCACACAGAACCTGGGGTTCAAAATGACAAAGGAAAAAATTTCTACAAAATACTAAGGGCCAAGAAAGTAAAAATATTTTTTGGATAATGGCAGTTCTGTATGGACCAGTTCCAAAGGAAGTGTCTTAAAAATTAATGGACTGCACCAGACCTCTGAGCCATTTCTGTCTGGAAGACCACTTACAAGCAGCAGTGATGGTAGCCAGAGAGAAAATGTTCAAATGTCACAAGTTGGTTTGTGCAGCTGAGAATAATTCACAGAAGAATAATCTTCTTTGGAATTCAGGCTTGAATGTAAGTTGCCATATATATATTACATTGCAGTATGCAGAGTAGCTGTGTATGACTAATTTCAATACCAGAGTGCAAAGCATTCATTTATGATTTTCAGAAACAACAATTTTAAATGTCCTGGGCATTAGAAAAACCTTTCTGGTTGTCTCAGTTGTGCTGTGTCTGATTTCCTTGTTGCAAGATGAGTACTCAGATCTGCACATTACAAAACAATTTTTCTATGAACATAGCTACTGTTACTCTATTTATATTTGGTTGGGTTTCTGATTGCAAACTGCCCACAGTTACGGTATCTATCAACAAATGAGATACTCCCAGGCCATGAAAGTGTCAGAAATATGATGAGAGTAACATCACTGGTTTCAGTTTCTGGCTGGCACTAATGCCTTCATCAGCTTTTGCACTGTCACAAGAGCTCACTGATGGAGTAGGGATGTGGGATTTTCCATGGCAGATGGGTTAAGAGATGCTTCACATTCAGGATGGACACTCTGGTGGAGCCACAGTATTACCCTCATTACTTAGAAGAAGATGAGGTTTGATCCTGCTTTTAGTGGAGTCAGAGGTGAAATGCCATGAGACAGACAAAATACAATTCACCCTGTGAACTGCACCGTGCCAGAGTGGGATCTGAGCACTGTCATAAAACCATCCAGCTATTTGAAAAAAAAACAAACCCTAGAGATAGTATTTAACTCTCTGACCTCCAGCAGCAATAAATCACAGAGAAAGGAGAAGGAAGTGCACATATTTTTGCTGGTAGATTTTCCTTGGATTTGAGGCCACTGTTGGTTTTCCATATTTGTGGCTGGAGGTTTAAAAGCAGAATGTGCACCATTGAGAAACAAGCAAAGGGACATGTGCTAAGTTCTCTGCCTTGCATGCTGGCTGTTGAATTTGTAAAGAAATCTCTTATGCACATTTAAAGTAAATTAATTTCTATACAGTTTAGGATTTTTTTTCTCATAGAAGGAAAAGATGAAATCAATGTGATATACAGAATTATTTGGACAGGCTCTATCAGCTTTTGGAATTTATGTGGTATTAGCAAGCAGTCATCAGCCAGAGGCTTTTGACTTTAAGTGACATTTAGTGCCACCTCTGACTCAGAAAATGTTAAACTGGTTTATAAGGTGAATTTGTTATAATACAAAAGGCTCTTTTATTAGTTTTTAATATTATTATTCAACATCCTGTATTTATTAGTAAGGCCAGTGCCTGGTGACAGATCTCAGCTGCAGATTTCTTGAGGTGATACTGTTGCTTGTTTTCAAAACGGCAACTGAACAGACAAGAGAACAAATGCTTTCTCTGTACTTTGAACTGTGTTACCCCCGCAGATTTCACAGGAGCATCATTTCTAGCTGGGTGTCTGTTAAGCAGAAGCAACATACTTTTTAATACAGCTTAACAGTTGTCACTTGGCTGATAATTTGCATTCTTAATGTTTCGACTTGCAGTCATCATCATTGAGCTGGCCCTTCACAATCTCGGGGCACTGATGTGATTTGGAGCATTTAACCCCTTGGATCAAGGGAACCGAAGCTCTGAATTTAAAACAGGAAAAAGAAGCCTTGCTAGGATTCAGCAGGATGAGGGGTGTGTGCTGCTAAAGTATTTGTATTAAGTGCTAGTTTCTTTCCATTAAAGAGGAGCACTGGGACTGGCTTTATCAGCTGGAGGTATTGTTATGTGTGCGTAGCACACACCCCCAGGGAGAGATGCTATGGATTATTTAATTCTAGTTTTACAGTTAGACGTGCCCAACATAGGCTGTGAAGCTGCTTCCAGCCTCAGAGCCACAGAACAGCCAGCCAGAGCAGAGCAGCTCCAGAGCAGGACCCCATCCTGTCTTGGCCCATCACTGCCTCTAACTGCATGGTCTGCTTTATGTTTCATGGAGCCGAGATAAACAGAATGCTTCCTTCCCAAAATGCACCCCAGTTTCAGGGCATTGTTATGTTTAGAAATAATTTCTATGACTCTTCTATTTAAGCTAAGATGCTGTGGTTGAGATAAGCACAGAGGACACGTGTACCTACCAAGTAAAGTAACTGTGAGATGAAAAACTCTACACTGGAAGTAGGTGAAAAGTTACGTGGTTTTGCTTTATTTTAAAAGCGTTGTGGATTGAAAAGCCATTGGAGCCAGATCTCAAGGGAGCCCCACGAATCACTTTAACCTTGGCAGAGCAGTGTCAGCTGGCATTAGGCTTTGTCACAGTGATAGCACAGCGTGGAGCAAGTCACCTCACCTGTCCCTGTTACGTAAGAGGCTGCCTGCCCTCAGGAGCAGTTTGGGATTTTTCCCCAGTGAAGAGTGACAGGTCCCAGCCCAGGTGATGCTGGGGGCAATGTGGTGGCCACACTGAGGCTCACAGAATCATGGAGTGGTTTGGGTTGGAAGGGACATTGAAGGTCATCTAGTTCTGACCACTAGAAATCGTGCTTGGATGTACATCAAACCCAAACCAGGTATTGCAGGAGTGTGAGGAGAGTGGACACAGGGCTCCCCACCTTTGCTGAGGAAGTCATTTACAGTAAGTAGAATAATCACTGAATAAATCTTGCATCAGTAGTGGGATCTCCCCACACCACACAAATGTTTGAAGGTCACCCTGAGAAGCCCAGAGAGCTGCAGTCTGCAGATTCTCCTGAGGGAGATGTTTCCCTTTGATGAAGTTTCCTGCTCACCAGCAGTGTTTTCCCTGGAAGGCAGTTTCTCCAGGCTCCCTGCCTGGCCCCTGGGTCTTAGCAGGGGTGGAAGTGGTGACTTCAGTTTTTTGAAGCTGAATGTTCCTAATTATTCCCCAAGTGAAGTTCAGCTACAGGTGCCATCCATCTCATCTAAGTGACTGCTCTACCAGACCCAGGAGGAGTGGAGAAAAGTTCCAATAACCTACTTCAAAAATGGCACTAGAAAGTATTTATTAATACTCAAATCACACAGTTCAGCTCAAATTATCCTTTTAAGCTTCAAAAAATTTGAGAAAGCCCTCATTCACCTACATGCCATTTCTCCTCGATGTGATGCCCAGTTTTTGCAGACTGTTACTGTTTTCACTTCATACTGGTTTTATTTCAGACTGGTTTCACCTGGGGAAGTCTGGGAAGAGTCTGACAGCTTTCAGCAAAAGTCCCAGAAGGTCACTAGGGCAGCCTATTCCTTTGCTGCAACTTCTCTCTGCTGGAAGTCTAGGCTACCTAGTGTGGGATTTTATATGTTCTAGTCCTGCCACCTCTACTGTATTTTGCTTAACCATTGAATCAGGGTACTAGAGAACCATAGAATGGTTTTGGGTTACAAGAAACCTTAAAAATAATCTTTTTCTTACTTCCCAGCCATGGGCAGGGACACCTTTCACTAGACCAGGTTGCTCACAGCCCCATCCAGCCTGGCCTACAACACTCCCAGGGGTGGGGTACTCACAGCTCCTCTGGGCAACCTGTTTTGCAGAAAATCTATTGGCTAAAGGGCTTTTTTTATATTGTATTATTCATATGAGTTAATTAATCCAAATTAAAACTTATATTACCCCTGCATGGAAGTGCACAAACACTTTAAGTGGGTTATTTGATGTCATTCATTAAAATGGCAGAAAAATATGTCAGACTGAGTTCTTCAGTTCTGCACTTTCTCTTCTAAACCTCATCATCACTAGGCTCAGGAGGGTTTCAGCCTGCACATGGTCCTCAATCTTTGTCTTCTTCTAATTTCACAGTCCAGAATAGCTATTAAAAACAAACAAACAAACAAACAAACAATTATGCTTTTTCAGAAAAATAACACTAAGTGCCATCTCACTAAGTGTCACAGAACTTTCACAGACAATGAGAAGCCTTCAAAAAGTGTCATTTTTTTAACAAAACATTGTTAAGTCAAATCAGAGAGAAAATTGAATTCTCTTTCAACACCATTTGTATTTCCAAAACTTATCCTGAAATGCTGGAATGCTTTCTGAATTTGCTGTTCTCAAATACAAGGAAGTCCCAAAGCTGATTTCATGGCCTCTTTGCAGATATTGCTCACATCCAAAGAAAAGACAGCACATACAGTAGTGGTAGGATGAAAAATTTGCTTTTTCTTAAACTAACAGCATCAGACAGGCCCCTGACTACCCACAGTGTCAGTCAGAACAGATGTTGTCAGGATTGAAGGTGTTGGACTCACAGTCTCAACAATTCTGGTCATGTCCCATTGCTGTTGAAGGAAAGCTACCTCAGTGATTAGTTACTCACAGAATGTCCTGTCTAATTGCTAGTCCCAGGCCTCCTTTGCTTCTCTGAGGAATTTTTTTTGACTCTCAACATTCCGTAAATTATTGTCCCTCTAAGATCACCAAGGAGAACAAGAGGCAAAGGGAAATGGCCCAGAGAAGGTTAAATAATTGTTTTCTCCCCAGACTGAACTTTAACAGAGCTGCACAGTCATATGTTTAATTTAAAATTTGTTATAAGTTTCCCCACTGTCAACAGAGAGAGATAGAAAATTATTATTTGTGAACTTGGATATTTTAAAATAAAGGAAGGTAGTAAAATAGCTGACAAGATGGTAAAAGCCTATTGGTCTTTTTGATGGATCACCAAGAACTTGCTGAAACACCAGTTGACAGACATATAAATCTAAAATCATCAAATGAGTGAAGAACAGAAGTACAAGTTCAGAATCCATAACACTGAAATCAGCAGAAAAGATCCATTGACTTAAATGGAAGGAAAATCTGGCCATTAAACAGCAACTTGCTGCAATCATAATACAAAACATAATCAGGAAATCACATTGCATTTTATTGCTCCTGTATTTCTGTCTCCTTCACTGACCCACGAATGTGACAAAGGAGTAATTTCTATTCCTAAAGCAGTCTTTGTCAATAATGGAGTTGATGTAAGTTTTCAAACTGGGCCCAATGACATAACTATGAATGAAAACATTTTTATTCTTCTTCAGCCCTCTCACCCCTCACTCCCACTGCAATCCATCTCTGTGTCCCCACCAGCATAGGATTAGTCTGGAGCTGCTGTAAATGCAACGTGCTCACTGAAGGGACAGAAGGGGTAAGAGTGGAGGGGGAATACCTCACTTGTCCCCTACTGCAGAATAAATTAATTTTAGAGACAGAGATAAATCAACTGATATGTTTTATCTTGTCTAAATGACTTCCTAGATTCTTTTTTTGAGTTGCTCTTAGGGACCTCTGCAAGCTTTTTTTTTAAGTGGACAAGGGTTTAGGTGCCATTTGGCTTCATTGTTTTGGGTTGCAGTAGAGCAGATTTTCTAAAAGGGAGGTGAATCACTATGGCTCAAATGCAGTGCTTTCTTTAGAAAGCTTTGGAAAGAAATGTTTGGAGACTGCCCCTCAGGAAGAGGTGAGAAGGACAGCCCAGAATGCAGGGGACAAAATGAGGCTGGCCTGAGGACCCTCAGATAAATGTCTCCAGAGGCTGATAGGGTGGTGAATGATTGTTCCCCCTGGGCTGGAGAGCAATTTCATGGTCCTCACTGGGAGCAGGTAACTCTGCTTGCAGCAGCCACTGAGGGCTTTACTTGCAGGTTGCTCAGCCTTTAGGATGGACATAAAAACAAGTTTAACCCACAGCTTTGCAGCCCAGCTCCTTTCAAACACCTCATGAAATTAAGTATGCAGAGGTCCAGGGCTATGCCCAAGTTTCTCAGAGACTTGGTCAGGAACACGTGCCTGTTTGGCATTTTTTTGGAGAATGCCCCTTGATGGAGGGGAGAAAATCCTTTTTTCTGTAATTTTGAGAAAGGGGACAATAATTTGAATACAAATAAAATGTTCTTGACTTGAAAAGGAAGAGGGACAGAGAAACATGTGTGTATTATGCTGCCATGTGACCCCCAAAAGCTGTGTCTTTTTCCAGATCCAAATACAGGGGAAACCTATGGAACTTAAATGTTGCTTAGGGAAGATTTGCAGCTCACAGGAGCAAACAGACCTGTAACAAAGTGTGTGGATTTTAGTCCTTGGCCTGGTAAGGAAGCAAGGCATCCATCTCTATGGGTGCCTTCTCTGAAGAAGGGAGGGGCCACACCACAGGAACATTTATAATGTTGCAAAAATGTAGTGGAAATCCACATTTCCATTTTTCCTACAGTGTGAAGATGAGCAAATCAGATCTTTTTTGTATTATTGATTTGTGCTGCTACATTATGGGAAAGTTAGCAAAAGGGAAAAAGGTGATATAAAGTGAATGTATTCCTGTGACAGTTTTCTTGTTGCTATTTCTAACATCTGTAACAGGTCCACAAAGCTACTCAGAAAGTAGCTGCCTCTTGTCTTATATCATAAACAGTATTATAATTTTGAATTTATGATTGTTTCTCTTTTCAAATTTCATAATCACTTCATCAGTAGAAACGCTGTTTATACTCCAGAGATATGGATAACCTTCCCACCCCAAATGACATGATTATCAATTTATGACAAGAACAGAAGGTTTTGTGCATGTAACTTCCACTGCTCTTACTATTTTTCATTTTGAGGATATGCCATTGTCTTGTGTCAGGCAGGATTTTCTTCCATTCGTTTTGGTCTTCAGCAAAGCAATTATCTGAAATGCAAAGCAAATTATGTTTGTAACCTACTCCATCCCCCTTATAGTTGGCCTTGGAAAATAAGTAGATGGTTTCCTGTACACATATGAATATCTATATTTCTGTAACTTCTGAACATGCTAATGGCATCTAAATGTAATCCCAAAAAGAAAAGTTGATTTTTAATATTTCAGACCTGACAAGGGTCGATGGCATATTCTATTACCCTGAAGCTGCTAATAATTTACAAAATATTGAAAGCTGCTGTTGCAAGACAAAACTAAATTAAAATAAATATTAGAAGGTTTTAAATTTGGAGGAAAATTACCTAATTCCTACCACCTTCCAGGTTAAAGAAATTGCAGAGGACAGAGTCTGTTTAAGAGCGTTACAAATTGCAAAGAGCAGGAATATCTCCAGTATTTTCTAACCCTGTTTTTATAGCGAGGTGGAAAGATAAACACACACATGCACACGTTTGTGCAATTATTTTGTTGAAGTTGTAATGCTACAAAGCCTCGGGAGGGAGGATGGATCCGTCTTAAGGAAATTAAGTCATGGCATTCACACACAAAGCACGGATCTGCTTTTATTCAGAGTAACTGCATGCTGACAGTTGTGGTACCTCAGCTTTTCTGGTCTTGTTAAATCTGTTGGGTAGGCAAGTCATCTTGTGAACCACACTTTGCACTTTACTCAGGTAGACAGCTCTGTTTGAGGATTTTATTTGCCATGCCTTGTGCTGGAATTCTCCTCATGCAACAGAGTACAAGATTGTTGGTGAAAATGCCTGAAGGGGTATTTTATAACCATATTTAATATCCTTCATCCACACGCACAAGAGATTGTCCAAAAAGAGCAAAAAAGAGTAAGGTAACTTACATTACTTAGATAAATTGAAACAAAATATATATTAATGAATCAATAAGCTTATAAATCTAGCAATTCTCCAGCAGAAAGAAGTGTCCTATCCCCATTCCCTTTCAAAAAGTGTTCCTGTTATATGAACCAGACATTCTACAAAAGTGTCTGGAAGAGCTGGCCCTTTGCCTGTGTCCTGCATGAGTGTGTATAAAGTCATTTTAGAGAAGTCAGGAGAGCCTCTAGTTAAGAAAGCCCTCTTAAAAGTAAGTTAATAGTAAGAACTATTTGCAATTGCTCTTCCTGTCCAAATTTAACTCGCTGGATCTTGGGGAGAAGCAGAGCTTGGAAAATTCATACACTCAGCTCTACACTTCCATCCTACCTATAATTCAATTGTCAAAATGGATTTTCCATTGATTATCAGCAATGGACCATCTGCCATGCATTTTGTCAGTGTTTTCTGAATTTCAGATGTTCCCATTTTCCTTCATTTGCTCCTACCATTTCACCTCATCTTCTGCTTGTACTGTCAGTGAGAGAATTATTCACACACATGATCTTTTATCCTTGCAGTCACATTAAACCAGTGTGCTCTTTTATTCATGCTCAAGCATCCTGAATCAGCCACTCAGTCATCTCACATCCCGTTCAGGTGGGCAGCCAGGCACAGTTACCTCCAGACTCCACTCACAGTCATGTTTCCTACCTGTTCACTTGCACTCAGTCATTACCTCTAATCCCTGGAGAGCAGCTCAGGAGGACTTTCATTCATAGAATTACTCCATCAAACTCTCCTTTACACTCATATTCCTCAGGCACCCATGAACTACAGGTTGCTTTATTTTTATCTCTTTGAAGGGAGCAAAGGTATCCAGTTTTGTGGGTGCAACTTGAGCATGTTAATGAGAGCACAGGATGTGTCTTTTGGTGGCTGTACCTAGGTCTGCACCCCCTTCATAGCCAGCACAGCTGGGACAGACAGACTGCAGCTCTGAGGATGGGATACAATGCATAATGTGTGCATATACACATGTAATTAACAGTGTCCAAATGAGAAGTCCTGGTTTCTTTCTTTATTCCTCACTGCTAAACAAGAAGCCAAGATTTGTCCACAGAGATAACACACCTGATTTGGTCAGCTGAAATAACTGGAAAACAACTGACACTTTCTGAGCCACTGAGTCATTCCATCAAGTTGCCACTTCTTTCCCTCCTTTTCTCTGTAAATTTCTGAGTAATCATACATGGGATTATACCAGCAGAGTATGATTATTCACCTAGTGAAAAACAGCACAGAGAGAAGAGTTTATGTGTAGTTTTGTGAAGTATGTAGAGATTCAGGGTAGATGACTGTTACCTATTTCTGTTCCTTGTGCAAACAAAGCCCGTGTTTTATGAGTGATCCCATGGAGAATATTTCAAAACAGGAATTAATTCATTATTTCTCTGCTATGCTACAGCAATAGCAGCTACACTAGAAGCTCAGCAGCACTTCTCTTTGCAAATTCTGCCACAACTTATTCTCAATGGTGTTAATGAGAACACATTTCTCTTTTACACAGAAGCTCTGTCTGATATTGCAAAGCAACTGCAAATATAAAACTTTGATTATGGATAACATAGAGAGCAACATATTAATGGGAGCAGCTGCTGATACAAGGCAACTGATGGAGTAAGAGAGGCACTGCCATTTTTCTCTGCCTTGTGCTTTGCTCATATATCTTGTCCAGGTAAATGCTGTGATCACATCCATTTGCCATCTCTTGGCAACCTTCATTTCTCTTCTACATCCACAACTGATATACTGTGACTTAATTTTGTCCACTGCATGTCCTGGTTTTGAGCTAGCTGCCCTACTTAGTGGCAATTACATCTCCATGTATCACTGATGAATGATTTCCTAGATGGATGTTTGTTATAAATCCATTCACTGATCTTCCTGACTTGCCCTGAAATATTTAGCACCTTATATATTTCNAAAAAAAAAAAAAAAAAAAAATTCTGTAGAGACCTTTTCTTTCTGCTCTATACATCATTGTAAGCAGGATGCATTTTTTAAATACTTGAAGAGATGGATGAGCTGATTCTTTAGAAAGTTGCAGAAGTTATGAGAGACTGCAACCCAGCTTTGCTCTCCAATCCCTCTTTTCTCAGGATTTGTGCTCTGAACACCTGAACTATACTTATCCCTGATTTTGTTGGAATTTCTTATTCTACAGAAAACAGCATCTCCAGTGAGATGTTATCTACATTCTCCAAGTTTGCCTCATGCTCAGACTTTAATTTCCTTGAAGATGTTCCCTTACCACAAACACAAACCTCTCATACTTATCTCCTTGGATATAAATGTAGAGGGAGCTGTAAATGTCAAGTGTTCAACCACTGCCACGTTTATGGACCACTTATGGAAAGCTTCTTTTAGGCAGGCAGCTGCCAGTGCAGGTGACATTAATGGCTCTCACAGGCTCATCCTCCCACTAACAACTCACTTGGATGTTCCTGCCTTCCCTTGCTGTCATTACTGGGACAGCACTTGCTTAACACAGTGTCAGGAACTTTCTAACCCCAAACCAAGGTGGTTTAACTGTGAATGTGGTGAGCACAAGATCAGGGAATCATTTCCAGCATGCAGGCAGAGAGGCTGCAGTTAAACTCAATGTTATCTGCCAGTGTGGGTAAAATTGACCCTGGTCTCCTCGTTAGGTAGAGGAGGTAAATTAGAAGAACTCTTGTTATCTCTTGCAGTGGCAAGATGAGGTGTGGGAAGTTTCAGTGCAGCCAATTCCCTGAGAGGAGGTGGAAGGGGAAGGCTGAGAGAAGGGCCTCTCACACAGCCCTTCTCCTCACCAGTACACACACTATGAGGGCTGTCATCGTGGCAGTAAATCTGAAACTGGGATATTGGCAGTGCCTGAGCATCAAGGTCAGTTCTCAACTATGCCTGTAATTTCCATTCCCCAAATTCAATCCTACTGCAAGGAGATTATGGGTTTGTGACCGACAGCTGATTTCAAGGACATCACCGGATCCTTTATCAGTTAATTTAAAGTGTTTTGTTCAAGTTGGGACCATGATTGATGTAGTTTAATTCAGCATTTTTTTTTCACCTTCTTGCAATGAAGCTTCCTATTTTTTTACAAGCTCTTCCATTTAAGAAATGGTTTAAAAAAATAGATGTTCCTGTAGTGTGACCTGACACACCACACATGACAAAAAGTCAGGATGGCTCAGAGTCTAGAGGAATGACTAACACCTGGTCCAACAGGTAAATATTTTTTTCTAAGTAGCACTTCTGCACTTGGAGGAACAGAAACTTGACTGCCACTGTCCATCTCCCCCTCTTTCTTCTCCTATTTATTCTGCAGAAGCCAAAATCCCTCTATACCTTAATCAAGAAAATGGTAGTTCTCTGCTCTTTGCAATAGTCTGGTTCAGCAGCAAAAAAATAAATCTTTCCTATGTAACACTGCAATTTAGATTGTTATGCCCTGGATACCAAAAACAGTGGTAGAAGTTGAAATTAATATACCTTATAATCAGCTTAATAGGGACATATTCAGATCAGTAAGACAATTCTGATAATGATGATGAATGGTCAGCAGAAAGTTTTTTCTCAAAGTCTCGGGGTGGATATCAAGGACAGAATTTAAATTACCTACCTCTTGCTGGTTTTGGGCAAAGAACAAAATTTGGCCTCCTGTGCATTATTGTTTTCTTCATTCTCTTATATTCTATTCTGCTCAGGGCCAAGACCTGTTACTGCTCATTGCTCTGTAAGTTTCCAAGCACGTTCCTAGGCCTTGTAATAAATAATAAAAAACAGTCCTAAACCCAGAGAAATAGAATTGCTTTCAAAAGAGCATTTTTATGCTTTCTGCAGCACAACTTGCACAAGTTTCTCAAAGTATTCCTTGCAAATTTAGTTGATTCTGATAATTACATTGCAGAAAAAGGCAACATTATTCATCTGTCTGCTGTGCAAATGCAGGCTAACTTAATAACTGCAGCCTTTCTCCTGTGCACATAACTTTTTACAGCATTCTGAGGTTTACATGCAATTGCTTTTCTTCTATCCCGAGACGAATTAACATTGAATAATTGCAGCACAAGGTCAAAAATCAATTAAACAGAAATTACAGTTATTTGTTTGAAAAGCTCAAGTACTGTGTCACATCACAAGCCTCTTAGGTGAGAGGTCAAATGGGTTAATCAGCAACCAGTTTTCTCTGCAATCCTGACTCAAATCTGCCTGTAGGAAGAGGGATAGAAGGAGAGTCCTGTATATCTACTTATGGTCAGTAGGAAAACATGTGGGGGTTTGCAAAATTTATCAGCATTTTTCTCTGCTTTTCTACTAAAGTGTCTTACTGCACCTTGATAACTTGGATTTTAAAGAGTCAAGTGTGCCCCTGAATGAATTCATGCAGCTTTCCAATTAATTCAGGACTCAAAAGTCTCAGGTGCTGTGTTGCACCTTCTTCTGGGGGCCAGATTTTTTCATCTAAACCCCAAATTTTCCATGTAACCCTAGCCTGTCAGCCAAACAGTGTCTCTATTTCTAAACCTCTCCTCTTCCTCCTTTCCCAAGCTGTTTGTTGGTTGCTCTTTTTTTGCAGTTCCTCCTTATTTCCTGCAACCATCAAAATTGTAAAGCAGTTATTGTAGTGGTAGAAGCCAAGTTCCACATCTTTAATTGTAAAATATGATATTCCCATACCCGTAAGACCTGAATTCAAAAAGTAATGAGAATTTTGCAAACTCAGTGATTTGGCTTAAAAAGTGATTCTAACTAATTCAGAACTCATTAGGGAAATGTGAAAAGTGGCATTGTCCTAAAAAAAAAGCCAAAGACCACACACACCAAAAAACAAAACCCCCAAAATATGCTCATATAAAAACAAAATTAACAAGCACAACTAAACCTGTTCACAGAAAATTTGAAATATTATTTCAGAATAGTGTACATGCATTTTATCCTCTTATTTATAACTGCCTTCTTTAAAAAAATAACCCCTAGTAGACCCCAAATGCTGGCCACCAGGAGCAACCTCTGGCAGCTGAAATAGAAAATTCAAAGCAGCAAAGTTTTGTCTAGATGATAGACAACCATTTTCCACGGGATTCTTGGGGAGATGTGGTGGTGGTGGTGTGTCTGGAGGTTGGATGATGTTAAATTTCTTACTGGTTATTATTCACTGACTTGGTATATGTTGTTGAAATGCAATTTGCAGCTCCATACCTAATTACCAATGACAGTACAACTTCTTGTAATCAGCTAAATTTTTTTAAATGTATAAAACATAACATTCTTTGCTATACTATATTAATATAATGGTGACTTCGGTGGGGTGAGATGGTTTCAGTTTGATTCAAAACACAGATAAATGTTTAGGATACCCAAATGGATGGATCAGGTTTCAGAGGGATCTCCTGGATAAGCAAGTTCAGCTGACTGTATTTGGCACCCATGCTCTCCAAAATACCTGCTCCATCTCAAAACTGGAATGGCTCCTTGTCATTTCTGCAGCTGAGGGGTGGTGCTCTAGAATCTGATATAGGAATGCTGCTCCAGTGGCTGGAAAACTTATGCTGATTTTGACTATATTTCTTTTGAGGTCCTTTGACTTAATGTTTCTCCAACTTACACATTTACAGAGAGAATAATTTCTACTATACATTAGTGAGCCTGTTTATTCTAGCTGGGCAGCACAGATTTCTTTTTAAGTTTCTTGCTATTCATTTTGCTTACCACTGTGGATATGGAGATGTGGTTAAAAAAGAAAAGGAGGGGGGGAAAGAGCTTAGTTCTGTGTTATAATTTCAAAGATAATGGAGTGATGCTTAGGTCCTCCCTTACTTGTAGTCCTAACTGTAGCTGCTTGTCTACACTCATTCCTTTAATCATTTAGTTTGTTTATTTAGTGCCAAGAATAGTCTTAAAATGTGAAGCCTGCATCAGTCCTCAGGGTTTTCAGCCATTGTTTCCTATGAAAGGGAGAGAATAGTTATGTGTAATGCAAATGGGTAACTATTTGTAAGATTCACACATAAGATGATAAAATAATTTGGCTAGGTGTTTAAATATTGATAGCTGGGCTGTTCTGGGGTTACTTGTTTCCAAACTTCTTGATTTTGCTCCCCCTTCCTTTGTTAAATATGAATCCTTTCCCCTTACTCTTCTTTCTTCCTCTTGCTTTGCAATTCCCTTTGCTTTCCTGTCTTTACTTTTCTACAAGACAATGTCTGAGCTTTCATTTANAAAACCAAAACAAAACAAAAAAAACCCCACCCCAAACCAACACAAAACCAACCAACCAACCAACCAAACAAACAAAAAAAAAACAACAACCCAAAACAAACAAAAAAACCTAACAAGTTTCCACTTACTTTCTTTTCTTAGCTTTACAGCAGGGGAAAAACCGCATGGAGTGGTGAAAGGAAGAGCAACAACATCCTCTGTGAGTGTTGGTAGCAAGGCATCCACACTCAACTCAATTTTATATTGGCCCAGGAATATAAAAACCACAAAGCACCAAATTCCTTGCTTTTTCTATCTTTCAGCTGCCTATATATTTTTTCCCCTCCTTGTTCCTGAATACCCAAACAAATAACTATGTCAAGTGCTTTTTTGAAGGCTTTTCTCTGAGCTGCTATTTAATAATAGTGTGTTTCACTGCTTATCATTTGATCAGTTTTCTACACGGCACCTTATATCCTTAAGTACCAAGTAAAATTAACAAACTCCTCAGATAATATAATCACTTATGGTCTCTCAGATTGTCATGCATTAAATTAACTGAGAATACATAATTGCTGTCATTAATACCTCCTGTCTCCTTAATGAAGCAAAAGGTAGAGGCACGAGCTTATCCATCGTGTCTCCATGGAAGTGTCAGGACTTGGTGGATGGATTGGCTCCCAGCTCCAGGGATGCCTCCTCAGACCCAGCAGGTCTCAGTGGTTTTGCTGTGCTAAAAATGCCAAGATCTTCATCCCTTTAGAGTGGTCCCAAGGTGAGTGGTGTGTTGCTAAAGATGGTGCAACTAATGGCCACACAGAGTGCCAGAGGATGTCAGGCAGGGAGGTTCCCTGCCTGTAGTAATTCCAATATGTAAAGCAGAGCAGAATTAAACATGTGCTGCCTCTCCTTAGAGGCACTTTCTGTGCACCAGATCATAGAGAAAAGTACAAGGAGACCATTTTACACAAATACTCAATAAAATAATAGACTTACAGAGGTAAGTTATTTTGAGGACACTAACAGGTGAAATGGTATAATGAACCCACTTAAAGGAACACCTGAAAAATAAGTTCTGCATTGCAAACTGGCATGAATTTCACATAGCAGCAGGGAACTTCAATGAATATTAGTCTTGAGCAACATGCTTATGTGTGTAAAATGGGTTTCTACTGTACTTTGGATTTAAAAACATTATTCACTGTTTTCTAGTACAAAGCCCCAGCAGGCATGCACTTGGCTAGCTAGTGAAGAACTTTGCCCCAGTTTTCCATAATGCATTCATGAAGGGATTTGTAACAACCAGTGGTTACTGCAGCAGAAAGACTAAAATGTTGTACTGTGTCACTTTTGAAACAAACACAAGAAGTTCCAACACCACGGCTCTTGCAGGCTAATGATGTGCTATAAACAGTGGCCTACTGCTACCAATGTGGAGTCCATACTCAAAGCAGCCATTCATTAGGACTTCTAATTTCCTTTCTGTATACTCTGCTTTTCAGGTTAAAACTCTGGATTTCAGAAGCCTCTGTTGGTGACTCAGCCCGACTGTGAGAAATACCTGTGCCCAGCAGGGCTCCAGCACCTTGAGGACAGTCCCCAGCACATTCTACTGCAGCTCCCTGCATCTCTCAGCTCTCTTTGGTGCAGCTCAGCTGCTGTCTGAGCATCTGTGATGAGAGCAGGAAGGTCAAAGGGCTCATCAGCAGATCAACAAAATCTAAAGCCTGGGGCTGCAGCGAACGAGGCCGGAGGGTGAGCAGCAAACTGCAGTCAGCACAAGATTCCGGGCTGGGCTGGAGTGCTGCAACTGCTAAGAAGAATAATTAGGTCATTAAAGACAAGCTGGGCTTAGTTCAAAGTGAGGAACAGCACCTCCTCAGCCAAAAAAAACTTGGCTTATAAGAATTGGTGTCTTCCCCAGCCTTCCTTTCTTTCTCCCCCACTTTAACCCTACTGAGACCTTGCTTCTCTTTCCCTTCTGACCAATCTTTCCAGCTGTTCACAAATTTCTACTCCTTAGTTTCATGATCCCCCTCCCTTTCTTTTTCTTGATTTTTTTTTCTATTGTCCTAAAGCTCTCAGTATTAGATTAAGATGTGGCTTCAAGATGTATGAAGAAGGGTGTGGGAAAAAAAATTGCAAAAATCTTTATCATAAGAAGATTTATTCGAAGTTTATAAGGGAAGGTATATGCAGCCACAGAGAAATAGATGCCATTTATAGGCATCTCTGTCTTCATGAAGTTTAGACCTCCCTTTGAACCTGACATCATCAAAAATAGAGCTTAGAAATCTGCTAACATGCTACAGCACTCATTAACAGGAGAACATGTCTTATGAGTGACAGCATTGACAAGCTGTGTTGGTGCAACTCAAATAACTGGTGAAATGCAAAATGGGATGGCATGGCTGCTCTTCTGGGACTTCTGCCCTTGTCCCCCAGAAAAAGAACAAGGGCAACCTCCACCTCAGGAGGATTCTGGACAAACTCTGGTTTGAGGGAGCTGTGTCCCTAAAAGGGGAGTCAACATTAATCACTGTCCAATGCAACTACTGTGGGATACACACATCATGTTATACCAAGGAACTTTGTAGTGACAGGCCATGCAGTTTTATAGGTTTCACACTGAAAGAAGAAAATTCAGTCAATTTCGCATTTGCAAGATTGGACTTAGTCTATCATGCCTGTATTTGCACTTGATTTCAGCCCTTACCAACACAGGAAAACAGTTTTCATCTGTGCTTTTTCCTGGAACTGACCCATTTTACCTTTCCAAAGAATTTAATAATCAGATGAAGAGTTAAAAAAATCTGAAATTGCTAAAATAACTGAGAACTTCCAGGTGTGTTTGTGTGCATTAACACTGCCATTAGTGCAGCCAGTCTTTCTGGAACCTGAATTATGAATTATCATTGGAGAAAGGAGGCTTGAATTAGAGGGAAAGTGCCTGTAAGGAAAGCATTTTGTTCTTGAATCCCTAAGAGAAGTATTTTCCCTTTGGGAATGGAACAAAGCATGTGTTGCAGGTCACATATGGCAGCTATAGCAGAAATCAAGCTTCTTAATGTAGAAATCTTAGGAACTCATGCTTTCCTCCTGAGCCAATCTCAAATTAACGCTTTCATACCCTGCAATTTCTACACAAAAGACAGTTTTAAGTGAGTTGTGTGTGCTATTTGACTCTACAACCCCTCTGTTGTTTCTGCACAAGAAGCATGTACAGTTTCTCTATACAGAAATTATTTTTATGGCAGGATTAGAATATGACAGCCATGTATTGGGATAACATTATGTACAACATCCTCAACTCTGAGTCATATAACTTATGGAGCAGAAATAGAAACATCAGGCACAAAAGTGGGGGTTTGGGGAATTGGGGGAGAAATTCAATCCAGAAATTTTAAGTGGGCCTTTTTTTTTAAAACTACAGTTATATCAATAAATCCTAATAATAGCAAAAATTAACTAGTTGTTAATTAAGGAAAGCATTGTCACTCTTTCTCTCTGCAGGCCAAGGGAGTTGTTAGTTTGATTTGCAGTCAAATCTCAAGTAGAGCTGGGCGACTGCCTGGATCCAAAGGTATTCACCATCACACACAACAAGGTACACAGGGGCCAGGGCACGTGGAGACCCAGCTGTGTGCACACCCTGTGGGGGCTTCAAGATGTGGTATTGAAGGTATTTAAGAGTCAATTTGCATAAATATTCAGGATGCACAGGTGCCTCTCTGACCTCAGCCCCTGAGACTTGTGGGTTTTATCCCTTGTGATAATAAATTAGCTTTGACATGAGAACAGTGCGGGGTGAAGTTCATCTCCAAGGCTTAGAGAAGGCTGGTAAAACAGGAGAAAAGGCTGCTGGAAAAACACAGTTTGCAGGAGTCTGATTACATTTTCCAAAATTTTTTGCAGCTTGTTTAATTATGCATTTCTGTTCCTCCCATGCTGGAACTGAACTCTGCTGACTGAAACTCAAAATTTCTCCTCCCAAGTGATGAAATGAACCCACACATCCTGAAGCTCAACAAAACCAGCAAAAACTTACAACTGGATTTTCTTTCCCTTAAATTACTCCTTACCTTTTATTACTCCTACACAAATTGCTATGGTATTGTAAATATGATAAAACCCTCAATGTGAGCTGAATAAATTGATTAGGGGAAAAATAATCATGTGGGCTGGTCTAGATCAGCTTATTAAGGATTCAATACCTAATTGCATGCACAGTGGGATGAAAAGGAAGGAAGAAATAAATCCAGAGAGAAATACATGTTTGTGGAATCTTGATGGGCTGATGGCCAGTGCAGGCTGAAAAAGACTGCAGGAGTTTTGGATACAGTGAGAACCTATTACTGCTGGTTGGCATGGAGCAAAATTCAAGGGAAGACATCCACAGACTGCAGTGCCTGCAACGATATAGTTGTGGTTGAAGGGTTTCTCTTTTATGGCCTGATTACAAATGCAATATAATTAGCTGTGCCCTGTACTTGCACAGCTCCTTTAAGCAATGATCTCAGAGAACTTTGCAGAGCATGGTTAAGTGAGGACACGCATTTCCCCCGGGGACAGAACTTGAAGGTGCAGCTCCCACCTTCCCAGCCTTCCCTGTCTTCTTTGTCAGGTACATCTCTGTTTGCTGAATGGTGAAGAGCAGAGCTCGTAGGGAGAGCTAACTGATAGCAAACCACGTGTTTGTGTGAGGTTAGAAGGGTGGGAACGTGTGCCTGTGAGTGGTAGTCTGAAGGACAAGGTACCAAGCAAGAATAAAGGGTCAAGTCAGCACAAAAGGTAAGCTGGGGGGTAGAGAAGGAGCAGAATGGGTTCATATGAACAAGGGAAGTAAGGGGAGATGTGACACTGCTAGGAAAAGTGTTGCACATCAAGATGGGTTTCATAACATTCCTTATCCACAGCAGCTGAGAAGAACTATCCCCTTCAATAGTTAACTCAGTTGGATTTTCTTCCTTCTAAATGAGGGCTTGGGCATAACCCTAGTCCTCACCACCCAATGCAAAGCAAAAATCTACAGCTTCAGGGAGAAAAAGGAAACTCTTTAAATCCTCTTCCTACTATTCGTTTCCAGCAACTTTTTCAGCAACAAGCAAAGGACCATGCACAGTGTGCAGAGAGAAAACGACTAATTAGCTCCCACCAGATCTGCAGCTCCCTGGCTATGCAAAGCCTTCTGTTGAAAAGAAGTGCCCAGTCATTCTCTTTGCCCAAGCGAGTGGAAAAGGGAACAGCTCAACACCTTCCAGATTTTCGACAAAAATGAATAAAGCAGAAGTGAGCTGGACTCCTAACAAATGAGGAGGGAGTTTAGAAGTAACACAGCAGTAGTTGAGAAACTGAAGTATGTTTGAGAACTAAGAGGTCAGTTTCCACCAGATGAAGTAAAATCCTAGACGTGTTGACGATTTAGGTTTTATGCAGGAGTGGCAATTGCTCTTGCCTCAGAACAGCTGAAGACACTGTGAAAAACTGTCTAATTGGCTGCTCTGACGAGGCAGGCCACAGGTCAGGGAGGTGTTCAGGTCGCTGAAAGTTAAACAAAAATAAGTAGCCTTTTTCTAAAATGGGCATTCCAGGACTCTTGGTTGTAGGGTTTCTCCAGCAAACTGTACCAGCGAAGCAAAGCAAGATTTAAGCAGCATATGTATGTCCATAATACAGTCAAAAATATGAAATAAATATCAGGATAAAGGTACTACTGAAAACTTGGAGGAGCATCATCTTACAAAGTGCAGACAAGTGCTGTTGATAATATTTGAAAATGTAAACTGAATGGTAGAGAAGAGGCATGATTGACGACACAGAGACCTTGGAAACTGACGGAATAAAATGTGCCAAGGGTTCTGAAGAAAGAAGTAAAGCCCACCATGTGGCCAGTGGAGCTGCAGGCAGCAGGGACACACACACACACCTGCCTGGAGCCAGGTGTGCACCTGAAGGAGCCTCTCCCCAGGGTCCCCCAGCAGAAGGTGTTTTCTGCAGCAGGAAGAGGAGAGCCACTCCATGGAGACAGACAGTGGTGCTCAGCTCATGAGTGCTCACAACAGGCTTGGAGATTCTTCGTAAAAGGAGCAATGCAATACATATGTGAAGTGTTATTACTTCTGTTACAGGGTTTTATTAAATTTAATGAGGACATTGAGGGATTCCATTAATCCCAACCGCAATGCCGGTCTCTCAACATTTTCTTGATTAAGCCATTGAAAATGTAACAGCTTTGAGTGCCTTGAATTTTTATACAGTGAGATTATTAAGTGCACTCTACACACAACAGCATTTAGTCATTACACCTGAATTCTGTTCCAGCTCCTGCTTTATCTGTTCGGCCTCGTCCACAGTGCAAGAATATGATCCTAGGTAAAGTCCACAAATACATTTTTCCCGTAACACTTTGCAATAAGTGAACATTAGTTCTTGCTAAATTGGAATGGAACTTCCACTGAATTGCATAGTACAACTACAGAAGTATCTAGGGAGCAGCTTGATTAATATCATTATCACAATGAATAGTAGAAGAATTAATGTGATTTGCTGCTAACTATAATAGAGAAGCATTTAAATTTTACTTTTTGAAGGCATCTTCCTTATTTTCCTGTGCAATGTCTTTCCGCTTGCAGGTAGAAGCGAAAGTCAGTGGAGCAAGGCCTTTAAGAAGCAGAAATATTGGATTTTCACTTGTTGTTAAGCCTTGCTTTTTATTGAAGTCTTGCTATGAATACATCCATGTCTTACATCTACAACTTTTTTGTAATTTGAAATACATTTTACAATTAAGTTTGCATCTGCTCACAGTAAATTTGAAAAAAGTCTCCAATACACTTGGAAGCAATGCAGGTACTGACTTCTTCCCCCGTTATTATAAAGTTATAAAACTAGAAAAAAAGATAAAATGAGATATAGTCCTGGAGTCATGAATAAAAAATAACCATAAAAAAATTTCTTAGTAACCAACCAGCAGAAGCACATTCCAGTAAAATAGACAATTACTTGTATTATTTATTGCTGAACATTTCTGTTCCATGGATTCTTTTTCAAACTAAATACATAAGACCCATAAAAATTTAGGAGGAAGGAATACAAATGAAAAGAAATTTTTAATCAACTTACTGCTTGAAATACCTTGTAATGGACAAACAGTTTCCCTTAATGTCATTAAACTCGATAAATTTTAAGAATTTAAAGAAAATCAGGATACACAGCTTTAGTACACAAAGATACTGGCTCTGAAATACTTGGTGTTCTTTCCAGATACATATAACCAATGAAGAAAATGCAAAGGGTAGAGTGAAGACTGTGCAATTATTGAAACTATTGTTGTGCTGTAAATACAAGTGCAGACTGTTCAAAATGCTTCCAAAGTTAATAATGGTCGTAAAATTCAGAGCCTGAAAATCTAACTTGCAGAAGGCTGAGCTTCCACTTTTTCTTCTGAGGTGGCCTCAATAGGTATGTGCTCTTACACAGATTAGAGAACTGTCTTACAAGAGAGAGCAGTTTTCCTCTTGTCACAGTGATCATCAAATAGAGGAATTTTATCTACCTATTGCCAACAAGTCGTGGTACCATTCCTTTATCATGATGTGCTTTATATGTCTTCCCAGAGAAAAATTAACAAAGTATTTTTGAAGTGCTTGGGTGTTCAAGGAGCCAGCTATGGTAAAAAATCCTAACAGTGTCTTCTTCCCAACAGGACTTGTCTCCTCTCACTGCACAAGTCAAGATTTGGGTAAGCGAGGGCTGGGTGGGCACATGAGCACAGGAGGTGCTGTTTGGTGTGGTGATGACAAGAGAAACAGAGAACAGGACAAATTAAAGTGGAACTTCAGGAAACATACCCTGACTACAAGGTTTATTCAGCAACTTTTAAAAACCTATAGGCAGAAGCGTTTGAAAATTTTAAGCTGCACTTGGACAAAAAACTGCAGAAGGAACTGTAATAATCAACACTCTCTTCACAGGAAAAAAGGGAGGCAGATGTACTGATCCCCTGGTTCTCTGATAGCATGTATGTATACTCACAGTAAGTTTTGGGAGGAGGGCAGAGAATGCCATGTACCTAGTTCACAGAATGTCTTCAAGTCAGCGAGCTTTAGATGAACCTTTTGAATTTTGGGGACATGGGTGGTTAATCAGTTCCCTGTGTTACGGTGCTCCTTTTATCCAGCACAGAAAAAAACAGAGTAACCATGCTATGTGTATATTTTTATATATGAAATTATACAATTATACCGGCCTATACTCCTCCAGAACAATGAAGAATGCTGGCCCTATTTTCTTCTACTGAACAAGAATATTTAGTCTTAATGCAGGGGTTACAAAGCCTTAGCAGAGGGGCCAGTGGGGATCCCTGCCAACGGGCTGGCTCCTTTATGGAAGCCTGGCAGCCCCAGGACCAGCCTGTTCCATTCTCAGACTTGTTGAGGCTCCTGCTGGGGCTACTCTGCTGCCCAAGCCAGGAAAAGAAAGGATCTCTAATGCACCAAAGCTTGAACAGTCTGTCGATGTCATGATTTTATGAACACTCTTATTAAAAACTTAAAATTAGGTAGTTCAGTGATGTGAAATGCTCCCTGTGCAGCAACAGACTGTGCAACAATTGAGTTTCCTTTCAGCTTTTACTTTTATAAAGATGGATTCTGGGACAAAAATGGGGTTTCTGCTAAGGGAAAGAAAAGGTCTTAGTGTTTTTAGAAAAAGCATGTCCTTTGGTAGAGCCATTCTCATGTATTTATGCAGCTAATGGTGTGTATTGATGGGGTTTCATGTACGTTTTCCTGATAGATGGGCAGTATTGTTCAGAAAAATGAACAACTGAAAACATGGTAAAGAGGTACCTAGAAACAAAAGCCTAAAGCTGAGGATATAAGTTACCTTCCCAAGGCAGGGTTGTTAGCTGGGAAACAACTGTACAGTTCCAAATGTAAAAAATATGATCTGCTGCCACCTCCCTCTTGTGGACTGCTATTTATAGTGACAATTGGACAGCAGATTGCTGTTTAGCAGTTTGATGGCATCATCTGAATTCCAGGTAAGGGAGATAGCCTTTTGAATGTGAACAAATACAAATGCTGATTCCCATCTACCAACGTGTAGGCATTCCTTATCTCCCACCTTCCCCAGACCATGTGTGCCAGGACCACTGCCACAAGTAGGAATTACTAACACACAGCAGGCTCTGAAAGAACTAAAAACTTTGCTAGTTACCATGAGAAATATTGCCCCCAGGAAATGCATGATTCAAAACCAGTTTGTACATGGTGAATGCCTACCCATAACCATGCATAATTCAAGTAATTCATGAACCATAGGAGCCTCACTTGGTACTCCTGAGACAACCAACAAATGTCATTGTATGAATAATAGAAGAACACATATATTTGTATAGCACATTGAATTATCTACTGTAACTCCTTAGCTCATTCCAGCTACTGGCAATTATCTCTGTGGTAGCAGGCACTGAAAAAGCAGAATATTTACCCAGTGAGCTTTAAAATTCTGAAAGTGCTTGTCCTGAGCGGCCTCTGTTGCTTTGCCCTGCATAGGGGGCTTGGCAAATGCTGTATAATGATAAGTGCTCATGTTGTAGTTTGCAGCTCAGAGTTCAGTGCTCAGGTCCTTTTCCAGTGGGCTATTTTAACTTTGCAGCTTGTGGGTGTAAATAAAATTCAGCTGACACCATTATAATACAGTCACCAGCATTTAATTCCATAACAAACGAAGCTGGTGGGGTGGAATGCATGGTTTGACAGGTTACCTACCTGGAGTACCTTCACATCAAAATTTCCTTTCTCATCAAAGTGTTCATTTAAATGGTGCATTTTCCGAAATTGGAAAAAAGTTTTATCCAATCTATCCTCTTCCTGGGGTGAACCATTTGGTGTTTTGAAACAAGAATAGTAGAACAGGTATTTGCCAGAAAAATCAATGGAAGATCTTAAGCATTTGGAGAAACTTGTATTTTCACTGCTTAATAAGACACAAAGGCTTGTCACTTGGCCAGATATTTCTTAGCACATCTGGACTTTTCTCTGTAAATGCCAGGTGGAGTTGACAAGATACAGAAGTGTTTTGTTCTTGTTGTCTTTGTGCTTTTTAAACTGATCAATAAATGCATACGAACAGCCTGCCTGGGAATGCAAGTGAACTGTATTCCCTGGACATTTTTCAGCCTTCCCAAAATAGTCCCAAGTTAAAAAAGAAAAGTTGATCTAAAGCAGCCCAGAAGCACTGGATGTATTCAAAGTACAGAAAAATTGCAGTAAGTCTTGGGCACAAAGTTTGCACAGAGTGGAGAGACGCCCCACTGTTTCCACTCCTGCATTTGAATGTCATTGATTATGCTTATTGAAGTGGAAGACTTACAATTCATCCCATTGAAATATTTCTTACCTATTTCAGACCATTTAAATAATTTGACAAGGACCATTTGGTTCCTAATCCTAAACACTGGAGTATTTACTCCCTTTTGTGCTCTCTGAAAGTTTGACAATGTGTTTTGTTACACAAGCTACCAATGTAAACATTTTTCAGTATCAGATGTTGGACAGGTCTGCACAGAACCTGACTCAATGTGGTTTCATGAAAAACCACAGACAACTTCTTGTTGACTCAGGTTTTCAAAGTGTTGCTTCTACTTCACAGTCTGACTAGATCATTCTTTTCCAGCTTCCTTAAGAAGAATGTTTTCACGTGCTGTCAAGTTACATTGGCTACAGGAGGCAACTTGATGATTCTGAAATTGAAAGTAAAAGCTCATTATGGTACTCTGGAAGAGTTTACTTTGTTGTTCCTCTGGACCCTGAAAATTTTCCTAGAAGACTTTTCTTCTGCTTAGCTACAGGAGGCCTGGCCTAAGTCTGCTGCTTTCATGTCTGCCACGTAAATGGCAGGAAGCCTACATTTTGGCAAGGTTTTCTTTGCATTATACCCATAGGAAAGCTAGATATGTAAAACCAGAATTCCCATGATGGCACAGTCAGCAAATTATCCATTTGCTGAGGTTTGGGATACACTACTTTTCTTTTGAGCTGCAGTTAGTTAGGACTTCATCTAAATTTTTCTCTCCTGGTCTAGCCCTATTTCATTAGTTGGTATTACAAATCTCTGGGTAAAAAAACCAGGTGGTTTGGGTTGGCTCTGCAGTTCCTGGAACAGATGTCAGCAGCCTTGGTTGAGATGTGTATGTGCTACTTTAGTGCTGAATGGATAATAATCCACCATAATTTATATTTCCTAATGTTTTGCTAGGTCCTATTAAGTGAATCATGTATCATGGCATCCACAGCTTTACTTAAGGTGTTCCTTAAGTAATCAGACTTTCTGGTCTAGGAAGATTTCCCTTCTATTTAATGAGCACAAAGGATGATCCTGTGGTGCAAGTATCTTACAGGGTTGTGGCCAGGTGAAATCTTGACAGTAGGTACTTGTTTGTTAGTCAAGATTTTTTCTATGTAAAATCATTTCACTTAGGATTTGTGTTTCCACCACCCTTCAGCTGCCTACTTTCTCATTATCTAATATTTCATTTTCATATTTGCGACTTCATTTTAAGAGGGGGAAAAAAGCATTTTAAGGGACTTATGTACATAAAGACTTCAAATAATTTTCAAGTGAATCATTTAATCTTTCTTAGAAAAGGAGTAACTATAGAAGAAAATTAACTCCCAACACTGTGCAGTTTATTTCTCATGATAGTGCTTTTAAATCATAGTTTTGGATTTGCATCTTTTCTACTTTATTTTGGATAAGCTAATTAACTTTAAAAATAGTCTCCATAAGATGCAAAACATGGGAGAAAAGATGGTAGAAGCCAAAAGGTTGACTACAGCAAGAGTGGTGTTGAATTAAATTAAACTCCAGCACAGAACAAACTCTGTGGAGAGCAGGAGGACAGTCTAATTTGAAAGGGTGTGCCTTGCTGTGCAGTCTCTTTAAGTGTGATCTGCTTTTGGCCTAATTTTCTGTGACAGTGTATTTAATAACAGTGGTCCCTTACTGAGAATCCTTCTGCCTGGTCTGTCACAGTAGAAATTTTGGCTCTGTAATAGGCACATCTTTGTCAATCCAACACTTAAATTTCCTTAAGGGAATTTGGAACTCCTAACAGTTCGGCACACAGCTCCAGGTGAAGAAATTCTTTGCTGCTATGAAAGTACCCCAAACCTAAGACATTCTGCATTTGTTGCTCCTCTACCTTTTATCTACCTATTAAAAAATCAGTAAATTATATAAAAAAAAAGAAGGCTGCCTTGTAAGACTCATTACTTAAAATCCTAGGAAGGACTCTCAAGGGCAGATCAGGACTTTCAGAACAATATGGATTAATGTGATTTTTTTCTGTGTGTGCTAAAAATAGATGGCCACCACTGTTTGACAAGCATTTTATGGGGAATATGCATTTTTCATTTATGAACATTCATCATTAAGTGGCTTTATTTTTAAAACATTACCTAATGGAGCTGCATGGAGTCAAGAGCCAATGTGTGGACGTACTTCAGAATTACTTGGTTTCCAAAGCAGCAGTCCGATTTAAATGTGTACATGCCTTCTGTGACCTGCCATATTAGAGGTTCTGAATTTAATTTAGTTTAAATGTGCAATTTTATCTTTTTTTCTTTTTTTTTTTCTCCACTGCAATTACGCAGCATATGAAGCATATAGAGCAAGCCTATGAGCACGCTGTGTCTGAAGAGCTCAGCACACATGCTGAAGGATCATTCTTCTCTCTCCTCGCTATTATACAAATAATTGTAGGATTAAAAATCAAAAGAATCTGTAATAACATCTAAGGCTCTTGCATCTCGGTCTTTCAGACTTCAGATAGACACAGCAGTGTAAAAGAGAGGCTGGAATTCAGTCAAGCTCCTTATCTGGAGGGGCTCTGCCTGCTGGATCCAATACAGCACTTGATGAATCAGTGGCGTGTCACCATCTTTGCCACTGGAGAGGTGACAAACCCAGCTCCCAGCTGGCAGCAGGAGTGCAAGGTATCCTGTGTGCTGCTGTGTGAGCACCCCTGCTAACAGCAGTGCTGAGACAAGGAGATGCTGCAGCCATGGCACCACCTCTGTCTGCAGAAATCCCCCAGCCCAATGGGGGATCTCATCAATCAAAACTGAGGAATGAACCTTGCTTTGTTTCTTTATCTTCACTTTTCATTCTCTGCTCACAGGAAATGAGGCCATAACAAACCATGTCTTGGCCTAGACTGGGGAAAACTAATTCCAGCACAACCCCATTTTGTCAAAGGGGATTTCAGCTCCCATGCTCTGAAAACTTGTGTTTTGTTGCAGAGCAAAACTGTGGAACAACACAGCCATCCTCAATTTACCTTTACCTGTCCTCTATCAAAGTCCACTGTCACAGAAGGTGATGTGGAGACAGAGAACCAAATTGGCATCAGTCCCTCAAGCAAAGGTGACAGGTAGAAAGCACAAATCCCAAAGGATCCCAAAAGGAGGTCTAATTTTAAGAAGGTTTATTATGTTACTTCATCTCAAATAATAGTATTTAGGAGGGGTTGAAGTTGTACACAATGAATTATTTCACATTCTGAAACCACTCACTAATTTAAGCCAGACATGAAAGCTGTATGTCTGGCTATGAAACATGCATCTTGTCCAAATTATCTCTATTATTCTTGCTAAGAAGTATATGTATGCAGCTCAGTGAAGAGCATGCACATAGTCAAATGGAAAAAGGAAATTATTCAGGGGAATACTTTGTCATTTGCTTTGTTGTTCATGTGTGTGTCTCAGGACTTGGGATGTATTTAGCACTTCCTGCAGCACGTATGCCCCAGAGTAAAATAATCAAGGTGAGTTCAAAGGTGCACTTACCCACATTCAGCACCATCATTTACTGGGGAGCTTCACTCAATCTTTTAAATATCTTTTCCAAAAGGAAGTGCAATCACTTCTGGCTGGAAAAGAAAAACCTGATCACTCTGAGCTGTCACCAAGCATCTCTCAACTGAGGAGAGTATTTCTGTTATCTCTCCTACAGTGAGTGCTGACTGTATAATGACAGCCATAGCATGCATTAAATTTACTTAGTGATGCACTTGTATGACTGGAATAATGGCAATTGTCTCCCTTGTCCACATTGCCCCTACATCCTAATATTAATGAAACCATGTCTTTAGGCACCCTTTCCTCAAGCCCTGATTGTCTGCCATAGACACCTGTACTCTGTGCTGTGTTTAAAAGTAACAATAAAACTCACAGGAGTAAATTGATGTGAAAAGGCACCAAAGTCAAATGGAGACATTTCTAATTTTATCTTACTGTCATCTTCTGGTGCATTCCCAGCCATGTAATAAGGAGAAAAGAGGGAAGGCTGAGACTGATGAGAATAGTAAATTGTTTTTTGACAACTGGCTTCTAACTTTAGGTTTCACACACACCCCTTCCTCAGCCTTTGGAAAGTGTGGTTACTGAATTCAGCACAAGAAAATGCAGGGAGCCAAGGCAATGGTTTCCTGAAGCTGAATGAGAACCAAAGAAGCTGCACACAGAGACACAGCCCAAGGAAAGCCCCATAGTAATTTCCAGCTCCTGCATTTTTAAATGTTCTCTTCTTGTTTAGGGGTGCTTTATTAGTCAATTGCTTCTCCTCATTAACTTATAGCTTGGCACTCACTGCTCTGTGAACTGCCCTAACAGCCCCCAAGAGCACTGCTCTAGTGAAGGATCTGGTTGTGTTTCCATTATAAACCTACTTTCAGAGATATTTATAACTCAGCCATTTGAATTTTCATCAAGCTTTGGGGAACTTGGCTCACAGGTCAAAGAGTGAAACAATTTTCAGCTTATGAATTTGAAAAGAAAAAATTTTAGCCAAGAGCAGATTCCAGCACAGAAAAGTTCGTCATGATTTAGAAGCTTCCAGGATAAGAAAATTTATATTTTTTTATAGAGGAATTACATAATGTGAATTACATATGTCACATTTATGTGTATAAATTCAGATTAATAGAAAACTTTGTGTTAATTGCTCGAGATGTTTTAATTTCAGCATCAAAATATGCTGGTTTTGCAACTTATCTAAAAGGTAAAAGCATGGATAGTATAATTTCATTTTCAGTTTTTGAAAATTTGTGAAAGGTTTTGGGTTTATAAAAGTTTCATAAAATATAGAACAAGAAAATATTGATGGAGAATAGCTAAAAAAGCAAAAAAATTCCTTTGAGGCTATCTAATTGATTATTTCATATAATCTAATGATAACCTAATCTGTTTGTACAAGAAAAAGTTATGACATTTTGTTTTCTTTTCCTTACATCTGTCTTGAATATATTCAGTGCCACATTCAAACTCTATCTTGTTAACAAGGAAATGAAAGCTGCTTAACACTCTTAAATTTTGGGCTGGCTGATAGTTACCTTTATAGTTGGAGTGCTTTACTAGTGCAGATATATTTACATAAATATATTTCCAACATGCATTCAAAGATTTGCTTGAATATTCAGTAATATTTGTCTTCTGGCAAATATTATTCTAACTGATATTTATGGTAATTTTCTCGGTTATTTCACTTTAGAATCTAATAAACAAAATTTCTATTCTAGATTACTTCATTGAGATCCTTCTCTTTTATCAGTGCTTTCTATTGCACATCTGCTGTCAGTACCAGTCCCAGCTCTGCTCTAAACCACAGTTCCCAGCCTAAGTCAGCTTTCACTTGGTAGCTCATCTCTCACTCTGCCTCCGCGCTGCCCCCACGTTGCACCACCTCCTCTAGGCCACCGAGATAAAAACCGAACAGGCTCATCCTTAATGATTACCTTTGTAGAGGTCCATTAGTTGCCTTCCTCTCTCTGAAGTTCGAAATTACCCTGTCTTTGATGTTCGAGCCTATTTTTGTGTCTGTGCAAATACCTCATCCTTTCCACCGTGCTTCCTGACCTTGGAAATTAACTTTTTCATCCGCTTTGTGTTGTACATAAGATGCCTTAAAGTCCATGTAAATTGTGATGACGGTTTCCTCTCTCTTTTTTGCTTTATCTCTCTTTTTTCCCTCCTCTGTCCTTAGCTTCTCCACTACACACTTTTTAAAACATTCTCAATATACAATCAGAGTAATTTTCTGCTTGGTATGGAACCATTTTTTATTGTTAAAAGTACCCATTTCCTACTGTCCACTCTGTCCCCAAACCATCACCCAGCTCTGAAAAAAACTTTTGTCCAATTTTAGGTATGCAGGGGGTCTCTTTAAAGTAAAACACAGTACCCTTCTACTTTTGGATACAAGTACAAAAAAATGCATATTGTTAGTATTGCCATTCTCAGGATAGTTTGGAAATTGTGTATACTATTTATAATTATTTTCACCTTGTTTCTTTTTGATTTTTTGATGACAATTTACAGTTCAGCACTGGTTGGTATTATCCATATTGGTCAGTTTTCAGTTATCACATCTCAAACATATAAATAAATATTAATTCTTTCCCTGAATAATTAATTCTGTTCAACCTGTCTAAAATAGATGGTTTCACTGAGGAGTAATGAGCAGAAAGCTGCTTTATCCACAACATTTCTGTTCAGGTTTCTGTTTGCCTAAACTTTTGGGTAATGATTGAAGTGGTGGATGAATAATTTATATACAATTGCAATGTTGTGCCAGAAAATATTGTTTTCATTTTAGATGAACAGGTTTTTTAAACTTTTGTTACAAATTTTTAAATATCTGCAAACAAATATATAATCAAGATCATGAGTTTACCCATCATATATTGTGTATTTTTGGATCCAAATTCTTACATATGCAATGGCATTTACAAAATCAGGGTTGAAGTTCAGAAAACCCAATACCATAATTACCTTTGCTAAAATCTCTAATCTTCCAGTACCTGAAAGTTTAAAAAATTCCTTTCTTTTCATTTTGAAATGAAAAAAAGAGGTAAATAGCTCAGCAAAGTTCCTGCAAAACCAAATATTTGAGGATTTTTACTGCAAAAAACTTTTTTTTTAAAATGGAGGGTCTGCTTGTGTGAGGGTCAAAAGAGCTGTGTGACCCTGAGTTGGACTTGCATCATTCCTGTATGGGGATATAATGTCATCTGACAGCAGCAAAAGTCAGAACATGCACTCCAACCTTACAAACCCAAACCTTATCAAGATGAATCTTTGCATAGTCCATAGTCATCATGAGGTTTGATTTATAGCTGCCTTGCTCTGAAACTTTTAAAGAAAAGCCTCTTTATAAGGGAAAGCATGTAGGTACCACTGCAAGGAGTGTTACAGTTCCTTTGATTTTTTTTTTATTTTGGTCTTGAACACCTAGGTTTTTCTCCCTCCATGAAATTCCAGACTGGTTTTGCAAGTGAAAATGTGGGAAGGACTTTGTCTTGAATATGCTTGAAGTTAGTACTCACTTAAAATTGTATGCAGCATCTTCCCTGGCTAGATCAGTGACAAAAAGACCTCATTATCTTCACTCTACATCCAGTCCTCCTGTAACTTTCATTTCCAATGAGGATTGAAACTCTTTTCCCATACTTCTTCCTGCTGAATTATAATTGAGCTTCAAAAAGACTGCAGAACTTGCCTCCTCAGAAAGCACTAGAACAATGACATTGAATTTTGAAGGATTTCTCAGATTTTCTCTTCTGCAGTACCTTCTTAATAATTTCCCCATCTGACAAAAACATTGGTAAGATAAAAGAACCAATTATTTATTATTTTAAAGCTTGCTTTTCATGTAGTTTTTTTTTTTTCTTTTCTTCCATGACGATTCTTCAGGAATATACTGTCTCTCTCTCTACAATAAATAAGACTTCTGTCAATAAGATCTGTGCCTAATGTATGAGTGGATTGTATTATATTTTGACACCATAGTAAAATTTGTCTCCAAGGAGATCAAAAAAGACAAGAGGGGAGAAATGCTTCATGTATGCATTTGAAGTTGCTGCTGCAAAAAATAGGGAATGTAAATAGTCATGGAAGAATACTGTATTGTATCTTCACTAAATGGCAAGGGTCTTTGAGGGGTGGACCACCCAAGAGCAAGTAACACATACCATGTTCTGTGCCTTATGTATCCCATCAAGTCCTTAGCATGAGGATGTATTTACCAGACAAAAATATAGCCACAGGAAAGACTGTTCATACATTAATTTACTATCTTGTGCATGTATGTTGGAATAATTGCTCATGTTCTAAATATTGTAAACTAGAAAAGAGATGTTCAGCTGCAGTTATCTGCAAGCTAATAGCTAATAGTAAAATAAGCAACAGCTAGATATCTTGAATAAACATTTAATTATAGTTAAGTATCTGGATCTTTTTAATATCAGATTAAGCTAAAAAAATCAAATTCAAATAAGATAGCATTTTAAAATTTATGGGATCAAAGATAAACAATGTTTTCCTCTAAAGGCTTAATAACCTGTTGATTGTATTCACTGATGTTTGTTGTTACATTTACAATAACACACAACTGTTGGAGAGAGAATGCATTTAAAAACCAAGTCACTCAGATGTAAAATGAAGTTTCAAAAGTAGCTGAAGGAAAAAAAATAGCATGCCTTAGAATCTGTGAGTTAACCTTGCAGACTCTTCTTTCACACCATGGGCTACAGAAAGAAGAGTCAAGCCCTGGAGAAGGTTGTGCTCTAACAAGGTGACACAAATACTGCATTGTGAACCAAACTCATCAAGAACTTGAACCTACCAAAAACCCCATATGTTTGGCATTCTTTCCCAAATTAATTGAAAACAGAATTGCAAATAAATGAAGTTCTGTTAGCTGGTAAACAGAGGGGAGAACATGCTGACCCTCACCCATAGGCCCTTTCTGTGACTGAGACACATATGGATAAACAGAAAATCAGTATTGTTGCATTTAAACCGTGTAACTTCCCAGTTTGAAACACCAACTTTTCAGAAACAAGCTCCCTTCCTTCTGCAGGTGTGTCCCTCAGAAATTGCCCTCCTTCCTACAGGGCCATGGTGCCAGCTGGCTGATGCTCTAAGGGAGAGTGTTGGTGTGAGTTTCTGCAGCAGCTTCACTCTCATTGCAGGCTCCCATTTCCCTTTGCACAGCCCATGGAGCTGCCTGCTGGAGGTCCATGTGCCTTCAGACACAAGACAGCTACAAAGAGACACAAACCATGAGCATTGTTTGTACTTTCTGTGATATTTCCATGAACTTGCCAAACCAGCCTTGTCCCATTCCCATCCATTGAATCATTTGCTCCTTCTCTGTACTGCATTGTGTTTACATGGGATCACTGGCCAGCTTGATCCCCTTTTTTATTTTTTATTTTTTATTTTTTTTTTTCATTCCTGTTTTAGTTCTTTTCAAAATTTTTCCTACTGCTATGCCTAGAGCTTCACAACACCTTGCCCAGGGGCTTATGAATAAAGCCATGCTGAGAGAAGGACAGAAGGGAGCTTTCCCTGGTTTTGATGGCACTAGGGATGCACTCTCTGCTGAGTATGCATCAGCTCCCTGGGTCTGCCAGCTCGATTTCTCCTGGGAACCCAGAGTCTTACACTCCACAGCATCCAGAGAAGAGCCCTGTGTAAAAATGTCCAAGTGCTCTATAGATCTTAACAGCATCCAGATTTCCAGCAGTTCTCCTGGAGATTTGGTGTTTTGGTTCACCAAAATTGATTTCTAATTGTAGAGATTCTTTCCTTTGGGTATGCTGCAGCGAGGACACAGCACAAGATAATCCTGCCCCACATTTCTTCTGTTGGGAGAGTCATCTCGCTTTGCTAACATTTTGCTCTGTGCTGCAAATAAATCTCATTTATATGCCATGCACCACATACAACTGAATTGTGCATTAGCCCAAGCAGGATAATAAAAACTGCAATCCATCAGTGTCCTTGCTCTCTTCATTTTTCACTCACTTTCAACAGAATCTCACCTGTCTCTGTCTTAAGGATCCAGTTTATGTTTATTTTCTCTTTTCACATTTTGACGGTCTCTACGGAAAAGATCATACTAAGGAATATCTACTAAGTGTAAAACATATCCTGTCTGTATAATGAGGGACATTTTCTACTTTTTTTGTGGCTACACATTTAAAAAATAGTACTACAAAAATTGAGATAGTTTCTATTCCCTGGAGTTAGTATACTGCTTATACATTTTCAAACTACTTTTCTTACCCTTTCTTACAGAAATGTTATTCCCCAGGGCTATGAAAAAGTCTCGTTTTTGTGCATACACCTGCAAGCTAATGTAGCAATCAGTTACAAATTAATGTAGCTTCTTGTAATAAATATGATGAGCTAGGCCAGAAATTTTAAATCACATATTTCAGATATGTGTGTGAAGCTATTTCTAGTAATTCCGAGAAGATACTTCAGAAATATGTTGGTATGTGGAGATGGTTTTAAAAGATGCCCTTCTTTGGTGGTAGGTTCTGTCTCTGACTCAGATGAGCTCTGAAATTCCAGGTTGATATTAATTCTTCAGTCCAAATTAAATGAATTCTCTTAAAAGTCTTAATGATCTGAGTTGGGAGGGAAGACTGTATATAAACCTCAAAGGACATCTGGACAAGGACTGCCCAATAAGCCAGCAATGGAGAAATCTTAAAAGGAACTTTACTGCTTTATACCCTCCAGTTCAGCAGTGGTATTGGACCTGGAGGAAGAGTATTCTGTATTCCCTGTTCCGTAGGGAGGAAACCATGGAAACTTCTGGGCACCAGAAAACCCTGTTATCTTCTCTTTGATACCACAGGGGTCCAGTTAATTCCTTATCTTACACATCCATGGTCCCCTAAGATGCCTTTGTCTGTACCAGTTGTTACATTCCGCTCCTCCAAAGTATTGAGCAGAGTCTCAGCCATTACTGGGCAGCACGAGGGTCATTTTTGTCCTTCCCTGGCCTGCCTCAGCTGGGCATCACACAGCCCTGGAGGTTGCTCTAGTCCTGCTCACAAGAACTCCTACAAGCCAAAAGAGCAGATGAAAAAGAGCAGGAAGAGATGGCTCCTTGCTCTCCCCTTTCTACTTTAGGTACAGACTGTAAATCAGTAGCAGAGGATGTGTTGTAGAAGGAGTTGCACTGGTTCTAATTTTGTACCGTGGTGGTCTTTTTCCATGGTTAGTCAAGAAGGCATTTCCCCACCATCTGGTTGCACAGAGTCTTAGAAATTAAGCTTCAGACAGATCCTAGAAAACTATCAAGGCTGATTCTCCCTGTTCCCTGCCAGCTGCCTTCTCTAGCCCTTGCTTCTAAGAGTCCTGGGAAGGAGGGAGTCTTCCAGGGTACTCAGATTGGTCAAATGTTTTTCTTGCTCTGCCAGGTAGAATTTGTTTCCAATATCCTCTATCTTTTTATCCTAGCTTTTCTTTAGTGTGAAGTTAACTGGCTTTCTCCTTGCCTGTCCTCTAATACGTACTTCCAATGTCATCTCTATTGTATCAACTTTTCAGGGCATTTTTATTCTCTATACTTCTCCTTGTTTGCATCCAGATTTAACAAAAAATAAATAATGAAAATAAATTATAATTAATGAGAGGTAGTTTCAAAATTGAAAGCTCTGTAGTCTCAAATTTCTCCCAGTTTTGGACTGTATGGCTCTGGGGTTTTGGCAAGCATCCATATCTAATAATAATAATGCTCAATGACACAATGACTTTTAAAAATGAGGCTTAAGAAAAATACTTTTAAGCCAGTAGCTGCATGTTTCACCAAAAATTCCCAGGACTACAGAGAAGATGGATTATCATGAGAAGAAGTAATCCTATCAGACTGTCTGTTAATTCTATTAAAATTATGCAAGTGACAAGTACTCTCTTAAGCACCGAGTAACCCTTTCAGAAGTGCCCCTATGAGTCAGAGAATGTTGATTTTCATGCAGCAGGAGAGAATACATTACTTTATACCTAGGTATATGCTTATTTCTCAGAGAATACAGAAGTCTTTCTTTCATTGTTAGCATGTCGTTGTCTGTTGAATTGTTTAAAGGTAATGACTGGGTGGGGTTTTTTTCACTCCCATCGTCAATAGATGTGTATCCCATACTGGCAAAGAGCACAGCACTGCTTATAATGGCAGTAGGAACCACTGAAGAATATTCTGCAGTTGGTATTTATCATAGGGAGCTTTCTTGTGATTGCATGGTTTTATTTTATTTAAACCTCTTGAGTTCTGTTTAATAGGTAGTGCTGTAACAAACTGGATGAAATTTTATCACGTCCCTATGGTCATGAGGAACAGAGGAATAGCCATACCTGAACATAAAACCCTTCAAACGCTGATCTTGCCTCTTTTGACATTTCATTGCCATTTCAAAGATGTAAAGTTATTAAAATGGGTGCAAAGCCTTACTAGCCCCAAAGCAATTAGAGTTTCCCATCTCGTCGTACTTGTCTAACTCCCACTGCTGCCAGTGCAAGTGCAGAGAGCCCTCAGACCAGAGCAGACTGAAAGCCTGTTATGATCTAGATGTGAGTGTGACCTTGAGAGGGGATATTTGGAGAATGTGCAATTCAATAAGTACTTCTGATCAAAAGTTGTATTGTGCCGAGCTTGCATAATTTCAAAATAATTGGAAAAGGTGATTTATCTCCTGCCAAATTTTAAAGGAACTTTCTAAAAGCATGCAGCATGTCTCAAAGTGTTAAACTGTGTCCTAAGGCTGTTAGATTTTACACATTTGCATGACTTCTTAAATCAGTCCTAAAGCTGTTGCTTTCGGTTATTTTTAATGTAGTCCACAGAACAGATACTGTTCCATTTTTATCATTCTCTTTGGTATCTACACAATGACAAGAATTGTCTTTTTGACCTTTAATCTAAAGACATTCAGACAAGACTGAGAAAGTGCACATTTGGAAATATTGCCTTCAGAGATAGGGAAGAGGGGGGAAAAAAGAAAAAAAATACGTGTGTGAGAAGAAAAAGAGGGACTGAGAGAGAGAGAGCAAACAATAAAGCACCTCTTTCAGTCTCTGTCTCCAGAGTCTGCATTCAAAGAATACAAGTGTGCAAGTGGTCTCAAGCAAACATGAAAACATGGTAGACTTCTTACAAAGGAATTTATAAAAAGAATTTGAAAATGCTGTTAAACCCCAGTGCAAGGAAATGGATATATCCAGTCTAAACTCTCAATTCGGAACAGTAAATATGTGTTTCATGAAGGTTGAGGATTTTGAGCTAGTTTTTGCCACTGCAATCCTTTCTGCATCAGCACCTCCACACTCTATTTCCATGCATTTCAGGCTTGGAAGTGGGAGTGGAAGTATGGAAAATCTCCTAAATGTGCTCTGCTCCCATCCTTTCACCTTTGCCTCATTCACTTGGCTCCAGTTGCACACATCTGTTTCACCAGGCCTTTCTCTGGTGCCTCCTTCAACAGAGCCCCCTGTCTGAAATTTGCTTCCCAACCTAATCTATTCTGCCTTCACTCCATATTCTTTAAAGTCTCTTCTCAAAATATTTGTCTCATACAGTCTATAAGCCCCAGTCCTTCCATTGAGTCCATCAAAGAAACAGATAAAAAACAAACAACCCCCTGCAGACTTACTAGAGTGTGAGTGCTCAGTCACTCTTCCTTTTTAAGTTTTATTCCCTCCCTGTTTGACTTGTTCTGTCTGTCTAGACTGATTGTTAATTGTCCTGCAGTTTTATACCTAAGTCGTGAGTTTCCCAGAGCAGAGCTTTCCTTTTAATAGATGGAGTCCATGAGAGATAAAACCTCCTCTTGGCACAGACAGAAATTGTATTCAAATATTCTCTGACCAATTACTCAATATCAAAAATTATTGAAAAAGCTCACAAAGGGCTATCACCACAAAATTACTATCACAATTTATTTAGCTGAGAAATGCAGATAAGCATCTGGGTTTTCAGATGCTTTTTGAGACAAAGAACTGTATTCATCAAGTGCTTGGAGACGCAAAGCAACCATAAACCCAAAATTTTCTGGCCAGGGAAACAGTTTTACAGCTGTTTTCTATTGTCAGAGTGACTCAAACCATATGGGTGAATCCAGTCCCAAATCTTCTGACATCCACCAATCACTTGCTTTCACCTAGACAGCTGCAGATTTAGTCAGCTTCACCCTGACTTCTGAAAATTTAAACTCACTATTTAGGTCTAGCAAGGCTCAGCCTGAACCATCTCTTTTTTTCTCTCTTCTCTTTCAGGATAACATTCACCTCTGTAAGTCAGGCACGGGGCTGATTCACAAAGGCTGCCCTGCCTACACAGGCAAAGCTTCAGTAAGACAGCAGTGAGGGAAGAGCCTTCTGCTGACCATTTGCAAGGTAACAAGTTCATTCTTTGTTAGACCAGGACTTGGCTTCCAATATATTCAGGATGAAAGCTGGAGTCAGGCCAAGGTCATTGCGCTGGGATTTTGTTTGAAGGTGGAATTTACTTTATGATTTTGAAGAGCTTTGTGCCTTCTACGCTTGAGGCAGTTGGATTTCTCTGTAGTTATGTGTTGCAGTTTGAAAATAAATGTGCCCATTGTTCATTATTAAGAGCATAATGGAGGAAGATAATTTTCATGATCCTGGAAAGAAGCATAAGAGGGTTGTTATTAATACATATTTTTATGTTTTATGTTATAAAGATACAGGATCCCTATTCTAACATGCTTCCACAAAGTGAGCTCTAAATAACAGTAGATTATGTCATAGGTCCTCCAGGCCATCATGGGGGACAAAACAACCCCAGATTTTGGTTTACAAAATGTTTTTCTCTGGTCATATGTCAAAACAGGTATATCTGAGACTAGAGCTAAAAAAATCTACAAGCAAAGATGGGTCTACTTGCAAAATGCCATCAGATTTACGAAGGGAAATAAAAAAGAATAATTTTCTTAGCCATTCCATTAATTCTTCTATTTTCCACTGGAATTTGTCTTCTGTAGTAATGTGATGCACAAAGTGTTTAGAGCAAATCATTATTTTTTTAACTGATAAAGACTTTGGGCTAAGTGCTAAATGGATTATTGTTCTGAGGATCTCATGTACCAGTGTGAAGCAGTAGAGAGCTCTCAACAGCATGGTCCATGTTGATCTCTTTATAAAAATCTCCCTCTTTCGTTGAAGTTCAGCTCTTTGTACTTGTAACTCCAAGGCCTGGTGGGCCTGGTCACTCCTCCATGGAAAAAGGGCAGCCACAGCCAATGCTCATCCCACAGGGTCTGAGCAAGGCAGGCAAAAAAAATACATTTCTCCATGCTCTGCACCACGAAAGAACAGCATTCACACGAGGAGTCTGATTTAAAACAATCATTTCCCGCTACACGTTTTGGTACCTTTCTCCTTCCTCTTTGCTCAGTCCTCTTTTAAAAACAATCTCGGGCTACTTGTCACAGGCACACTAAAGGTAAAATGTAAAATAATTACAAAATCTAAAATGCAATCAAAACGTGGCTCTTGACCAGCTTAGACTGCCACATACCAGGGAAAGACACGGGGACGTCAGACAAAGTGAAGCTATCACAGCTCCAGTTTAGTGTTGATCTTTGGCCAAACTCTTGGCAGACAAATTTTGACACTGCCCAGAAGGCCAAGTTTCTTATGTAACAGAGTAATTCATCTGCCCAGCCTGAGGGCTGTCTCTCTGTCACCTCTATCTTTAGAAAGCGATGAGTTTATTCAGTAATTGAAGGCACCAGTTTTGAGGGGAGGTGGCTCAGGACCACGGGCCAGCTGCTGCAGCCCTTTGGCCAGCCAGGCCTCACCGAGCCCCACTCGGTGCTCTGCAAATCTGCTTTTCTGAGGGAAATTTTTGCAAGCCCAAGGAAATGGAAAAATGGGAGCAGCAAACGTCTTGTGCAACTGATCTGTTGGTTCATATTCTACCAAGTGGAAAGAAGAAAACCACTGTTTCAGAAAAATAGAGCACACAAAAAAAGACTCAAGGCCCCATATTCCTCTGGAAACTTTGTTTTAATTAGCTTTGCATGGAGTACTTTGTCTTCATCCCTTCCTTTGGGTTTCATTTCCATATCTTTAAAAGTCCCTGACCATCAGGTTCACTTTATTTAGAACAAAAAACCTTACCTCAAGACAAACTGTTTGTTTTCTTTTGTCTTGCAATGATGTTATTGACCACTTTCTGCAGCCAAATAGATTTTGCCTAACTCCTGTATGTGAGCCCAAAGGGGTACATGTATTTAGGGTTTTTCAGTCCACTGGAAGTGGGTAACTTGTTTCCTTTCTCTTGGCTAGAAAGGCTTGTTTCCTTGCACAGGGAGAAGACAGACACTCTGATTATCTAAGGCTGCCCAGAGAGGAACCCCTGGACCAGGTGCTGCTCTTCAGCTCCCAATCTTCAGTGGAGATTGCTGCAATATGTTCCCAAACACTTTTGAAATTTACCCTGCTATTTCAAGACTGGATAGGGAAAACAGAAATTTAAATTCTTAACCAAAACTATTTTGTAGTTCTACCTATTTGCCTCACTTTTCTGTTACTTTTTTTCTAGAGCTCCTATTTTTTCCAATCCTCTTTCCACTGCTTTCCTACTGTCCAGAGGGCAAATATACAGCTCATATAAGTCTTACATCTCTTTGACAAGGCAATGACTTTATTTCCTCTCCTGCTTTCAGATCCTAGTTACAATAACATCAATGGGGCTGTGAACTTTCCTCAAGTTTCACCATTGTGAGATTAGTAGCAGGATCATTCTTTTTATTTGGCCACCTTTTTGCCTAATTATCCCTAGCTTGGAGCAGAAATAGAACTGGTGGTAGCTTTTTTGGTATGTGTGAAAAGCAGTCTTTTCCAAATTTCACTTTAATCAAAACTGAAAAAGAACCTAAAAGATTTCACAATTTCCTATGAAGTAGAAATTCTGAGAATTCTTTTTTTTCCAAGCCTAAGACATGTGATATTTCCCAGATTAAATATCTTCCCCGTAGCCTACATTAACTCAAAAATAAAAAGCCATTTCCCTCATTTTCGTTGATGCAAAGAAAGTGAGTTCTGTTGAACAGCTGCCTGAAACTCCAAGGTTTGTGGCCTACTTTATAGCCAAGGCTTCCTGGGCTCTTCTACTCCCTGTGCCAAGCATGAAAGAGCTAGCTCGTGCTGAGATGATGACCTTGGGCTCAAAGGTCACTAGTTTAGGAGGCAGGCTGCCCCAAAATTCAAAATTCCAAACTTAATTCTGGTCTGCAATTGGCAAATGTTTTGTGACAGAAATCTTTCAGGCTGAACACAGAGACGTTTTTTATTGGAAAATGTTATTCATAACACTAACTGAGAACAGCATGGGGTTGTCCTACTCCAGGGGAAATTCTGGGAGTTCAGAAGAAATCCCTGTAAATAGGTTACAGAGAAGAGCAAATACTTTCTTCTGTATCTGTGCCAGTGAAACTGTCAGGATCACGCCCAGGGCACATACTAAGAGAGAGACTGTCTGTGGAATGATGATAAGAGCCTATTTTCTGGCATCTATCATATGTCATGATCAGACCCATAAAAACCACGCACAGAACACATGGCAAGTTTCCACAGTTGCTGGAGTCAGGCACTGCAGTTACATATCTCATTTCCTCCCTGTCCTTTCCATCCATGGTAGGACTCAGTCATGGTTGTGGCAGCATCCTCTGCAGAATTTTCGCCGGGAAAGGTGAAGTTTTCCACGTTTCCCTTTTGGGGATTAACTGCACAATAGCCAGGCTTGACAGGCTCCCTGGGCACTAAACACCTAGGAAATGCAGAGATGTTGCTAATGGGTGGCATGGTTATAAATCAGTTTTAGAATTCATTATTCCTTTTCTCTTCTGACCGTGCTTCTCTGTGAGATCCGGCCTGAATGTGATGAAGAAGTGGTCAAAACCAAAATAGTCACTGCAGTGTGACCCTTGGACAGCACAAAGTCAAATTTTCAAGGGATAGCTTATTTTCTTTTGCAAATGCAATTTGTGCTTACAGGTATGAATTGCATTTGAAGAAATGGGAAAAAGGATTAATTTTGCCCTGCATCTGTCTCAGAAGATCCAGGCTCAGTAGCTGGTCCTTCTGCAGGTGCAGACTTCTCACTGTTGATCTATGAGTTAAAAAAGGAGGGATATGCCTCAGGCTGTAGGTGCCATACTCCTCTCTCACAGCTGACATGCAGTCTATCCCAGGACAGAAAAAGTATATGCTAGAAGAGAAGGAACCTTGTCCCTCCCCCGTGAGCTGCTGTATTATACTTTGAAGATAATGCAAATCCTGCTAGTAGTCTCAAAGTCCAGCTAGCACTCAGTGCAGCATAAAAAGAAATGGTGAGCAGCCAAGGCAGTAACCACATTGAACTTCACTTTTCACTTAATGAGGATGACTAGACTTCATAACAAAAATTATTTTCATAGGAAGAATTATGTTCTTAATATTGTTATAAAGTTCTGGTTCATATATTCACCCTTTAATTATGTTCAGTAGTACTATTCTGCTTTGTTCTGTTCTATTTTATCTTATTCTGCACATGACGTTCATAGAAATCAGGAGGATCTTTTGATTTTAGTAGGTCACGGACTTCTTAGAGGGGCTCCAAAGGCTGATCACGGCCACGAAGATGCTCAGAGGGCTGAAGCACCTCTCCTGTGAAGACAGGCTCAGAGAGCTGGGGTTGTTCAACACTGAGAAGAGAAGGCTCTGGGAGACATCATTGTGGCTTTCCAGTAATTTAAGGGGGGCTTACAAAAAGGATGATCCTTGTGGGCCCCTTCCAGCTGAGCACATTCTGTGATTCTGTGACTCTGTGATTCCCACCCCAGTTCTGGGGGTGCAGGTCAGTGTTCCATGTGTGCTGTGAACCCAGCTCTGTTTACACAAGTCCAGCAGTCATGGCACGCTGGGAAAAAACCCTATGGAATTGGAGACTCACATTCTCCTAAACAGGAGAATAGTCAAGGAGAAGAGTGATGTTTGGGACAACAGAGAGGAAGGGCTAAAGGTGGGAAAGGAAAGCAGCTACAGGGGGTGGGGGCCAGGTGAAAGGCAGAAAATGACTGAGAAAGTCTAAGAATAAGATGAGAAGATCCTAGATAAACCAACTAAGTAAGAATAAAATAAGAAGATCCTATGTAAACCAGAGCATATCTCCTCACAGAACAAAGAGCTCATAGGTGTGTTAACATGAAGAACTATAATTGCTACTTATAGTCGTTGCCATATTAATAATAATTATCATAATCATTTTGGTGGTAAGATTATTATTGACATGGGGCTAATTACTATGATAATAAGTACATTAATAATGCAGATGCTCTATAGTCCTGAACTATGACATGTTCCTACCATTCATCCTTGTGAGTGCCTTCCAAATCAAAGTCCAGGAAATCACCATTAAACCACTGGTGTGCCTCAAGGCCAGCAAGGATCAGTCCATCACAGAGGATAATCCTGTGTGGTGAACCCAGAAAACACAACTCTGCTCTGAAACTGATTTGTGTAATACCCTGAAATTTCAGGGTGCTGTGTCCTTCATTTCAAACTCTTCAGATATTTAGGATCTGGCTTTTGAATATAAGATGCTGAGAGGTATTTAGGCTTGCAAAATGCTTATGGAAGTGCCTAAATGGGCACAATGGTGGGTCTTGCTGCCTTTCTGTGACACCTGAAGGAAACTCACATCAAAGGGGATGAGGAGCATTCTCCTAGAGAAAGGCTGCTCAGCTGGAAGCTCCCTGTGGCAGCACTATGTCATGAACTCCACAGTCCATGCAGGACAGCAAGAGTAGGAGGCAAAGATGGACACAATTACAAGGATGTATTTCAGGATGTATTCTCCTGCATTTTTTTACAAAGATAGTCCTGAATCTGTGAACAATTCCATAGGAAAAAAAAAAAAAAAACGGTCTAAAGTATTCAGCAACATTTGCTTTTTAAAGATAGAGCAGCAGCAAAGAAATTCAAATTCCCTGCAAATTCTCTGGGATTCACTAAAGATGGAAACTAGAGCAGCAGAGAGGTGGATCCTGCAAGATTACATCTGGCTGCCTGATTTTCGTGGTGACAGAGGCAAAGGGGAAAAATGAGGAGGGAGAAATATGCATCTTGACTTCATCCTAAAATAGAGCATTGAGGGACCCCTCCTTCAGTTATAGCCAGAGGTAGCAAAATCTTCCCTTTTCTGTGATAGAGAGGCTGGGTGTGGGGTAAAAGGGAAAGGAAGGAGGATGACAGAAGGGCTCACACAGGGACATTTCAGGATGTCTTAAAAGATGCAGAAAAATGAGGACTTCAGTTTTTTGCTGATCATGTTAACATTATTTTTAACCTCACTTTTTCATAATGACCCCTCTGGGGAAGGGTGAAACATGCATTCTTACTACCTCCTTTTAGTTAACTTAAAACATGCGTGCTGAGTTGTTGTTGGCTTTTATACTTGTGAAGAAAAAAAAGGAGTAGGATGTTAGGGCAAAATGTATTTCTGAAGCATTATTTGTTAAAATGTCTACAAAGAATTTCAAGGCCTTCACAAGTAGTTGAAAGTGAGGCAGCTCACAGTTTGACCTCTCAACCTTTCCTGGGGTCTCAGTAGGTGATTCTGCAAAACCTGGAGCTGTCTCTGCCTGAAGATGCATTGTCGTAGATTTGCAGTGTAATTTGCCTTCTTGCTGCCCCCCATACAAATATTGCATTACCCATAGTCTAAGTGAGCCCATCAAGGACTATTTGTGCCAGGACAGCCCTTGTGAAGCCCATCACCTCTGGATCTTGCACAAAAAACCAAAACAAAACAAAAAATTAATTTAAAAATCAAAACAAAACAAACAAAAACCAAACAAAATCCCAACCAAACAAAAAACCCACCACACACAAAAATTCCCCCAAACCCCCCACCAAAACAGTCAGCAATGAGAACAGGCAATGAAACTGGGGTTCCTGCAGCAGTCTGAGTGGAGAAGATGGTGACAACATATTGGCAGATTAGTGAGATGTGAGCTGAAAAAGAAACAGAACCCTTCCCACCCACTCCAATCCCAGAACCGAGCAGAAAACACAAGCGGGTTAGTGCTCATTCCTGAACAGCTGAAGACATTGTCAGACATATTCTGCACTCCCACGTGAGTGGAGACATAAAACTGGGTGGTATTAACGGAGCAATTTTCATACCTACACCCACACTGAAGGGAAATGTGTTTTGATGATCTTGGCAGGCCCTTGATGCTCGCAGGGCTTTGACAGAGCTGAACTGGGTCTACTTTCAAGACTATCCCTGGGAGTCTAGACAACCAGGGATATCTTAGATCCAGATTGTTTTTAAAAAGAGATGAATTCTAAAGAAAGGCATACTTCTGATCCAGCAGGTCTGTATAGAAAACCTGCTTTGGTATGTTCCCATATTGACGAGAACAGGAAAACACAGAGGGAAAATATCTACACTGATCAGATACAATGCCTTGAAGACTTGCCACAGCACTAGGTTTAAATATAAGTGAACAGAGCTATTTCTCAAATAAATTGGAAAATGAAGACCACACTTGACTCTTTCGGGCAACATTATTAACCTTTTATTTTCTTGAAATTCAGAAAATATCCCTGGAGATATTTTATCAGTATGGATTGTACAAAGTTTTTCCTCACACAACTCAACAATATAATTACTACAGCCAGGAATTTAGACTCAGGAAACCTGTTCAGCTAAAACCAGAGACAGTTATAACAGGGGATGAAATTATCATAAAATTTTGGTTTCTTTCAGCCACTAAGTGCAAAGAGAAAATTGAGAAAACTCCAGGTGCCAGCTCAGCATCCCCTTGTTCCGTTTTAAGATGAAGGTATTAAATAGACATCACAAGTACCCAAGCAGAATCCGTATGTAGATCAATAGTCTTACTGCTTCAGTAACATTGGATTTGATGAGTGTGAAGTGTAGCTAATGGATAAATTTCATAGTTATAAAATCTTTACTTCTCTTGTCTGTATATGTATCTATTAATTACAGGCAATTAATATGCCAATTAACCTCTTAGAATTTGGTGATAGTCAGCATTCTTTGAAATTTACGTCTTTCCTGAGTATTTCTTCTACAGAGCACAGAAAAAAACCTGGAACGATACTATCACAATGCAAGTCTGGAAGGTTTAGGGCAAGGTCTGGTGTTTTATTTTATCCCTTACCAAGGCCCAGGGAGAAAAGGACCGTTCACAGAGGGCAGGGTGGTCACACAACTCCTTGCATGTTTATTGCTGCTGGAGATGAAACAAGGGGGTCAAGTGTGCACTTCAGCCAGTCTGCTTGTCCCTCTATGGATTACATCCCAGGGAATAAAAACACATGCAACATGACTGGCAATCCCTATAGGAAACTTAGTGGGATTTGAGGTGGAAAGGAAAAACACAAACGGTTACAGAGTCTGGTGTTTGAGCCCAGGGATGGTTGGAGGTTCTGGCTTGTGTTCCACAGGCACTGACTGCTAACCAGCCATACTATGTCTTTTAGAACATTACAAGGTCCTCTGAGTGGAACTGGATATGCTTATTGAATGTATTTCTTGCCCTTTCACATGTACAGCAGTCAAGTCCCCTTTGTCAGCCTTGCATGGAAGGTGAAAAGTTCATGCTCAGACTTCATGATTTTCCACAATATTGGGTAATTCTACCCACAGTTGCTCACAACAGATTTAAAGGGTGCCCCTAATTTGGAGAACATCCAGTATGAACAAGAGAGAGAGAAACCATGAAGGCAGAGGAGGAATACCAGAGCAAGGCAGGAAGCACATGGAAGGGCTGATAAAAAGGACTGCTAGCTGGAGGTGGCAGAGGAGCAGGTAATGAGATACTGCATCCTTGGATCACAGAATGTGCCAGGTGGCCACAAACCCTGAGGGTTTGGCTTGGCCACTGCAGAGATAAGGCCAGCTGCAAAGTTTGGATCCTGATCAAATATTTGCAATCCAAACACCCTGTGAGTTGGGGCTATTTGGCAGGGGCTCACGTCTACTTTATATTAATGTTTATTGCCCGTTGGACATTTGGAAACTATCTTTCATAATTCACACCTCAGCAATGCATGTTTGGCCACCCTGATGGCAGGCTACAGATCTGACTCCTCAATCGAGCAGCACTCCTGTCAGCTGTGAGGAGCTGCCTTGCATGTGGCTTGCATATTACAGCTGACAGGGGCTGAATGACAACTTCGTGGCTCACTGTTGGAAGCTCAGCCAAAAAAGCAGAAAGGCATTTCTGCTGCTAGGGCTTTCATCTTTCACATCCACTCAACACTTTCAGTGAGCAGATCAGTGTCCTCTTTGCCTGCCTCTATTTCCAGAAATTTCATGTGGCAGGGCTGTCGTCTACAGCTGTTTCATCAGCTCCTTGGTCACACGACTTAGTGGTTTAAGTAGGCTCTGAACTGACCTCTCTGTTCTTAAATATTGTAAATTTCACCTTAATGGTATTTAAAGATTAGCATAAAGTCACCATCAGTCTCATCCTGGCAAAAGAACGAGACCAAGAACAAGATGGAATAGCCTGGACTCCCTCGCCTCGGAGAGGAAGAGAAACAAATCATCATAATGAATAAACTTATGTCTTGTACTTCAAAAGTTAAACAGTTCAGCCCAAGATCCTCCTGTTTCATTCCAATATTTCAAGTATATTTTATTAACCACTCTTCTATGTTTTAGTCTGCTCTGTCTTTTCAAGCTGTGGGGAAAAAGAATATCAGCAAAAGATGTATTTCAGAGTCTATTTCTGGAAGCATGTTGGATACTTAACAAGTTCATCTTTCCTGAGCAGCCAATTCATGTATCAGCCCATAATGACTGCTTGGGTTCAGACTGCAGCATACATTTGCAGGCCCTGTTAGATCCCTTTCCTTGATGCAGGAAAGCTGAAGTAAATGTTATCTTCATAATACTTTCTTCCTCTTTTTGCCTGTAGTCTGTTTTGCGCATTTCCCAGTTTTTCCTCCCCCTATTTATAGTCTGTCTTAGGAGCACTGATGGGCACCTTCACAGACAAAAAATGAAGCAGGCAGTACTGTTGAAGTACTCTTTTCTCTAGTGCTTCTAAGTCATCCCTGGAGACCACTTGCCTGCTAAAAACTCAAGGTTTAGTAGCCTGGGCAGTGCAAGAAAAACTTCCCTTAGTAGCTCTTCTTATATTACATAATGGGGTTCCAACTTGCCTTGTTTCTGGCCTCAAAATCTGTCCTAAACAGTGTGGCCACCAATGTCATGCACTGTGTGAGGCACCCATCATCCAAATTGTTGTTTCCCATCCAAATTTCTGTTGCCCAGAAATTATCAATCTTTCTTTTAAACAAAAGAATCCCAAAACTCAACCAGGGCCAGTCCAGAAGAACCAACATTCATACAGTCACAAAGTGTTTCCTAGGTATAAATGCCAATACTTTTTTAGTTATGAAAGGCAATAGGATCTCAGAGCCCAGAGGACAGGATCTAAATAACCTTTTGATTGCCCTGTTGACTTCTGCTGTCAGGAAAAAGCACTTCCCTTGGTCGGGGCACTGCTCAATTGATAAAATCTGTTGAGTTTTTTCCTTTTTTTAAAAAAATGAGAATCATCAGAGATTTGATTTTCTTCTCTCTTGCCCTTTTCAGGGCTGCCCACCCTGAGCACAGCTGGCACAAAAGCCTCTCAGATCTGGCTCCTGGAAGAGCTCATGTTTTGCACCCAGTCATCAGCACAAAAACAACCACACAAGGTTAAAAAAAATTTCCACTCATGGAAGTAAACCAGTGGATAAAAGAAAAAACTAAACCTTCATGACCAATCCCAGCTGAACATTCCTGAGTGAAATATTTGCTATCCTTTTCTTTTTTTTAATCCTGAAGCCACAGTCCCAAAGCAGCCCAACCTTTTTTTTTTTTTTTTGCAGTGGCCACCATTTCCCCAGCCCTGTCTCTGCATGGTCTTACCCAGTCCAGCTGAGGGAAATGTCACTTTGAGGCATTCTCCTACTTCTATTTCTCCAGCTCTTGCCTGACCATGGGCCAGAAGAGGCTCTGGCATTGTTTAGGGTGGTCTTAAAATATTCAAAGATGGGACTTGTGCATCTAGCTGGGGGCAGAGCCAAAAGCACTCTATTCATAACAGACTTTAAAAGGCAGAATACATAGTATTAATATATATGAAAGAAAATCTCTGTCAAGGGCCTTGCAAACAAGAGTTGTTTTACTGTAAAAATGCTGAAACATTTTAAAGGATACTTTCAACAATATTTATAAGAAGTTTACATTTTACTATTTATTTCAACAAAAAATTCTTTACAGTCTTGTGTAATGTACAGTGCTTAGTGTCTTCTTCATTAAGATTCTAAGAAATAGGTAGAGTTGCAATTTTCCTGACTGTTGCAGTGTGCATCTCCCTAAATTTCCATACAAAAGATGTTGCACTGCATAGGAGGATCGAACCCTGCAGTAAAGCAGACTCTCTGGGTACCCATTAAAACCAATTAATAATAAATTAGATTGTTGCTTTATCATCAGCCCAACCTCATAATCTCAAAGGCTCTTGATTTGTATGTGACCTCATAATATGAATTAATGGTGCATATTGCCTAACCAGTGTTCCAGCAGATTTTTTTCTAACCTGGATTTTCAGGATTTTTTTAAGCCATGTTTCTTCTTATTATAACTATAACTAACTATAACTATATATATATATATACACTTACATATAAAGGTGTAAACCTGTCTTCAGTGACATTAGTGGCAGAATTTACTTTGATATAGATAAAGGACCACAATGTGCAAGGAGAAAAATGACCCTGATTAGCAGGAGCCACAGAGGAACAACATATTCTCACTGATAAGAAATTAGGGAGCAAGAAAGAAAATGAAATGAAAAAGTCCTTCATGGCTGACCCCATTTACTTATGAGTCAGCTGTGTTACTCTCACACATAAAAGTTCAGTATGATTTCTGAGTTCAAGCAAACCTGTAGATGTCTGCATGCACACTCAACCCCACAGAAGGCAGACAAACTGCAAATAATATCTGTTTCAGATTAAGAATCCCCCTCCTTTGCCCCTGCTGATAATCCTTATATCCATTGTGTATTCACAAGCAGGTAGATTAGGTTCCTTAGTCCTCTAACACATCAGATATCAACCTTTGGCAAGACTGGTTTAATTCATCATTTTCTCTCCTGATCATAACTTCCAGTGTAAAAGCCTATCTTCACTTTTTTTCCATAGACAAAATGAGACAGTCAAAATCTTACTAATTACTGCTTTTGTCCAAGACAATCTGCTGTGTAAATAGTACAGATTCCAAGGCTGTAGCACCTAAAAATGAGTGAATGAGCCTATGGCTCTGAAAAAAGTACTTGTGGAAACACAAGTTCTCAACTTTTTTTGAGTTTTTGGGGAAATCGATGATGCTCTAATTTACCACGTAACCAGGACTATAAGAACTGCCAAAGAGAAGGACAAACACAGCATTCCAACTGTTTTGAATGCTCTCACTCATTCCCACTGTTTTACGTAGACTTCTTTTCCAATACTCCTTTATTCGTATTCATAGGGGATTTGTGCCTTGAAATGAAGAGTGCCTACATATTCTATGTCATGAGGTAACTTTGATGTAAGGCTCCTGATTTCTGTGTTAAGATGTCCACCACCCTGCCCCAGTGTTTTGTGTTTCTTTTTTTTCCTCTTTTTTTCTAAAGTGCCAAACACTTTCTGAATCAATGTGTCTGAAGTGGGCGAATTATTTTCACCTGAAACTTCTCCACTGTCTGCACAGGGATGAGACATGTCTATTCATGATTACAACCCAACACAATATTTTAAGTGATCTATTTTTAACAAGGACAGTAGAGAAGTGTTCTTGAATCTCCTGAGCATCTCATCTTGGCACCTTTTTAGTGAAGTGATGTCACCGTGGCCATATTTCAGGTCTCATTCAAAAGAGACCCATTTTCTGCTTAGGGGATTATGAAGAATCCACACAGAGAGGAAGGAGATGCAGCAGCTCTTAAAACAGTGACAATAATGGGCAGGTCAGGGGAACAGAGATAAATAGGTGGACATCTCTGTGTGACTGTGTACAGGCTGGTGACATCCTGCCAAGCCTAAGCCACCATGGTACCTCAGGAAGCCCAGAAAGGTACAAAGAGGTTTTGTTCTCAGCCTCTCCCAGTGAGAGGACCTTCCTCCTCATCAGTGAGAACTCAGCCTGACATCCCCAACTCTTTTTGGTGCATTGTGTCAGAATAGCTCCCGGTCAGTGAGTTCATTACATCACCAAAACAGCAGGAGCCAGGAAGGGATGCACAAGCATAAATCAGAGAAACCGAACGAAAGCCCTAAGTTTGCAAAAGATTTGGCATTGATCACAGACTGAGTGGGTGGACAGTATCTCTCTTTATACACCAGGAACACGGAGTAATGATTAAGCTTCTGTTTTCTCCACTTGCTTATGCTGGCTTGTTGGTACTGAACATGTGCTAAAATACTACAGTGCTTTGCACGTGGTCTTGTCATGGCACAGAGAGCAGGTAACCTGAAATCACCCACCCAGAGTGCACAACCAGCTGAGCTAAGACAGACTTAAAGGAGAAGGCTTTCTCTTTCTTCATTTAGCAGAAATATTGGAAATAGCCCACAATATTGAAGACATGGCTGATACTATGAAAACAACTGAGTCTCTGCTTAGTAATAAATTCTGTACAGGCTATCCAGAAAAGCATCCAGGCTTTTATTTTAAAATGTTTCTTCAAAGAGAGCTGGACTACAGAAGGAAGTTTGACTCTACTCCCTCCCTTGAACTTTGGGCTGAGCCACAGACCTAAACCACTCCCCAAATTATGGGCTACAGAGCCAAGAGGTGTCTATTTTCTAACCTCCACTCCTCTGTACTGTGGCTGAAATGCCACAAAACCCATCCTAAGTTTTCAACATAGCAGAAACCTAGGAGCAAGGGTGATAATCTTCAGAACCCTAGGAATGACCTTCCTGGCATCCTCTAAATTTTCAGATAATCTGTCCCATGCTGGAATTTACTGTATTCCTACAACTGACCAGGACCATCTAGCACTGGGCCCCAGCTGTGCCTCAGATGCATCCATGCACAGCTGGAATGTTTGGTCACAGAAGGACTCTCCTGCCTTATTTTCCCCTGTGTATTTTTCATTCACTGGCATTCCAGGATGTCATGAGAGCTGAATATTTAACAAAGGGGTTGACTTAAAATATAGAGAGCTCTTGATCATGCTACCTTCAGCCACTTTTCCCCACCTTCAGCTGGGAGAACTATTGCATCTCCATAATGGATAGGGCATCACTGTGCCGTGGTATAAGCCAGTTCTCCTGATTCCTCAACTGGACTCCACTCTCTGTCCTTGAGTCCTGCACACTAAATATATGCAGCTTTGCATCCAACTTTTCTTACAGGTACAGTGCTTTGGTAGTGTTGTAGCTGTGCCCTTTTTTCTAAGTGTTTGAAGTGCAGACCTTGCTGCAGGTAAAGTGGTTGTAAGGAGAATAAGGGCACTGGCATTCTTCCTGTTTAAATCACCCTATCATACCTGCTTACAGGCAGATAGTAGCATTCTTAAAAATGTAAACATTTGAGTCCAAGGAACATTTTGTGGGAGCTCCAATCCAAAAACCAATAGCTAGCTGTGCACAGAAGGAATTAATCCTGCTTTCTTTGGAACTTTGTCTTACAAGTGGTTGGCTCTGGCATGCAAGAAACAAACCCAGCTGAAGCAAACTGTGTTTGGGGCATTTACAGGGGCCCTTTTCCCATGTGGCTGGTCTAGTGTCTGATGATGTGGGATACCACTGGGCAGCTTTTCCCACAGTAAAGGCACTTGCAGCATCTGTATCCTCTATCCATTTTTCTGTTTTCATGGCATTTGTTAATTAGCTGGGAGAGCTTTAACTTTGTCACATTTGCTTGAAATCTGCCACTGGGCTAAAAAAAAAAAAAAAAAAAAAGAGAAAAAGGAAAAAAAAAAAGAAAAAAAAAAGAGGCAAGACACAGACATCCAGGCATAGCCCATGCTCCTATAATCTTTATTCCCTTAAGAAAAAAACCCAGAAAAACAACAGCAATGCCACCAACAACAGCAAAACCATGCAGCCACAGAGCTCACACACTTTGAAAAGCAATCCTCGTGATCCTCAAGGGAAGCACAGGGAAAGACTGGCACAAGGCACTAGGGCACCTGGTGTAGGAAGTGTGTGAGAGCATCTCCATGGGACTGGTCAGCCCTGGGCTTTGGAAGGTAAAGCAATTTCAGCAGCCTTCCCTCTCCTCTGGCAGCCCCTTTCCAGGCTCACACCACCTGGGCTTTCCCTGTCTCTAAGCCCTGGACCCTGCCACACTCAGAACTTTGCATCCCAGGGGTATCCTGCTCTCCCCAAATGCCAAGGGCCCAAGGGAAAAGCCTTGTGCTGGACCAGGCTTGCCCTTCTCAGCCCCCTTCCAGCTGCTCTTCATCCACAGCTGTTCCAGTGCCCTGCAGGAGAAGACACTGGGATGGTGGCTCTCGTGGTTATCCCCAGAGCCTGTGGGAAAATACCACAGGTATAGGTTAGGAAATCCATAGGTTACCTAATTTTCCAAGATGTTGCTTATCTGCTGAGAATCCCCTCCCTCTTCTCAGTCTGGGTCCTGAACAGAAAAATTCCTTTTCACATAGTAATTCTTTAAAAATTTCCACCAAAATGGCTGCTTAGCTAAGACAAGGCTGGGAGTCGTTCATCCATTTGTGCAGGGGGTTGAGACCAGATGATGCCCAAGGATGCCTTCCAAAGTCAGCCATTCTGTGCTTCAGTGAAAATGTTTATCAGATACTCTAATCTGCCTGACATGAGAGATAATAAAGGAAAAAAAAAAAGTCTTCTTTTTATTTTAGAAAATTTAGAAATTTTAGAAAAATTATTCTGTATGTATTTTCTCTTTCCTTTTGTGCCTTTCACCCATGCAGTGCAACTGTTGTCTGCAGCTTTCCTGTGGCAGGAAGTGAGATCCTTGTATTAGCACAAAGAAAAACAAACCACCTCCCACCAGCTACAGTAGAAGTGTAAATTACCATGTGGATAGTTGGGAACTCAACATTTATGCCAATTAAAATATTAATGAAGTGTTCTATCTGATTTTTTTGTACTAAAAAGAAGGAAATTCTGGAGTACGTGATTACTGTATTACATGGTTTTAGAAGATCTCTGTTACTTGTTTGGTGCTCTAAACCATATGCATTTGAATATTGGTTTGGGTTTTACCCCTTGATATTTCTGAGAGGCAGAACAAAAGATAAAAACATAAGAAAGAAAAAGTGTGAGGCAGCCCAGCTTCCCTGAAGTGATGGATTGAGTGGGTGGTAGCTATTTGTCAAGGAAGATCATCTGGTAAATTCCCAACTCATTCCATGTCAAAGGGAATAACTGAATTTCAGCTCCACGTTAGCCAGGCAGATCAGCATTTCAGAGATAACTGGACTGCAGTAATATTTCATAGCACCCATACTTTCCTATGTGGGAGAATTATTCCAAAGAGCTCACCTGCTTGCAAATGCACTAGCTGGGCTGGAAGGGAAATAGGAAGGAAATAATGACAAAGGATTTTATAGGCTGGTTTTGTTTCTAAGGCTTTCTGTTTATAAAATGCAATCAAGATGAGGAAAAATAATTCCAGTTTCTCCACATTTATTCATTTCCAGTCTGAGCTGATAACAGCAGGTATGCAAACTTCCCTTCTTCAGCTGGTGATTTGCTCTCTGATCAATAGTAAGTGTTGAGGTGTTATTGATGTGCCCTGAATGGTGCCTCCCAACTCTGCCAGGACTCTGCAGAATCAGGCAGATTAAGTACCACATTAACTGTCCTGTGTCAGAGTTTTTCTGGTTGCAGAAAGGCTTCTTTTCTTCTTATATTTGCATTGTCAACTCTCAACATAAACTACTGCATCCTACACAGGTGTGTGTCCTTGAGTATTGTGGAGAAAAGGAGGCAACTGCCAGGTGTGTGTAGGGGTTCAGACCTCTGGCTGTAAGGACAGCCACAGAATGCTTTGGTGCTAGACAGTGACCTTGAAATAATTCTTCATTTAATTCAGGTGAAGGTTCAAAGCAGATTAATTAGCCTTACAAAATCCAAACCAGAAACCCAATTGCAATGACAGGGATTACATAGATGTAGATGACAGAAATAAAAGCAAGCTGCACTTAATCTGTTTGCACTAAGGATAAACTTGAAAGACTGCTCTTTACTCCCTCCTATCCAGCTGCCAGGCTACAGATGTTTGCAGATTTGCTGAGGAAATGCATCCTCTCACATACCCACATCTTGCACTGCACCCTCAGAGCTCATTCTCTCTTGGCACCATGTGCTGGCTTGGATTTTGGGTTCCTGCCTTGGTCTCCCAGCCTCTTCCACAGACTGCACACTGAATCTCATGTCAACATGGAAAATCACAGTTCTGCTCAGTGTAAGCACTGAGAATCCATGCAGGCAGAGCATTTCTGTTCCTTCACTCGAACTGCAGGCATGGATTTTACAGTGACACTGGATCTGGGGTGATGAAATCCTACTCCTCCCTGTAAGTGAAACCATGATAATGATTTACTAAAAAACCCAGCTTTGGTCTCTTAGGAATGTCTTTAGTTAGATAGTACCAATGGTGGCAAATGAAGCAATGTGTGTGCAGACAAAACTCCTGTACCTGGAAATAAATGCTGCTAAGAAATACGGATTTTTGGCCACAAAATTCACAGGAACTACTTGAGAAGTTAGTTTAAAATTTATCCATGATTAACTGAAGCCAGCCGTCGGCATATAGCAGGAACTGAAAATTCAAATCAGGGAGAATTAAAAAAAAAAAAAAAAAA